>VWZZ01006710.1:20557-35349 GCA_013399095.1 Psophia crepitans
CCACCTCCCCCTCCCTGCCACCAAAACCTTGCCACGCAAACCCAGAACAGTCCTCTTTCATCCAGAGTAGGTAGGGGAAGCACCCACCCTGGACAGGGGGTTGCATTTTCTTGCTGGCGTCTGAACACGGAGAAGCAACGCCTGATTAAATGTCCTGCCTGTGGATGAGAGCGTTATGTTGCAGACGTGAAGCAGCACAGAGGCTGTGCCTGGGGAATGTGAGATCCGAATAGACCTTACAGAGGCTGAGGGCAGGGGAAGAGCCATCAGCACCGTATTATGTTCTGTGCTGATTCTTAACTGCTGTGACAGCGCTGCTGCGCTGTCCGTATACCGTTCACTATTGCTTCGTCCGATGACTTTGCGAGCGCCTGATAATTCACACTTCTGCCACTCGTCTGTTGCTGCGCAGTAGTTGTGAGTATCCTGTGGCTTCATTTTTTTTCCTGCTCTTCCTTTGTAGATTGACCTGATGCCCCACGACCTCATTACACAGCTCTTGAGAGTATTGGCCATAGAAACGAAACAGGAGAAGGCCATTATCAGTGCGGATCCCACGGAGCTCACTCTCAGCGGTCTGGAAGCGTTTTCCTTTGACTACATTGTTAAGTGGCCTCTGTCCCTTATCATAAACAGGTAAAGTATCAATCCACCCAAGGGGAAAAAAAAAAGGCAGAGGCATTTGCAGGGGGTTGAAGCACCGTTGCACCCAGTGAAATACCACAGAGCCTCTCTCCTTGAAGTGTCGTTAGCTGGTAAGGAATGCTTTGGGGTTGTTGAGCCCGGCTTGCTCCACTTGTAGGCTGTGGTATATGGATTCTTTCCTTAGTAAAGCCCTACTTCATCATGTCTGAGGCGTGCTTGGGAAGTCAAACTTCCCTTCTAAACGGTGGGAATGTGCAGGTGAAAGGATGCTCTCAGCCCGGTCCCTGGTTTCACTTGTGACTGGTCACCCGGTTTTCATCGGTCTGTGGTTTTCTGAAGTAGCTCACCTGTGAACTCTCAGATGAGGGTTTCCATGCAAGAATCTCAAATGTGGAGAGCAGAAAAGAAACCACGCTTTCTGGTATCCCTGCTTGCAAACTGGAAGGATCCAGGCTGTAGCTATAATTGCTGTAGCGAGCTGTTTCGCATTTAATTGGGTTTTGAGGGACTGAATGGTTCATTTTCCTTCAGGGATTCTCCCCCAGGTTCCCGGGAGAAGCACCAAGAGGCCTGCTGCTGCAAGCCAGCGCCGACGGCACAGGCAGCGTTACATGAACGGGACGACAGGGGTTGAACTGTTAAATGCCAACGATCCGTTTTGCTCTGAATCTCCCCTTTAAAAAAACCAGTAGACACAGTGGGACTGTTCTAATGATGTGATGCTTTTGAAATGATGTCTCTTTTGGTTCAAATGGAATGTATTAGCTCCGATGGTAGCTCTGGAAGCGCAGACACTATTTGGTAAGGTTTCACGAACTGTATCGACTGGAGCTCTGTAGACACCTACACTGAAGTGTCTGAATGCAGACCTGAATCCAGTCCCCGAAGCTATAAATAAGCATCCCCATCTGCTTCTGACAGTGCGTCGCTGGTGGGGGAATGCTGCCTGGAGCTTGGTGACAGCTCTTTCTTCCTCTTCTTGGAGAAGCTTGGTGAATTGTTGTGGTGATTGTAGCAGTCTTAGTGCAGTGGGTACGTGACTGCAGGCTTGCAGCCCTCTGTCCCAGCGTCGGTGCGAGCGACCTTGCTGCAGGTAGCTGGAGGGAAATGAAGGAGGAGGCCGGCGATGCGCCCACTGGCAGGAAATACAAGGGAGGGACTCCTTGGAGAGAAATTCTTTGGGATGGTTACAAATATGATTTTTTTTTTTTCCCTTTGGTTCAGCTTGTTTCAGTGCGGATCTGTGTGCGTCTGAAGGCGTAAGGAACATACTGTGTAAAGTCTCTTTGCCTTTGAGCAGCCTCAGCCCTCGCAGCTTAGTCTGTCAATCAGAGCGGGCCTTAATCTGGATGGGTTTCTCCTTTCTTTCCAGGAAAGCACTGACAAGATACCAGATGCTTTTCAGACACATGTTCTATTGCAAACACGTGGAAAGACAGTTGTGCAACGTTTGGATCAGCAATAAGACGGCCAAGCAATTCTCCCTGCATTCAGCTAAGTGGTATGGCCTTTTTCTGCTGCTGGATCAAACGCGAAGTTTTGGTTTTCGTGCTTGCTAGTTAAGACGCGTCGTGACATGGATCAGATCTTCTTGATGTGAAAAAGATCCTTACAAATTTCTTACAGGCTGAGAGAGATCAAAATAGAACAGTTTGGATTTCAGTAGGAAGTGTCTGCTCAGTGATCTTTGGGCTGCTGGACTCATTCCTCTGTGCTGACAGGAAGTTTTGCAAAGGAAGAGATGCCTTTAAGGTCAGCTAACAGTTAGAGCAGAGGGCATCTGTGCACATACTGTCTTGGTCACTACTTCAGCATCAGCAGGATTAGCAAGGACCCCAGTATCGCAGAACCACAGAACCTCCCAAGCTAGCAGGACCCCCTAAGGCCCATCAGCCCAACCCCTGGTCCCACACAGGCCCAGCCCCATCACAGCAGATGCCTTGCCAGTGGCACCTTCTTGTGACTAGGTAACCTCGGCTGGCTCAGTGCTGACCTCAGCCAACATGACCGTAGCTCTGGTTCTCCTGTAATTATAGAGGTGTTAGCAGAAGACATCTGTGAGGGTCTGTAGTCCAACCTCCAGCTCAGAGGATGAGTGATCAGCTGGGAGCAGGGCAGCCGTGGTTGAAAACCCCTAGGGTGGGTATCCCCCACCTCTCTGGTGACCTGTCCCTGTTTGCAGGAGTCAGTTTGCCCTCACCAAGTCTGCATAAATTAACATTGAAAGAGCCTCTGTAGAATCCCACCATTCCATCTTCAAGGTGAAATCGCATTAAATACCCTGGGTGATTTGATTAAACATTTGGATCCCCTGAACATACTGATGCAAGGCATCAAATATTTTTAAGCGTTCATTTAACAAGTGAGACTGGAAAGAAACGTGAGCCGTTAAATTTCACCCTGCTATCGAACGCCTGTCTCACTCATAGTTACACTGGTCAGATTGCTTTCATATTTAATATTCAAATCTTAGTTGGATATAAGCAAATACTCAAAATAATTCTCCAGTCTACATCAGGTTGAAAACCCCGACACTATTAACTGAGGGGAGGCCGTCTGAATGTGTGGAACATAATCAGAGATGCTTTGCGTTAACTTTATAATCCCTCTCACACTGCAGCAGTGAATTCGCTAGGACAGAAATATTTAGCTCCACTCGACTGTGCGAGCCTGGTGATAGAGCTAGCAAATGCCGGGGAGAACTGAGTTGTGTGGGTGTGATTTCTCCCCTAGGTTTGCTGGTGCTTTCACACTGCGGCAGCGGATGCTGAATTTTGTACAGAATATCCAGTATTACATGATGTTCGAAGTGATGGAGCCAACGTGGCACATTCTTGAGAAGAACCTGAAGCTGGTGAGTGTGTGTGTGCTGGAGAGAAGCTGGAACAGAAGTCTTGACAAATTTCATATGGGGGGAAAAATGTCTAATTTCAGTTAAATGTTTTGCTGGAGGCACTTAAAGTATCTGGGAATCTACATCACCTTTCTGCTCTGTTGGCCATATATCCCCTTTCTCTGCTGCGTCCTCCGGTCTGTGCATAGCTCATACTCTGCACCCCGTGAGGTAAGGGTGGTGTTCTGGTGAACGTCGCTGTACGCAGAAGAAAGAAAACTGGGAAAGGAAGAAGGATGCAGAGTGCAAAGCTCGTAGACCGATCCAGGCATCTTCAGCTGATTCCTTGAATGATTTACAGTCCTCTTAAAAGCCAGGTCTGTGCTTTCCCTTCTGTGAAACTGCCACGGACTGGCACGTTAGGACAATCTGTTATAAAACAGGGCCGTCCTTACTCAGGTGGCTCTTCCACATGGGTATTCCCAGTGCAGGTTGGCAGGGCTGGAGAACTGTTCCGCTCCGGGGGTGTCTGGGAGAAGCTAAGCTCTCTTCTCACTGGTTTTTATGCCTGATGAGGGGTATCTGGGCAAAGCATGCCTGGCATCATTTTGGTTCCTTTCACAGAGCTGTAATGTTCTGAGCTGTGGGATTTCCCAGGTGTGTTCTGAAATATTTCTGGTTCACTAATCCAAGTCAGTGACTCTTCCAGCAGTGAACTCTTTGCCCTAGCAAAAACTGCAAGAATCAGTTTTTATCTCCTGATGAGCGTGTGGGATGCCTGACATGGGAACGCATTCTCAGCTAGTGTCACACAATCACAGACTGATGGGGGTTGGAAGGGACCTCTGGAGATGGTCTAGTTGAACCTCTCTGCTACAGCAGGGGCACCCTGAGCAGGGTGCACAGGGTGGTGTCCAGGCGGGGTTGGGATCTCTCCAGAGAAGGAGACCCCACACCCTCTCTGGGCAACCTGCCCCAGGGCTTCGTCACCCGCAGAGGGAAGAAGTTTTTCCTCATGTTCAGATGGAACTTCCCGTGTCCCAGTTTGTGCCGCGTAACCTTTGTGACAGCTGCAGTCGTTTTCCTTATCCCAGGGGATGCTGCGTTCCTCACGGTCCTTCTCAGCTTCCTTTACGTGATGCTGCTGTGTTGGGGCTGACGTTAGGGGTGCCCCAGCTACTGTGAGGGAACAGGAAGCAGATGGACATCACCTTATTACTCTTCCCTCTGATAGTCATCCTGTGATCAGACGCTTCTGGGTTGCATCTCTTTCCTCTTGCACCACGAAAAACATTTGTCTGGTGCACCAAACAGCCCAGCACCCCTGCAATCTGCGTTACGCCATAGCAGCTCTCTGATGAGCCTCGTCTGCCTTCAACATCAGCTGACCCTGTCTCAGTTTCCACTGCTGGGGAGTTGTTTTGGGGTCAGCCAACCAACATTTTTTGATGCCCTGTCATCCTTTTTCCTGGAGAATTGACAGGAGGTGTCAGGTCTGGGATTGTGAGCATCCCTGCATGTTCTTGGTGAGGCCTTCGAACGAGAGATGGTTATGGCAGGGGCGTTGGAACTAGATGATCTTTGAGGTCCCTTCCAACCCAAAGCATTCTATGGTATGTCAAGTCCCTGGATGATCTGAGGGAAGTGCACTTGCTTCTTAACTTCGTTGTAGGTTTAGGCTCACAAAATATAAGACTCAGTTTACTTTACCTGAATTGAGGCACTTGAACAAGTTATCCTGTCCTGGCTTTTTCCGTAGTGATTTCAGGTGGTGCTTGCTTCAGTCTCTGTTGATTCCACGTGTCCTAGAAGGGACTGTTAAATGCAGTAGGCACGTGGTCCGTATTGACGGCATCCCCTGGTCAGAAGAGGTGATCTCCTGACTCCAGAGTTTTTGCAGAGACTTTCTGTCTGAAGATCCCTCTCTGATTTGGCTCTCAGCCACAGAGTTTCTCTGCTCCTTCAGAGATATGAGGGTATTGAAGCATTTTTATTTCAGTTCCAAAAAAGGAATTTGCCAATTTACGCTGTTCCTCAGAGGAGCCCATTCCCAAGAAACGTCTGTAGGCCAAACGTTTTTGCTAGCCCAAGTGGACAGAATTTTTCCGTCGCTATGGAATGTCCGTGAGCCTCTTTAGCTTGCCAGAGATGTTGAGATAGCGGGTGTAAAGAGACTTTGCTGGCACTGGGGAAGGATGGTTCCATGGCTGTCTGACAAGGAGACCTGTCCATGGCTTCACCATACGCTCCTTCGTTTCTGAAACCTTGAGGGCTGCTGCAGCGTTTGTACAGCATTTCTACCATTGCTCCGTACATGAGAAGCTCACCATGAGCCGGCAGTGTGCGCTGGCAGCCCAGAGAGCCCCCCGTGTGCTGGGCTGCATCAAACCCAGCGTGGGCAGCAGGGCCAGGGAGGGGATTCTGCCCCTCTGCCCCGCTCTGACTTTACTGAGATTGTGAAGGTGGGAGTGGGCATGGTGAGCAGATTTAAAAGCAAAGGAAGTGCATGTTCATAAAGCAGATAATTCCATCCTGAGCCACCTTCTCCCTCTGGTGCCCAGTGATAGAACCAAGGGAATGGCCTGGAGCTGCCCCAGGGGAGGGTTAGGGTGGGGATCAGGAGAAGGTTCTTCCCCCAGAGGGTGGTGGGGCCCTGGCACAGGCTCCCCAGGGCAGTGGTCACCGCCCCGAGCTGGGCTGAGTTCAAGCAGCGTCTGGCCAACGCTCTCAGTCATCTGCTGTGATGGGGCTGGGCCTGTGTGGGGCCAGGGGTTGGGCTGGTGGGCCTTGGGGGGCCCTGCCAACTCTGGATATTCCGTGAGTCTATGATTTCCAGTGCAGGGTTTGGATCATTACAGAGAGCATAATTTGGTTGAGAAGGTGATGTGATAAATCAGAGGTAAAAGACCTGTGAAGGGCTGTTGAATGCAGTAATGCAAATACAGTTCCTCTCAGGATGTTTCTTGAATCTGGAAGGTACATGAGAAGTATCTCAACGTGCCCTAGAGCATGTCTGAGAGGTCACTGTCAGGGGCAAGAGCATGGTTGGAGCTTTGGTCCGGTGCAGCACAGTAGTCCTGGTTCATTTTTTTTCATTATTGTACTATCCTGCAACAGGCATCTAATATTGACGATGTCCTGAGCCACCACACCAGCTTCCTGGATAACTGCTTGAAGGACTGCATGCTAACCAACCCGGAGCTGCTGAAGATCTTCTCCAAGCTGATGTCTGTCTGTGTCATGTTCACAAACTGCATGCAGGTATGTACAGCCTCCCCTCTTGACCGTGCCGCTGCCAGCTGCTTTGGGTGCCAGCCAGCTATGGAAGTCCTTTTCCTCCACTCAACCCCTCTTGTCCTCGATGCATGTGGAAGAGCCTCCAGCTCAGACCCTCATCCGTTCTCCCAGATGGTTTCTGTGGCTTCTCTCACCACAAAATTCTCTATTTTATTCTTTATCGGTGTTGGGCTCAGGTTCCTATGAACAGAATTACCTCTCTTCAGCCAGTCCTGCAGCAGAATTTGAGGTGTAAGTTGGAGGGCTCTGTAGTTTATAGCACCCTCTTTCGAGGGTTAGGTGAGCACTGGTGGCTGGACCCATGGAGACTGATCTCTATGGGTACACTCTAGCCAGCATCTTGGGGAGCCCATAGCTTTAAAAACACCACACCTTTCTTTGGGTTTAGGGAGCTTTGTGCGTTAACATCGTGAAATGAATCTCAGGGTTAGCTTTCGTGGGAGTGAGTTAGCTGCAGGGCTAGCAGAACTGAGTCAGCCTCATGCTTTGCCGTAACTGAAAAAAATGGGATCTAACCGTTTCCCCAACCTTCTGCCCTTTCAAGAGGTTCACCCAGAGCATGAAGCTGGATAACGAGATGGACCGGCTCACCTTAGAGCACGGCACGATGCTGGGCCCGCCAACAGAGGAGGAGCGTGCTGAAGAGACTGCGAAGAAGAAGCTGACTAGTAAGGTGGGATATAGGATGGACAGCTGGGTCCTTTCCCCTGTGAACACTGCCCGGGGTTGCAGTCTGGTCAGGGTGGCTGTCCTACCTCTGGCAGATAGACCTTCCTAATTTCCAGAGCCCCTCCGGCCCCAGAAGCAGAATCTCTGCAGAGTTGTGGGTGTTTTTGAGGGCAGCGTGGAGCGCTGATGGTGTTCCGAAGGTCTGCTTTGAAGAACCTGTCTCCCACAGCAGTCCCTGCACGGGTTTTTAAGTTCTCAGCTGTATTTCCAGCTGTGTGGTGGGTACCCACATACCGCCTTCCCACAACTCAAGCACTTTCTTATTTCCAGAACTAGCATTTGGGGATGGATGAGCCAATAAGCTGCTTCCAGCCCGTCCCTTTCATACCCGGGGCGTTTGTCTGGTCCGTATTTCTCTGTCGAGATGCGCAGGTACTGAGTTTGGCGTGCTCTGTGGTTAGCAGGCTGCCTCCTGTCCCACCCAAAGCCCCTCTCGGGCACACAGCCGTAGGGTCTATCGTGCCGCGAGGCAGTCGGAGTGCCCCAGGGGGTACAACCTCTCTTAGGCTTTCTGCTGTTGGCTTTTCCTCCTGCTTGAAAATAAATAACAGCGTAGATTCGAGGATAACGCTACTGGGATCTACTCTGGGCTTCTCCCAGGTAGGCACGACAAGGTTTTTAACCACCGAGGACCTTGCAGCTGCTCTGAGGGAGTTAATTTAGTGGCTGAGCAGCGGTTAAGTTTTAAGGCAGTATTTTTGAGCAGGTTAGGAAATAGGGGAGGAATAACTGCATCTCTTTGGCAAGTGCGGATCCCAAGCGCACGGGGCTGCTATCCCTTTGTCTCGATAGCTTCTGGCAGAGCACGCTGACAGCCTCCACCTCACGGCTGGCTTCGAAGCAACCGTCAACAAGTTTGATAGCAATTTCTCGACGCATCTGCTCGACCTGCTGGACAAACTGAGCGTTTACAGCACTAATGACTGTGAGCACAGCATGCTCAACATCATCTACAGGTGAGCCTGTGGGTTTTTTTTTCTCTGTAACTTGCCCTCCTGTGGTTTCCAAATTCAGCTCAGGAAGAATAATTGCTGTTTGTAACTGTGCATGTCGGCCCCATCAATGGGGGGCCATGGGCAGGGACACCCCCCCACCAGCCCAGGCTGCCCAAAGCCCCATCCAGCCTGGCCTTGGGCACTGCCAGGGAGCCAGGGGCAGCCACAGCTTCTCGGGGCACCCTGTGCCAGGGCCTCAGCACCCTCCCAGGGAAGGATTGCTGCCTCCCAGCTCAGCTCCAGCTCCCCTCTGGCAGTTCAAACCCACCCCCTTGGCCTGGCCCTGCACTACACTACACACACGAGCGTTTGCTGTGGCAGGAGGTGACTCCTGAGCTGTGGAAGGTCTGGAGCCAGCGCTTTCTACCAAATACGGATAGGTTGGTTTTTACCACAAGCACTTCCTGCTTCAGTAGAAAGGAGAAGTGTGGTGATTCAGGCAGTTTGCGAGGAAACCAAATGCTTCTGTTAGCAGTTTGCGTCAAGAATGGTGACCGGAGCTGCACCCAGCTGTTCAGAAGAGGGTCGGAGTCGTTTGCCCTCTGGTTTTTCCACGCCTTCCTTCCGTTCGAGGGCTGCAGAGGAAATATGATGTCTTTATGCCATCAGGATGGTCATTACTATCAAGTCCCCCAGTTTGGACCGTCCGGGGCCACGTGAGTCTTCACCAAGATGTTGGACATAGCTGGGCCTGTACTGAGAAACTGGATGTCCCCATTTCCTGAGCTGAAATACCGCATGTCAACAGGCCGTGTGACAGACCGTGTCTTTCCTTCCCCGCAGGCTGCTCAGTGAGGTTTTGAAGAGTGGCAGCCCCACCATGACTGCCCAGACGTGACGTTTAGCTCTCGTTCAGTCTGTAGAGATTATTGGATCGAGTCCTGGACTCTATAGCAACAGGAACCCAAGAACCAGAGCAGAGACGGTTGCCATCTGAAATCACATATTTGACAGAGAAGACTTCGAGACATATCTATCTTTTCTTATAAATTATAAGCTTTTTGTGAGACTGCTTTTCAAGGGTGACAGTCAACGTGTAAGATGACAAAATATCCCTTTTATTCCTAATTCTGGTGCAGTGCTTTTATTTATTTGTTCCTGGTTAATACCCAGTTTGCAGTACTCAGGAACCGGAGCGCAACCACCACGTTTGTAGCACCGAACAACAGGAGACAGAGATCCAGAGGGGTTTCCTTCGAAGCGGGGAAGCTCACACGCAACTCACAGCCCCTCAGCGTGCCCAGGTCCTGCTCGGGTGCCTTGGCTCCCGTGCTGACAGAGGGCTGGCAACCGCAGAACGTCTCCAGAGTCACTCCTTCACATCCCAGTGGTGAAAAGGAGAATTACACCACAGAGGGCTTCGTCAGAAGGATTACTTAATTACAACTACTTAGATGCTTACGCATCGAGCGCTGTTCATCTTCGTTGGATACCCCTCCTTTACTGTGTTGGAGGAAACGGCAATGATTGAGCTTGGGGTAAGGCTGGTGGGACGTATGGAGTGATGCAAACCCCCCGTTCCAGGCACAAAACAAGAAGCGGAAGCGTAAACAGGTTGAAGAAGCACCGTGAGAATTCTTAAGAGATAGTTATCAGCTATCAAAATGCACTGTGAAGGATGTCCTGGGGCACATCGATAAGAGCGAGGCCAGCAGGTTGAGGGAGGTTCTCCTCCCCCTCTGCTCTGCCCTGGTGAGGCCACAGCTGGAGTTCTGTGTCCAGGTCTGGGCTCCCCAGTTCAAGACAGACTGGGAACTACTGGGGAGAGCCCAGCGGAGGGTGGTGAGGATGATGAGGGGCCTGGAGCATCTCTGGTCTGAGGAAAGGCTGAGAGAGCTGGGGCTGTTCAGCCTGGAGAAGAGAAGCCTGAGAGGGGATCTGGTCAATGCTGATCAATATCTCTAGGGAGTGTCCAGAGGAAGGGGCCAGACTCTGCCCAGTGGGGCCCAGGGGCAGGCCGAGGGGTGCTGGGCACAAACTGGGACATGGGAAGTTCCACCTGAGCATGAGGAGAAACTTCTTCCCTCTGCGGGTGCCGGAGCCCTGGGCCAGGCTGCCCAGAGAGGGTGTGGGGTCTCCTTCTCTGGAGCGACCCCAGCCCCGCCTGGACGCCACCCTGTGCAACATGCTGGGGGTGACCTTGCTCTGGGGGAGGTTGGGCTGGGTGATCTCCAGAGGGCCCTGCCCACCCCTACGCATCTGTGAATCTGTGAACCCATCATGAGACCTGAAAACCAGGCTGAAAGGGAAGCAAATCAAAATCTGCAGTTCAAGAAGTTGGGAATAAAGCAACTTTGGAAACGAAACAGGTCCTCAAAGCAGGGATGTGACGAAGTCCTGGTCTGATATTTGATCAAACTTGGTAAATACGCCTGCCTGAGTGTCAGGTTTCCTTTCTACAACCCTTAGAGGATGAGGGAGATGTAAGCTTTTCAACCAGGAGGGAGCAACAGATAAATTCCATCTGTCAAGGCTCTGTTTCCCACAGTCACCAAAAAAATGTCAAGGAACAATTTGTTGCCGTTTGTGTAAGGTTGTTAAGCAACATGAAACTCAAATATTGTACCCATTCATTTAGTATTGGAACAACTTGGGAAATGCAGGGAAGAACTTTTGTGTGATTTACAGGCTTGTACTGACTGCTGCTCAGCGTTCCCAGGGCACAGGTTGTACGTATCTGAGGTGGCTTCGCGGTGCAGAGATGTGCCCGAAGAAGGTCACAGCAGGCGTAGAGCTGGGCGCTTTTGTGGCGTGGCTTTGGATTATAGAGGAGACCTCACCTGCAGTGCTGCCTCCAGCTCGGGGGGCCCCAGCACAGGACAGACATGGAGCTGCTGGAGCGAGTCCAGAGGAGGCCCCGGAGATGCTGCGAGGGCTGGAGCCCCTCTGCTGCGAGGACAGGCTGAGGGAGCTGGGCTTGTCCAGCCTGGAGAAGAGAAGGCTGCGGGGAGCCTTCAGTGCGGCCTCCCAGTGCCTGCAGGGGCTGCAGGAAAGCTGGAGAGGGGCTGGTTGCAGGGCAGGGAGGGCCAGGCCAAGGGGGTGGGTTTGAACTGCCAGAGGGAGCTGGAGCTGAGCTGGGAGGCAGCAATCCTTCCCTGGGAGGGTGCTGAGGCCCTGGCACAGGGTGCCCCGAGAAGCTGTGGCTGCCCCTGGCTCCCTGGCAGTGCCCAAGGCCAGGTTGGATGGGGCTTTGGGCAGCCTGGGCTGGTGGGGGGTGTCCCTGCCCATGGCAGGGGTTGGCACTGGATGGGCTGGGAGGTCCCTTCCCACCCAAACCATTCCGGGGTTCTGTTCTATGAAGACAGAACTCAGTGGGGCAGCTGCTCAAGAGGGCCGTGCTGGGGCGCAGCATCCTGCCCTTCTCCCCGCAGTGAGCCTCGCTTCGCTTTGCCTTTCACACTCCTCATTTCAACCAACTTTATCCTCCAATCTGTGCGACCCTACGGAAGAGGTTTTGCGTCCCCTCGCTGCCCTGACGAGCACCTCTGCTGCGGCACTTGCCGCACCGAGCTCTTAGAATAGAATAGAATAGAATCATTAAGGTTGGAAGTGACCTCAAGTATCATCTAGTCCAACCATCCCCCCACCACCTATTACCCACTAAACCATGTCCCTAAGTACCACATCTAACCTTTCCTTAAACACCCTCAGGGATGGTGACTCCCCCACCTCCCTGGGCAACCTGTTCCAATGCCCGACCACCCTTTCCGAGAAGAATTTTCTCCTCATCTCCAACCTGAACCTTCCCTGGCGCAACTTGCAGGGGGCCCTCGGCAGCGCGTTTGGCTGGCTGCGTTGCCGCTCTTGGGCTAAAACCTCTGGGGTTTTGGTTTTGCTTTCTTTTTTTTTTGGTCTCTTAGGTTGGACTTCAACGGGTTCTACACAGAGCGCTTGGAGCACATGTCCGCTGAGCGCAGCCAGAAGGCAGCTCCCCTGCTTCCCCGCCTGGCCGTACGTGCCCAGTGAAGCCCGGCTTTAGCCGCCGCCTCTTCTCCTGCAGCAGCTTCCGCGCTTTGACCCTCTGCGTTCACGGAGCGAGGTGGAAGCAAACCCCAAGGGTCGTCCCAGAGAGACAGGGGAATATTCCATCTCCTGAAATGTATGTCGTGGGTTTTCTCTTCTTGAGAGGCTTTTGTTGAGTCTTGTTTTTTTTTTTTTACTACATTGTGATGCATTTGTGTGTTGTAAAATAAATTAAAAAATATAATAACGAGGGTTAGTTTGTTGGTTAACAGAACTTTAGGGTGAAAATTGGTCTTTTAAGTGACTAAATCTTGGCCAGCTCACAGAGATTTGGCTCAGCTGCCCGGCGGCATTATTTTTGGGGGGAGCGCCTAGGTGGGGGCCGTTGCTGGAATGAAGTTGATCGGCTGCTCTGAGCGACGCGATGGGGTTTGGAGCTGGTGAGCAGGTACGTGGGGCTTGTATTGCATCGTCCGAGCCCTCAGCAGAGGACTTGGGGAGTATCTTCCAGAGCTGTGCAGCCATAAACGTTGCTTGAGCCAGTTTGGGAGCGAGGGTGGTAGAGGGTGGAGGAGAAGCGTCTCCTGGGAACAAGTGGTAACCAAGATGTGTTCCAGGGTCCCAGAGGCTTCAGTGGCAAGTGTGTGAACCTGGGGAGGCGTGCGAGGGCTGTGGATGCCGGGCTGAGTGCTCCTGTCAGTGACCTGCCCTTCCTCTTCTCCTTGCAAGGACCGTCTAGAGCGTTCTCTTCGCTCTGGTGGCCTGAAGCTGGTCCTCCAACTTGGCCGAGGGAGAGAGACCCGAGGAGAGGATGGAAACCACCAGTCCTGGGTCCGGAAGACTGAATTGCTTCATCTGAATGTTGAGTTTGAGGACTGAGACCTCAGCCAGCATCGTCTGGCTCTTCAGAGGAGGGACAATTTCCCCTTCCCCCCAACTGCCAAGGTGGCCTCTGTTTGGGGGGGTTTGGAGAAGCTGACCTGCCATTCATTGTCTGTGGGATCTATGGACATCACAGCCTGTCCCCCGAGCTCAGGCTGGAGAGGTGGGGGGGTCAGGTCCCTGGAGGAACCTGCTCACCCCTCAGTGCCTGTCTCAGGCTCAAGAGCCGCCCACTGGCACCGCTGGTCGCGCACTTGTTTGTGTGCCCATCAGCAGTGCGGTGGCTGCTGCAGGAAAAAGCTCCCATTGTGCCAATTAAATTAAATCAAGATTGAGGCCATTTATAGATTAATAACACATAATTAACCCTCAAGCACCGAGTCTCAGCAGAAGTAATAGATATTTCTGAAATGTTAGTATTTAACATCGACAGCAAACTTCTGGGCACCCTCTGGGAGTAATCCAAGGGTTACCCACAGGTCTGGCCCCCCCCGAGCCCAGTGCAGGGGGACGGTCACTGCCCTGCTCCTGCTGACCACCCCACCCCTGATACCAGCCAGAATGCTGGTGGCCCCCTTGGCCACCTGGGCACACTGCTGGCTCATGTTCAGCCGCTGTCACCCAGCACCCCCAGGGCCTTTCCAGCCACCCAGCCCGCAGCACTGCCCGGGGCTGGTGTGACCCAAGGGTGGGACCCAGCACTGAGCCCTGTTGAACCTTGGCCCATGGATCCAGCCTGTCCTACGGAGCACGGCAAATAACCTGCTCACCAGGAAGGCACAGAGCAGCCAAATCGCAGCGCTGGGCAAGGAGGCCCCCGAGTGCCGTGCCGTGGGACGTGGAGCTATCAGTCACAGAACCTTGTCGTGCCCCTCTCCTGGCACCTCCTGGCTTCTGGCGCGGGGAGAAGACACACATCCACCTCCTGCTCGGGGCTGGCCGTGGGTGTCTGCCCCGGGCCAAGGTCTGCTCTCAGAGAGGAGCAGGTAGGTCTATGTGGAGGCCCCTCCAAGCACCCCAAGCCTTTCAAGTGCTCAGCCAACTGGGCATCCACACAATGGGTCGGACCAGATGATCTTGAGAGGTCCCTGCTGACCTGGGATGTTCTGTGGACAAGGGGGAGGCAGCAGTCAGCTCCGTGGCACAGTGGGGAGCTCAGGGTGCAGTGCATCCCCCCACTCAGCCCCACGTGGTGGCCCCAGCCCCTCCGATCCTTTGGGATAAGGGAGGGTCCCAAGTGCCCCACTCACAGACCCATGGTCCCCCCAAGCCCCCTGACAGCTCCCCACCCCTGCCACGGTGACCCCAGCCCCTCCATCATCTCAGCGCCTCACTGGCGCCATGGCTGCGCCCTGGCAGCCCAGCCACCCTCAGCTCCTGCGTCACCCCAGAGCCACCCCAGTGCCCCACGGACACCCCCCTCCCGTCCATAGATCACTGCTCAATGC
>VWZZ01006710.1:37925-54257 GCA_013399095.1 Psophia crepitans
CCCCGTCCTGGAAAGGGGAGCTCACCCATCCTGGGGTTCCTCTGCTTTTCGTGGAACAGAAGAAGGCAACCTTTGTTGAAGAAGACCTTTGTTAGGGCAACAAAGGTGGGGAAGGGTCTGGAGGGGCAGGCGGGTGAGGAGAGGCTGAAGGCCCTGGGCTTGTTCAGCCTGGAGAAGAGGAGCCTGAGGGCAGAGCTCATGGCGGCCTCCAGCTTCCTCCCGAGGGGGAGCCAAGGGGCAGGCGCTGATCTCCTCCCTCTGGGGCCCAGCGACAGAACCCCAGGGAACGGTGTGGAGCTGCCCCAGGGGAGGGTTCGGGTGGAGATCAGGAGCAGGTTCTTCCCCCAGAGGGTGGTGGGGCCCTGGCACAGGCTCCCCAGGGCAGTGGTCACCGCCCCGAGCTGGGCTGAGTTCAAGCAGCGTCTGGCCAATGCTCTCAGCCATCTGCTGTGGTGGGGCTGGTCCTGTGTGAGGCCAGGGGTTGGGCTGATGGGCCTTAGGGGTCCTTCCAGCTTGGGCGATTCTGTGATTCCATGGTTCTAAGACATCTGCCTTGAGCTGGGTGCTTTGGGACAACCACGGGTTGCACCTGGATTCAGTCTTGGGTTGGGTGATCCTTGGACCTCCCAAACTTGCTGTGTTGAGGGTATGAAGTCTCCTGCCTTTCAAGCCATTTCCCTCCTCTTCCACAAAAGCTGTGTTTGCTCTCCCAGTGACCTTGGTGGGGAAGAGGTTCTCAGCAGAGGTGGTGGAGTCACCATCCCTGAAGGAGTACAAACAGCGTGTAGCCGTGGCACTGCGGGACATGGTCTAGTAGACATGGTGGTGTCAGGTTGACAGTTGGACTCAATGATCTTAGAGATCTTTTCCAACCTTAAAGATTCTGTGAATCTATCACACGGGGGGTTGGTCCAGCAGAGCATCTGCCACGTGAGGTCTGAAGCAGACCAGCTTCCCTCTGGCTTTGCATAAATCAAAATGTTTGGCACTGCAGTGGGAGTGGAGGCCTGAGTCCTGCAGTACAGGACCTCCTGGGATGCCAGCCTTCCCACCAGCCGTGGTCTTCGCCTCCAGCTCATCCTTAGCAGGGGCACAACAGGGTGTGTGGCAAACTTGAGTTCTTCATGGAAAGGGACCTGAAAAAAACGAGCAAGAAAGGCCTTCAAAAAGATGAAGGCTCGTGATTGTAGAGGTGACATCTCTCTCATCCCCACGCTCCCGTGTTTCAAAGAGCTGTATTGACCCAGTGTTGCAAGCTGCTGGCTTCTCCCCCACCTGCTGATCTCCCCCACATCCCTGTTGATCACCCATGGAGACAGCCCAGCTCCTGCTGGCCCAGACTGGTCCCAGTGACCCGCCACCTTTTCCTCCCCTCCTGTGCCACAGCTCCTCTGACACATGGCGTGGTGCAGTGAGCCCCATCCCCACTGCCCTAACAAGCACCATCGCCTCTTCCCACCGGGGGAGAAATACCCTGTGCTGGGGTGGGATGGTGGCACCACGTCCTGGTCCTCTGCAGGCTCTCTGAGTCTTTCACCAAGACCGGCTGGAAGAAAGCCCCCGCTGCGTGCTGTGGCCACGACCCTGCTTCGCTCGCTCAGCACGGTCACGGGGTTGGCAGGGCCGAGCTGCCTGCGCTCGAAAAGCCTTCCCGTCTGGAGCGCTTGCGAATCCCCACGCTAATAAGAAACGGGGGTGATTCAGAGAAGATTTATCAGGACTTTTTTTTTTTCCTAATTTGCCCTGCAGTTGTCTCCAAGAGACGGTCTCTGACCCACCACCACCCCTTTCCAAGTGCTTTCCTGCCATTTTATTATTTTAATTTTTAAGACCTCTTCTGGCCCCGGCGCTGCCAACAATAACAAAGCACCACTTTGGCAGCAGACGCCGCGCAGGATGGCCACGTCGGGCGGGAGACGCCGTTCATAGGAGAGGAATTTGCTGGGGACCCATGAGCACGCCCGCACGTCGGGGTGCCCGGCAGGCTTGCTGCAACCCGCTGGGCGTGTGGAGAAGGTGTCCTGCGGCTGGCAGCCCGTCCCCTCAGCCTGGAAACGCAAAGCGGGTAGAGCCGGGGGTGACCGAGCGACGGAAAGGCAGCAGGACTTTCCGCTCGGCCCCAAGCGCCTGCCAGGCTGCGGATCGTTCCCCTGGCGGTGCTGAGCTGTCATATGACAGTGGGTGCTGTCATCCTCCCCGGGGAGAGGCTGCTCACCTCATCTGGGAGGAATGCTGGCCCTGTGGGACGTGCTTGCTTTGCCTTTTGCTCACCTCTGCGCCCTGGGGATCCCGTAGGAGTTGAGGACGTGCCCTCAGGAGAGGTCTCTGTGCTGCAGTGGTGGCTGAGGAGGTCCCTGGTGCCCAGGGTGCAGCCTGATACAGAATCACAGAATCATTCAGGCTGGAAGAGACCTCCAGGACCATCCAGTCCAACCATCCCCCCCCCACCTATTCCCCACTAACCCATGTCCCTCAGTACCACATCCAGCCTGTCCTTAAACACCCCCAGGGACGGGGACTCCCCCCCCTCCCTGGGCAACCCGTTCCAATGCCCGACCACCCTTTCCAAGAAGAAATTTCTCCTCATCTCCAGCCTGAACCTCCCCTGGCACAACTTGCAGCCGTTCCCCCTTGTCCTGTCACTGGTTATCTGCGAGAAGAGGCCGACCCCCAGCTCCCCACCCCTCCTGTCAGGGAGCTGCAGAGAGCGATCAGGTCTGCCCTCAGCCTCCTCTTCTCCAGACTGACCCCCCCCAGTTCCCTCAGCCGCCCCCCCAGACTGGTGCTCCAGCCCCTTCCACCAGCTTCGTTGCCCTTTGGGGCACCATCCAAGAGATCGCCTTTCTCGATGGCCTAGGTGGGATGGGACTTCTGGATGTCTGCAGCCCAGTCTCTGCAGATGGAGATCACAAGACATCCCAGAGGGAAAAGCTTCTTCTGGAGGGGCATCTCCATCCCAGGGGTTCAGGGCTCGGCTGGGCTGAGTCACAGCCACCCTGACCCAGCCATAGTGACTGGAGGTTGGACTTGAGATGCCTTGAGGTCCCTTCCACCAGCACTAGGGTGATGGTCCGGGGATCTGGCACACGGTGATACTAAAATCTACTCGCAGTAGCAGGCAAGAACCAGAGGAAGGTTTTTCTCCAACATGCTGTTGCGCGCTGTATCAGTCAGAGATAAGGAAGTCTCTGCTGATGGAAGCTGCTGGGCACCGGGATTTTTGTGGTTCACCCACTGAGTAAGTGCTGTAGTCAGTACCCAAAAAAGGAGCTTTGCGATTGATGAGTAGGAAACCTCAGTTTCTGGCAGGGCCATTTGCAGCCGTGTGTCAGACACGGGAAACCAGACTTTGCTGACTCCGTCGTGTTGCTGGTGAACGGTTCTTTATCTCAGGATATGCCGGGGATTTGTGTTATTGCCCACATGCTTTCTTTCTTCTCTTCTGATTTCCTGTGTCTTTGCTGGATGCCTCCAGGGAGAGCAGCCAGGCTCTTCTCCAGCAGCCCCCGTCCCCTCTCTGGCCATGGCCTCTCTTCTGTAGCTCTCGCTCCTGGTGACGGTGGGTCTGTGCTGTCGTCTGTCTTCCACGCAGGGCACCTACCCAGACCACGTCCTCTACAGCGTCCGTGCTGAAGGCAGGGACTACCTCCTGCGGCTGGAGAAGAACAAGTGAGTGCAAGCGGGCACAGTGGGACGGCCAAAGGGAGGCTTGATTCCCACCCTTGCCGTGAGCGTCACTTCTCCAAGGTCCGGCACCACCACGCCAGCGATCTGAGCCCTCAGCCCAGATGCCCACTAGCAAAATATCACAATCCTCCTTGCCAAGCCCACCCGGGGAGTTTGGGGGCCCACCATACCCCACCTGCCCAACCTCATCCCCAAAGCTTTCCATCCTCTCCCCAAAACGGGTCACTGCTGACGCCCCTTCCCCATCCTGCAGGGAGCTGCTGGGGCAGCACTACACCGAGACGCACTACTCGGCCAATGGCACGGAGATCACGCAGGAGCCCGACGTCCAGGTAGGGGGCTGGCTCTGGGGAGAGCAGTTTTCCCACCCCCGCGGGGCCCTGCCGCACGGACCCACGTTACAGCTCTTCTCTCCCTCTGCGGCAGGATCACTGCTTCTATCAGGGCCACGTGCAAGGATACGCCGACTCAGCAGCGAGCATCAGCACCTGCGGTGGGCTCAGGTAGGACCTCCCACCCCCTCCACCCCCCCCAGGGCACTGCGGTTTGCCAGAGGACAGCACCGAGCCTGGCCTCGCTGCGCGCAGTGCCGTTGCTCCCGGCAGACGGGGCGAGCCGGTGTGACCAAGCCCCGGCCAGCAGGCCCGGCGCTGATAAAGGGAGCGCTCTGCTCTCCCCAGAGGAAGAGAAGAAGACATCCCTTTTCCTGCTGGCGGTAGGAGTGCTGACCCCTCTGGCTCAGCGCCCAGCAGGAAAAGCGCGCAGCGCTTTGCAGCTAAGCCTGCTGGGTTTGAGGGGGTTGACTGACGGTAAGAGAGGAGACTGGGGACCTGAGCGCAGCGGGAGGTCCAGGCAGGAGTGCCCTCCCTGGGCGGCAAGGCACAGCTTGGCCCGCATCCGGCCTCTCTTCCCAGGGCAGGCTGGACCAAACTCTCCCCGAGTGCCGCAGCCGGCGGCACATTGCGGCGATGCACCGGCTCGCAGGCAGCCAGCGCCTTCCCCTGCGCCGTGCCGAGCTCTCTGAGCACAGTTCCAAAAGAAAAGGAACGCACGTGGCAGGGATAGAGTTGATTTTCTTCCAGGCAGCTAGTCTGTGTTTTGGATTCAGGGTGAGGATAATGTTGAAAACAGAGATGTTGTGGTTGCTGCTCAGCTTTCCAGCTCCTCCCGCTGCCCTGCCAACGAGGAGGCGGTGGTGCCCAAGGGAGGGGGCACGGCCAGGACAGCTGGGCCAGATGGAGCCTCCCTCTGCCCACCGGGCTGGTGCTCATTCCTCAAAAGCTCCCTTGGCTCTACCTGCATCTAACAGCAGAAACCCAAGTCACCAGCTTGATGCAAAGTCGCTCAGTTTGCCGTGGGAAATTCGTGCTCCACTGTTCTCTTTCTTTTATGATGGTCAGCAGGGCCAGGGAGGGGATTCTGCCCCTCTGCCCCGCTCTGCTGAGACCCCCCTGCAGTGCTGCCTCCAGCTTGGGGGGCTCCAGCACAGGACAGACATGGAGCTGCTGGAGCGAGTCCAGAGGAGGCCCCGGAGATGCTGCGAGGGCTGGAGCCCCTCTGCTGCGAGGACAGGCTGAGGGAGCTGGGCTTGTCCAGCCTGGAGCAGAGAAGGCTGCGGGGAGCCCTCAGTGCGGCCTCCCAGTGCCTGCAGGGGCTGCAGGAAAGCTGGAGAGGGGCTGGTTGCAGGGCAGGGAGGGCCAGGCCAAGGGGGTGGGTTTGAACTGCCAGAGGGGAGCTGGAGCTGAGCTGGGAGGCAGCAATCCTTCCCTGGGAGGGTGCTGAGGCCCTGGCACAGGGTGCCCCGAGAAGCTGTGGCTGCCCCTGGCTCCCTGGCAGTGCCCAAGGCCAGGTTGGATGGGGCTTTGGGCAGCCTGGGCTGGTGGGGGGTGTCCCTGCCCATGGCAGGGGGTGGCACTGGATGGGCTGGGAGGTCCCTTCCAACCCAAACCAGTCTGGGATGCTGTGATCAGCTGGCAGCCAGACACTGCAAGGGAGTGAGCCAGAGAGGAAGGGGTCCCTTGCAGGGATGTGTGAGGAGGATGGGTGTTCCTTGGAGCATCCAGGGACTTGCAAACACCCATTCGCAAGCGAAGCACCCGCTGCCGCTGCGTGGCAGCCATCTCCTCCCTTGGAGAGCAGGGCTTGTGTTTGGGGTGACCTTGGCTCATGCAGCTTGTGCATGTCTGGGACACCTGATGTCCTGGTATCTCAGGAGGATAAGGTGCGCGGGGCAGGACAGGAGGCAAGAACGATAGCGACAGGGCACGTGGGACACCTTACAGAAAGCATCTTGCAGGCCAGCCTCTGCTCAGCAGAAATGCTGCGTTGCACCCGCCCTGGCAGCGCCGGGCAGCTCTCCTCGCTGAACCCTGGGACGTTTCTGCTGACAGCAGAATTTCTCACCACCCAAAGTTGATGCCCAGCGAGTTCCCAAGCTGACCCACCTCCCTGCCCACCCCCCCAGATCTATATGGAGCGTGGCGCCATACGGTATGGAATACTCCTTTAGGCCGGTGGGGTCCGCTGTGCTGGACCTGTCCCCTCCCAGCCCCTTGGGCACCCCTCGCCTTCTCGTTGGCAGGGCAGCGTGAGAAGCTGGAAAGCCCTTGACTGCTGGGCAGCAACTGAGAACATCAGTGTGCTATCAACGTTATCCTCACCCTGAATCCAAAACGCAGCGTTGGCTGCTAGGAAGAACATTAACTCTACCCCTGCCAAAACCAGGGCACGGGGTTTGCTCCCCCCCAGCCCAGCAGCCAGTTTCCAGCCTCCCCAATAGTCCTTTTGTTCAGCCCCTTGCCCGGCTGTGAGCCCGCTGGTGGCCCGTAGCTCATCCAAGCTGCCTGTGGAAACCCTGAAGGGGTAGGTTGGTTTCCTAGCTGGCGTTTGGCAGCTGTATTCTGTCTCACAGGCACTTGCGAGGGTGCATTGTAGGGTCTGCCCGTGTCCTGCAGGACATCTCCCCAGCCTGACACCCACCCTCTCTCCTGGCAGTGGATTCTTCCGAGTGAACGAGACCATGTTCCTGCTGGAGCCCTTGGAGGAGGACGTGACCGGCCGGCACGCAGTGTACAGAGCAGCTCACCTGCGGGGAAAGCGCGGCACGTGCCAAGATGCCGGTGCCACCTTGGAATATGACCACGAACCGAAAATTCCTGCAGCCATGAAGCTCTACCGCTGGGTTAAGGATCTCATTGCTTCTCTTTCCTGTAGCTGAGTTTGCAAGACCCCAGGTCCTGTGAAGTCCAGGAGAGGAGCGGGGCCATACCGCATCTCTTGGAGATGTTCCTCTCCCACACATTGTTGGTTGGGGACCCAAAAATGGGTTGCTCCCTGTGGCTTAACTCCTGGTGGGAACAAGTCTTCAGATCCTGTACCGTTAGCAGGAGCATCCTCCTCCCCCATGAGTTCCACGATGCCCGCAGAGCCTCTCTCACGCCTTATCCCAGTAGCAGACTTGGGTTTTTCCTTGTGTGTTGGAAGATGTCTAAAACACCCAGCAAAGTAACATCAGAAAGCAAAGCTAGAAGACCTACTAGCCTTGAATAACATTGGAAGATGCCCCAGGATCCAACACATCCCACAGGAGGGTCAACCACAGGGCTCGGGAAGGTGCAGAGCTGAGCCCCTCTTTGTGCTCACTTTCCTCTTCCCTTCCAGAAATCAGCTCCGTTACACAAAGGTCCCCGATACGTGGAGCTGGTCCTGGTTGTGGACAACGAGGAGGTAAGCATGGGGTGGGGTGAGCTGGTCCCTGCATTTCCGCTGTCATCCACTGCAGCGAGGAAGTCAAAGCCCCCCCTGGAAATCTCTCTGTGTCCTTCCCGTAGTTCAGGAAACACAAGGACCTGCGCGCAGTGCAGAACCGCATGAAGGAAATCGTGAACCATGTTGACAAGGTGAGCCCAGGGCTCTGCTCTGCCCGCTCTGCTCCCACACAAACCTCCCCACGCCAGCACGGGCATGAACGCAGCGGAGGAGGGACTGGCGTGGGTAAGGCGATAGAGCTGGAGCCGATCTCAAGCCCGTAGGTGGGCTGCCACAGGGTGACCAACTCTGTTGGCCAACGGAGTGTGCAGAATGGACATGACAGCTCAGGCCTAGGTCCTCAGCTGCTTCCCAGGTCTCTCATAAGGGGAGGGGTGGCAAATTTCTTCTTGCAAACCCCAGGAGCATGTCCCATGGCCGATCTCAAGCTGGAGCAGGTGCTGAGGGGAGGGTGATGGTTGCCGTGCACCACGTGAGGGGGTTCTGCTTGCCTTGCTTCAGCCTCGCTCTTTGGTCGTCAGCGTGGGAGCAGCATCCCAGCCTTCGCCAGCCAAGAGGGAGCC
The DNA here is from genome assembly GCA_013399095.1 of Psophia crepitans. Lineage (NCBI taxonomy): Eukaryota > Metazoa > Chordata > Aves > Gruiformes > Psophiidae > Psophia > Psophia crepitans. Next base: position 45,944 of record VWZZ01006710.1, read on the forward strand.
CAGAGGTCCCAGGGTCTATGGGGTCACCCCAGCTCGTGCTATTTATTGAGGGGGTGAGAGAGCTGATATTGCACAGTGAGGAGGGGTCCTGGGCTTGGCTGCGGTTCTCCAGGGGAGGTGGGACCTTCCCTCTGCTTATGCAGCTCAAATCCAAGTGCTCCAATCCCACCCCAGCTTTATCAGCCTCTTCGTCTGCGGGTGGCCTTGATCGGCTTGGAGGTGTGGAGCCACAAGGACAAAATCGTCGTCAGTCCCAACCCAGAGGTGACACTGGACAACTTCCTCCACTGGCGGGAGGCAGAGCTGCTGCGGAGGAAGCCGCATGACAATGCCCAGCTGATCACGTAAGGACGGGGTGGGGGCCACCACCTCGCCATCCTTGCAGCCCTGCTGCTGCCTGGGCCACGTGATCAGGGTGGCATCTCAATCCCACAGGGGCATAGACTTCCATGGCACGACCGTTGGGCTCGCCAAGAAGCTTGCGATGTGCACCAGGGACTCGGGCGGTGTCAACCAGGTGGGTCCTGCTGCCGGGGCACGCGCTGGGAGAGCAGCGGCGGTCCAGCAGGCTGCGCTCCTTGCATGGTATTTTCCAGAGTGAGTCTCTCCTCCACTGGTCTCCAGCTGGAGCTGGTCCCTGGCATCTCTGTCCCTTCAGTGACTGACCACCAGAGCAGTGTCAGGGCTTCAGGGAAAGGACAGCTTGGGTGCCTGCAGAGGACTCTGGTATACCTGAGCCCTGAAGAGCCTCCCAGAGCAGCTCTGTGGATGCAGAGCTTCTCCCACCACCTGTCAGGTGGCTGGGACTTGGTTGGCAGTTGCTCCTTGGCCATCCTGGCTGTGTTCCTCATCCCTCCCCAGGAAGGGCATCCTTTGCTACGGCGGGAGCGGTCGGCCATGGGGCTTGTGGCTGTCCAGAACCACCACAAATCATCCTTTCAGGGTAGCCACTGTATCTAAGCTCACTTCCACACCTGAGAACCCAGTCGGGGGGGTCTTCGGGGGCCAAGGGACCAAGTCCAGCTTTTGCCTTCCTTTAGTGTAGCACGGCAGCGTTAGGGAATGAATTGCAGACAGCAGCAAGACCTGGCGCCGAGTGGCTGCAGAGCCCCTGTGGAGATGCTGTGGAGAGCATCTGAACCACGCTGCACTTCTTGTCGCACAGGACCACAGCACGAACCCTATTGGCGCCGCGTCCACCATGGCTCACGAGATGGGGCACAACCTGGGGATGTCTCATGATGAAGATGTTGCTGGCTGCCGCTGTCCTGTCCCCAAAGCTGACGGAGGATGTGTCATGGCGGCGAGTGTTGGGTGAGTGAAGAAGAAAGGTCCCCGTGGAGGTGAAGCCTGTGAGATGGTCAGGTCTGGGTGGACACTCCACTTGAAGCTGCACTTCAAAGGTCTGTTGGTGCCTTTGAGTCTGTTGGTGGCCCTCCAGCTTCTCCCTGGGCTGGTGGGTGTGAGGGCCCTCAGACTCTGCTCATGACTCTCTATTTTTGTGCACCTTCAGCTTGGTTTACCCCAAGCTCTTCAGCCACTGCAGCGAGCAGGACATGTGGCAATTCCTCGGGGACCCCAGGACCAGCTGTCTGCTAAACGTCCCCAGGGCAGATGAGCTCTACGGAGGGCCGGTGTGTGGGAACCAGTTTGTGGAGCGGGGAGAGCAGTGCGACTGCGGCACGCCGGAGGTAGGGACGCTCTCCGAGAGCCCAGGAAGGAGGGTGGGCATCAGCGACCTGAGACCTGTCTTTCAGAGTCAGAAAAGGTTGTGCAAGCCTCTTCCTCGGGCATCGGGCTTTGCAGGACTCATCTTCCTTATGTTCCTGATGCTTGTGCCGAAAAATAACTCACGGAGGATATTTGTTAGCTTGGATGTGTGCCCCCCCGCTCACCCGCCCGACCCCCTTCATGTACCTGGTTGTGCCTAGCAAGGGTGGACATCTCCACACCCACCCAGCAAAGGGTGCTACCAGGGAGCAGGGGCCCAGGTCAGGCCCCGTCTTCTGAAAAAAGAGATTAAAAAATCTCTTCTCCCCCTTTGGTTTGGTTGGGCAATGGGGGAAAGCCGGCGGCAGGGCTGGTTCACGCCTGGGATGGTGCCGTGGTTTCGCCCCGTGGTTCAGCCCGTGGCTCCTACCCTGCCACCGCCAGGCATGGCAGCCAGGTCTCCTCCAGAACGGAAGGAAAGGGTCTTTCAGGGGGCTTTTGGGAGGGTTTCACTTTCAGTGCCCCCCCCTGTCTCACAGGAGTGCTCCGACCGCTGCTGCAATGCCACCACTTGCCAGCTGAGAGAGGGAGCCGAGTGCGCCCGGGGGGACTGCTGCCAGGACTGCAAGGTACTGCTGCCGGCGGGGTGACCGGCCCAGCAGGGGAGGGTGGGTGTGCAGTCCTGCCCCGCGCGCCTCCGGAGCCTCCTGCTACAGGCAAGGTGTGTCCGTAGCCAGCTGGAGAGCCTGAAGGACCTCTGCAGCAGCCTGCCTGGGGCCAAACGCACCCCATGGAATCACAGAACCACAGAACCTCCCGAGCTGGAAGGGACCCCTAAAAACCATCAGCCCGACCCCTGGCCCCACACAGGCCCAGCCCCATCACAGCAGATGGCTGAGAGCGTTGGCCAGACGCTGCTTGAACTCAGCCCAGCTCGGGGCGGTGACCACTGCCCTGGGGAGCCTGTGCCAGGGCCCCACCACCCTCTGGGGGAAGAACCTTTCCCCAGCCTGGTTTGGTTGGGAACCACCCGTTTGATGCTCTCACTACAGGGACAGTCAGCACCTTGGGTGGAAAGCGGTTGGGAAGGTGGAGCAGCCTCTGGCATTGTGGAGCCAAGATCCCCTGGCTCTGTTCGGTGCAGGATGAGAGGTGCTGAAGAACTGGGCAATGGTCAGAAGAGATCAATGTGGTCCATTTCTCATCAAGGAAACCAACCTGCTCCATTAATCCAAGAGAAAATTAAGAGTTGGATGCGTTGGTTCCTGCACACAGGCATAGGAAATGCCTTGATGTGAAGAGACAGGGCTGCAAGAGGACCCTGGGACAAATCCAGACTGGGTGCTGCCTGCTGTAGCTGTGGGAAGGCCCGGTCTGAGGCTGCTGGTGGCTCTGTCCTGGGCAGCACAAACGTCTTTGTTCCAGAGCGACACAAGCTGCCGTGTCTGGACCTCTGCGGTGCTGGGAGGTGTTTCGAAGGGCAGGGCTGTGGTGCCTGTGTGGATCTGAGGATGCAAGCGCACGGAGGCGGTGCCAACACCCCCTTTTCTGTGCAGGTGAAGGCTGCCGGGGTGCTCTGCCGGGCCAGCAAGAATGACTGCGACCTGCCCGAGCACTGCACCGGCCTCAGCGCCGAGTGCCCAGAGGACGTCTTCCAGGAGAACGGCATCCCCTGCCAGAACGGTGATGGCTACTGCTACAACGGGGCCTGCCCCTCGCACGGCGAGCAGTGCCGCGCGCTCTGGGGCGCAGGTACTGCTCCCCCACCCTCCTCGGGCCGGGGCACTCTCCGGCGCGGGGTCCCTCCTGCTCCCCTAGCTGGGCGCTGGGGCTGCTGCCCCCGAAGCACGGCCGCTGGTGCCGGTGCCGCTGGCTTGCTCCGGGCTCTGGCGCCACATCACCCTTTCCGCGTGTCCCGCAGAGGCCCAGGTGGCTCCTGACATCTGCTTTAAGCACAACAGCGAGCAACACCTTCACCTCCACTGCCTCACCGAGTACGGGAAGCAGCCCTGCAGCCCCAAGTAAGGAGCCAGGGAGGTGGCGTGGGGGCCGGCGCTGCCCATGCCCGGTGGCAGCACTGCGGGGCCAAGGGGAGCTCGCAATCCCCGTGCCACCGCCGCCGCGGGCGCTCACGGCCGCCTCTCCCACAGGGACGTGAAGTGCGGCACGCTGCTCTGCCTGAGCGACAACGCCAGCCCCGTCCTTGGCGGCGGCTCCTACTCGCTCTTCTTCCGGCACTTCAAGTGCAAAGCGGTCATCGCCAGCAACGACGCCAACGAGGTGGTGGCCAAGCTCAGGCTGGTGCCCACCGGCGCCAAGTGCGGAGAGGAGATGGTGAGTGCGCTGGCGGTAGTGGGGGATGGGGGGGAGCAACCGCTGGCCATGGGGATCTGGGGCAGCCTCAGATCCCCCCTGTCCACCCCCAGGTCTGCTACGCCGGGCGCTGCCAGAACCTCTTGGTCTATGGCAACAAGAACTGCTCGGCCAAGTGCAACAACCATGGGGTACGCTGCGGGACTGTCCTCTCCCAGAGCAGCCGTGGGGCCCGGGCGGCCGTCCTGGCCTCTACGCTGCGTCCACCGCCCTGACACTTTCCTCCCTCACCTCAGGTGTGCAACCACAAGCGGGAGTGTCACTGCGAGCCGGGCTGGGCAGCACCCTACTGCGAGCAGAAGATTTCAGGGATGGCGGCAGGTATGGCATGTCCCTCAGCCCGACACATGACCCTGGCAAGGGGGTTGGTGCCCTGCCGCGGTGCCAGCAGGCACTGCTCCGTCCCCATGGGGTGCTCCTGGCGTGGGGGTGCCCCTCCTGACACCGGCGGGGTCTTCACAGGCGGCAGCAGCGTGGTCCTGGCGGCTGTGCTGGCTGTGCTGGCGCTCGCCAGCGCCCTGCTCGGCGGCGGCTTCGTGCTCCTCAGAAGCAGGCGGACGAGGCACTTCCAGAAAGGGTAAGTCCTCTCTCATGTGCCCCGTGGTGGGGATAAGCCACGGCCGCACAGGCTGAGCTCGAGGGGTGCCTGGAGCAGCCCCCGCATTATCCCTGTGCCCCACAGCAGGAGCCCTGGCGGGCCCGCTGCCGGCCTCGCCAACCCCATCTTCCAGGATGGTGGCCGGCCGCGAACTCCCCGCCGCCAGCTGTCCCACCGTGACATCGGCCACCCCAACCTGCTCAGCAGCACGGCAGCCCCGCGGGACGCCCGGCCCCTCGAGCCCCCACAGGTAAGGGGGCTGAACAGAGCCCTGGCACACGGCAGCCTTTGCGGGGCGGGGGGTGGGGGGGCAGGCTCTCACCCCCATTTTTGGATGACCCTGGCACCAGTCCCCCCCAGGGGACATCTCCAGCCCCTCCAGGATGGCCCACGCAGGTAACCACCCCTCCGAAAGCCACCGCAGCCTCATGGCAGGGTGGGCTGTCCTTCCTGCGGCTGGGGGTCGCTCTCAGACATCCCCCCCTCTCCCCAGCCTCCCCTGGCCTGACCAGCCCCAGGCATGTGAGGAGCATCCATGAGGTGGCCCAGGCATCTGATGACTGGGGNNNGCGCCCGGGTGAGGGACTTGGGTCTCCTCTCTCCTCCCACCAGGTGAAGCCAAAGCCACCCAGCAAGCCTCTCCCCGCGCTGAAGAGCAAGGCTCTGTGCCCTGCCAAGGGGTCCCCAACACCGGCCCTCCCTCACTCCCCGACGACACCTTCCTCAGTCTTCCAGGGGAGCATCCCCCCGAAGGTGGCCCTGAAGCCACCCCTGGCCGGGAGGTGACTGAGGATGCTCCGTCCACCCCTGTGGCTGAGGAGCTGCCAGCTCGGGCGCGTGGGTGGCACAGCTGGAGAGCTGCCCTCTCGCTTCTACCCGTACTGGAACCGCTGGCCAGCCCCTCGCCAGGAGGGCAGCTGTGTTTACAGATGTTTGAGTTGTGCCTTAACAGACTTCGCAGCCTCACAGCTGGCCCAAGGAGAGCCGCCAGCCGGCGCGTTGTGAGCCGGCCAGGAGTGGGGATGATGCCAGCTCTTGATTTTCAGGCCAGCCCCAAGTTGCTCCAGGCTCTCCCGCACCCTGGGAGCTGCCGCCTTCTCTCCCGACATCCCGAATGTGTCCTGCTCCTCGGGCCCCCCCTTCCCTGCTGGGGCCACGGCGAGGAGCTCCTGGCATCGGCTGCTGGGCTCGCTGGGACAGGAGGACCATGGCCTGGGGTCACTGCCCTGGCTGGGGACAGTTACATGGCAGGGGGGGCTTGCCAGGGGCTTTGGCAGGTCCAAGCCAGGCTTGGCTTCCCCGCCGGGAAGTTACCACTTGAGTAACGGCGAAACAGAATTTGCTGGGAGCTTTTTATTGCAGCCGTTAACTTATGACCCTTATGTGACCCTTTTGAGCCACCCGTCGCCAACCCAGGCCTCCCTGTTTTTGATATGATTTAGGTTGAAGGCTTTTATAGCAATAAAGACTGAAGGTAGCGGTGTGCTGGAGTGTCTCTGGGCAGGAGGCTGGCAGGGAGCTGCCTGGGGCTCAGGCTGGATCTGCTGTGGGTAGAGCCAGAAGGGGCTTGACCTGAGCTCCTGGGCTTGCTCCAGAGGCACCTGGGCCAAACCGGCCCATCACGGGGGCTGCAGGATGCTGCGGCGAGTGCTTGTGATCCCCCCCCCGGCACACAGCACCGCTGGCCCCCAGCCCCAGCTGCCACCGAAGACCAGTTAACGGGACTCCCACCACCCACTCGGCTCCTGGTCCAAGCCAAGTGTTCATGCTGGTGGGGACCAGCCCGTGATGGCCAAGCACAGCGCTCATGCGTGGGCCCAAGGGTCTGGGCTCCCACCACGGGCTTTGGAGGAGAGCAGTAAGGTCGCTCCACCATCCTGCGGCTTGGAGCCCATGCTGTTGGTGGGGCTTCTTGGGTCCAGTCCCTGCAGCTGGGGACACAGAACCACAGAACCTTTAAGGTTGGAAAAGCCCTCTGGGATCATTGAGTCCAACCATCAACCCACCCCTCCATGGCTCCTGCCCCCTGTCCCGCAGTGCCACGGCCACACGCTGGTTGAACCCCCCCAGGGACGGGGACTCGCCCCTCCCTGGGCAGCCTGTCCCCAGCCCTGACCACTCTTTGGGGGAAGGACTTCCCTGACCTCCAACACGCACCCAGATGCAGCGTTGCTGCAAGGCGAGAGGCACAGGCATCCCTCTCCACGTGCCTCCAGCCACACCGGCCCGAGGACACAGACAGCCGCCACGAAAATGGTAACAAAATAATTTTATTCTGCTTTATCAAAAGAACTTAACGCTGTGCATGTAAACTTGCACGTATGTACCGTGTTTCCTGAAGAAGGTGTGGAGCCAGCGGCAGACCCCTTTAGCCACAGGAGCACACAGACCTGACCACAGAGAAACCCCAAACCCAGTTCAGTCCTGCGTTCCTGCTCCAGAAACCCCAGCTCAGAGGCAGAGCCCAGACCGGGGTGTCAAAGTTGCGGTGATCCCCTCTTCTTGCACACCTACTCGGCAGCTGAGGCACCCCAGGGGGACGGAGGAGGCTTCTGCAGAAGCCACCGAGCATCGTGCAGGACTTCAAACCGCAGGAGCATCCCCGGCCACGCGGGTGGGAGGCGGCCGGCGTGAACCCAACCGGGGCCAGATGATGTTTAGTCAGAGCGGTCAGCGCCAACGGCAACTGCAGGGGGCCCGGCAGGGCCCCAGGGGGAAGAGGGAAGCAGCCCTGGAAAGGCTTTGCCCTGCACGGGGATCTCGCTCCGACCACGGCGGCAGAGCTGCGAGCTGCGTGGTTACTGCTTCCAGGGGTTCCCCTCACGCCCTTGCTCCCTGTCACCTGCAGGCTGGCAGAACCAGCCCTGGCCACGCAGCCTGATGCCCAGCATTTGATGCCAGGGCTGGGTAGTGCCCAATCCCAGCAAGTACCACACGGAGATGTGTACGTCTCCCCCAGGAACGCTTCTGTTCCAAAAAGCCTGCCTTCACCTCCAAATCCAACGGAAGTAGCTGCTGCAAGTCAGCAACACCAAGGAGGTCAGAGAGATGCGACTCCACTGGCTCCTCAAAGCCCTTCCCACAGGAGAAATGGGACTTTGCACGTCAAAGAGTGCTTCCAGGAGGCATTTCAAACGTGACGGCTACGAAACATGCCAGTACCCTTCCTGGAACAGGGCTAACGCTGTGCCTGCCCGCTCCTCTCCTGCCACGGGGTTCAGCTCTGCCCTGCCCGCTGGCTGAGCTGCCGTCCAGCACAACAGAGCCACAGAATCCTTAAGGTTGGAAAAGGCCTCCAAGATCATCCAGTCCAACTGTGAACCCACCCCCCCATGGCTTCTGCCCCCTGTCCCGCAGTGCCACGGCCACATGCTGGTTGAACCCCCCAGGGACGGGGACTCCCCCCTCCCTGGGCAGCCTGTCCCCAGCCCTGACCACTCTGTCGGGGAAGGGATTTTCCCCAAGCTCCAACTTGACCCTCCCCAGGAGCCATTTGGGGCCGTTCCCTCTTGTCCCATCCCTTGGTGCTGGGGAGCACAGACCAACCCCCCCTGCCCACCCCCTCCTGTCAGGGAGCTGCAGAGAGCAACCAGGTCTGCCCTCAGCCTCCTCTTCTCCAGACTGACCCCCCCA
>VWZZ01006714.1:0-13397 GCA_013399095.1 Psophia crepitans
GTGAGTGTCGGGAAGACGGAGCCGGGCTCTTAAGGTGAGTAAGTGATAGGACAAGGGGCAATAGGTGCAAACTGGAGCACAGGAGGTTCCATGTTAATATAAGGAAACTTATAATATAAAACTTAAAATTACTTGTAAAAACTTATAAAACTTATAATATAAGGAAAAATTCACTGTGAGGGTGACAGAGCACTGGGACAGGCTGCCCAGAGAGGTTGTGGAGTCTCCTTCTCTGGAGACATTCAAAACCCAGCTGGACACATTCCTGTGTGATGTACTTTAGGTGATCCTGCCTTGGCAGGGGGGGTTGGACTAGATGATCTTTTGAGGTCCCTTCCAACCTCTAATATTCTGTGATTCTGCAACTTGAAAGTATAAAATCACGTTAAACCATTTTCTGGAAAGATAGTGTAATAACATTGTCCTATTAATAGGCAGGTCAAAACAAGAAATTGTGTCATTAACAGTGTGAATGTAGGTATTGTAACTAAAACAGACTAATGTTTAGATGAAACTAAAATGGCGCTATCCTGTTTTTGTAGCTTCAAAGGCCTTGGAACGCTCTTTAGGAGCTTGGGGAATAGAACCTAACCAAGGTGATTAGAGCAACTGTTTAAGCAAGTGTTTGAGCTAATGCAGATTTTTGGAAGATGATTTAAAGCAAAAGCCTAAACTCGCATCTTTTACAGACTTTCTAAACCATCTGCTAGAGCAAGCTTTTCCAACTTTTTCGATATCTGAGAGTGGATGAGTACTCTGAAACCCACAATTCTGGAAGATCTATGTCTTTCCTACCTACTCTCCTGCATCTGTCAGTTAAGAAAGCTTTCTTTTCCTGTGATAAGTTCTGATATACTCACAGGATTTGTGAAAGTCAGTACCTGGTTTTTATTTGCCACGAAAGAAACCATGCTAGTTGATAGGACAGTGCTTTGATTTAAATTCCTAAAAGAAGCCAGTGGTTCTGGGTATGAATTCTTGTTTCTAAGGTATTAGGAGTGTAGTGAATGAGAAGGCGTTTGGTTCTCTCCAGTTACACATAGGGACAGTGACAAACAAAACAAAAGAAACACTGCTCAGATGTGCAAATTAGGAAAATTACTAGCTAAGAAATACATTTAATGAAATATACATGCTTTTACTCAGTTATTCTTGTGCTTTTTACTTTTCAGTTAAGAAAATAACATCTTTATTTTCTGCAGCTGTAAAATTTGTAAATAATCACAAAAATTCTGGTATTTTAGAAGCTTTTTCTTTTATAGTAAAGGGACAAAATCGGAGAAGCTTCCAGTTCATCTATATGAAGTGGATGAAGAAGCAGATAAAGATGAGGTAAGATAATAGTAACTAATTCCTTACTTTCTATTGCTTTCAGTAAAGAATGTTGGCTAAGGACAGGTTGTGAGTTGAATTAAATGATGAAAGTCAGTAAATGAAAACAGAGATTAGTTTGAACAGCCTGATTGGGGGTGGGGGAAGTAGCAATTTTACCTATCTCCTTTCAAATAGCCTTGTACTCTTCAGATGTGTCATGTGCATAGAACAAGTTTTGACAGATGGTGAAACAGAAGTTTTAATATTTGGTGATGTATAACCCTTCAGCTTTCATAAAATCTGTCTTGTCTTCCACTGTTTCTGTATAGATGAGCATATAGAGAGAAATATTTCATGCAGTTTAATCACAAAGTCAAGTAAAATCGTAGGTGAATCGGTTCCAACACGACAGTACATATACTTAAGCATGCATGACATGACTGTAAGTTAATTTGTCACAAATTTAAATATAGAATAGGATGTGGAGATCATGGAAACAGAAGCTTAAAACAAATGAGTAAAACTGAGGTATTTTCTTTTTTGTCATTGGCTTAGGGAAACCAGAGATACCTATACCCTCAAGCAATTTTCAAGTATGTTTCAAATGGCCAAGACTTTTTCAGTAACGGCTTCTGTTATTTCTGTGATTTAATTTTTACCACACCCCATTTCAAAACACAGTGCTTAAATGCCAGTGTTTTCTCTTCTTACAAGTACATGAACCCTTGCATCACAGAAAAGAATTAAAATAAAATTTTATCACTAACCATTTCTTGTGGTTTTTACCCTTTGACAATTACTTTGTTTCTAAATTCCTTATATTCAGAACTGCTGTGTATGAAATAAAAGTAGTTTGTTACAAGTTTTCCTGGATTAAATGTGGAAAAAAAAATCCGGGTTCTGCATCTGAATAGGTATTCCTGAACACGTAGTCTCAGGATGCTGTTTCTCCGGTGTTGCTGTTAATCTGCACTGTGATACGTGGACAAATAATTTCATCCATCTGTATCCAAATCTTCCAATTTGTGAGATGAGAATAATTATGTTTTCTGTGGTACTGAAATGAAAGAGGCTTGGCATTATTTACTGTGATAGTATCTCAGAAGCGTTTCAGAAAACAGTGAGTTAAACATGGAAGAAAATTAAATGGATGTATAATTGACTGTGAGTGTTACTAGGAAAAATAGTTATGGCTAGAGTTAGTTAAACATTAAAAAAACATATAACTTGGCTATTATCAGGTGGTATGTATAAGTGGGGGTGGGAAGTGTAAGTGGGGAGGACTTCCTGTTTCCTTCTGCCCAGTTTCCTGTTAGAGCAGGCAGGAAGGTCATATCTCTTTCAGAGGCAGAGTCACTGGAGAAGAGGTCTGTTATTCTTTGTTGAGGAACTTAAAATATAAACACAAGAAAAAAGCATGCTAGGAAGAAAAGGGAGCTTAATGGGAATAGGGTGGGGGGACCATAAATTGTTTCCTCAAGGGAAGAATTAATATGAGAGGTTTTTCATTCAAACATTAACATCTTTGTATGTTAAAAAGGCATATATGCAAATCTTAGATTAAAAGTTGTTTGGTCATCTCTTTGTTTTGCTTTTGTTTGCGTGTGTTTTTTTTAAGAAAGTCAATTTATTAAGAGAATGATAGAAAACAAAAAGCTGTGAGTGATTAAAAATTGGAGGAAAACCAGATAAAGATTAGTTTAATCTTGCACTGTTAAAAAGGAGAGAATTACCTTTCCAAAACTAATTCAGACTATCAGGCCATCAGGTTGGTGTTTGTAAATGGAATTTTTAAATCAGCCTGGGGTATGGGATCAAGATAAGGGATTGTTTTTGTTGAAACAGTTGCTGTTGAACTGAATTTTGGAGCCCAGTTTATGGGGAAGATCATTTAAAAAAGTGAAGCACAGTGTGCAGCAGTAATAATAAAAGCGAGGAAATTAACTTACCAGATGGAAACAGGAAATATGTTTTCAGTGTAAAAGTTGTGTGTTAACAACTGGGTTCTGGATTCTTTTGTACTAACAGGTGGTCAGCTGGAAAGATTCAGTAGCTTTTTGGCTCTATAGGCAGGAATTCTGCCTGACAGAAAGGAGGGGTGTAACTGGAGAGGTCCAAATGACAGTCAGTTTTATTGTTAGGAAACATCATGCAGTTGGGAAATTGCACTTCAGAGACTTTGAATTGGGGGAAAAAGTCTTAATACAGTTCAATCTTAACTTTTGTTACCACGGGTAATGAAGAAGTTCTTGTAATGTCCAGTAGTTCTATGTAAGGTTTGTGACATTACAGAAAAGCATTGGTTGTTCTGTACCAAGTTTTGATGAGAACTCATCATCTACTCATCATTTTAGATTTGTAAGAGTGATTTTAAACCATCCTTTCCCTGGACATAACTCTCATCAGTGGAGGTGGAGAATGATTAAGTTGTCTCTATCTTGATTCTTGTACAAGAAAAACTGTTATCTAGGTAATAGAACAGGAGTAAGGATTAATGACATGAAAATATGAAACGAGACTGTTGCTTGGACAGTGAGACTCATGGGGACATATGAAAATTTACTGAGTATTTCTGGTCTAAGCTTCTCAGGCATTACTCCAGATGCTCTGGTAATTGGTGACCATATCGTCCTTACTGGACCTAATTTCCATAGTATCAAGCTGACTGGAGTTTTTGAAGAAACATATTGATGCATCTTTTGCCTTCTGTTTGCAGTTTTTTGAAGTTCATGTGTGCATATGAATATGCAGGCTAGAGAGACTAAATAAGCTGTAAATATATTGGCTAGTAACTCCTTACAGAATGTTCCTTGATCTGGTTCCAGAAACTAATTAATATTATCCTAAAATTTGATTTTTATGTTCACTTGCTGAACTAATGACTGTCCCCCATATGTAGTCACCTTTTGTGGTACATTCTCTTTATAGCTGAGAAAAGGAATTACAGAAAGTAATTGAGGCATTTGAGGAATCATAGAATCATAAAAGTTTTGGGTTGTTCTGTTTTTTTTTCAACTCAGCTAATTTTGAATGTTTGGAGGATAATTTATCAGGAGTATTTCTTCTCTAGATGGTTGAAAATCTTCCTACGCATCTAATTCATTCATGGTTTTTGTTGTGTCAAAATGGGCTACCTCAACTGGAAACCATGGTAAAGTCAGCTTGGTACTGTTCTAAAAGGTTACTTGAACTGGTGATTTAATATTTATTCTGTTGCAGTTATAAATCCATCATTTTGATTGGTTTTGATGGTGGAGTACTGCTTTTTGGTAGTTGTTAACATCCGATGCGTTTTGATGTAGCTAGTAAGTTCCATCAACTGACAGATGGAAGAGGTGTACAGGCCGTGGGCGTGATGTGTGATGCATGCATTGGTTCTGCTGTTTGCGAACTTGCTGTTACTGCCAAGTTTGGTCTTGTTCTCTTTAGAAAGCTTTGATTTTGATCTGTAAAAGGCCAGATGGAATTCAAGACTTAGTTCTCTGTAAATTCTTAAGTAATGTCTTTGAAGTAATACGTATAAAGCAAAATGGTGTGAGAAATCTCAGTTGAAGTTTTGGATAAGCATGAGGTTTTCTTGGTAATAGAAATTGGTAGAAATTCTTGCACTGGAAGATTAGAGTATATGGAAAAGCTTACAGAGAAAATGTTTTGAGGTTTCCCTCTACCCCTATTTCGGTGGGATTTATCTTGAGTAATATTCAGCTATCTAGAAGTTAGATCATCCTGCTGGCCATGGAGAGAGCCTGTATACATGGCCAAGATACTTATCAAAAGTTAGATGTGACTGACCGTCTCATCCTTTGTTTTAAATAACATAATTTGAATTAGAAAGCTATAGAATATAGGCAGGAACTCAGTACATTATCATCATTATGTTATGAGCATAGCTGTTCCATCTTTTAAAAATGACTTCTGAAATTTTTGATTAATGCAACTGTTTCAGACTGTGATGTAAAACTCCCCTTCCCTCCCCTCCCCCCCCCTTTTTTTTTTCTTCTTTTTTTCCCGATCTCCTTTTCTTCATCTCCAGGATGCAGCATCTCTTGGGTCTCAAAAGGGTGGAATAACAAAGCAAGGATGGCTGTACAAAGGCAACATGAATAGTGCAATCAGCGTGACAATGAGAGTAAGTTGAATGTCTTACACGTGGTAAAAACTGAACACCAGTACTAAAATATCACTGTGCCTTTGAGAAGTCAATTTGTATGTGGATTGCTTCTAAAAAAAATGATAGTGTGGGATGAAAGAGGAAAACTTGTATGTAATTTATAGCTGTGAAATCTTACTTTCCTTTTATTCTACTTAAATCAGAAAAAATACATTAAAAACCACTATGTGGGAGAAGTCCAGTGTTTTAAATAATTTTTTTAACTGGACCTGGATGTGTTGTTAGTAGAAAAGAGAATATGTAATATGAGGTTTTATTTGTATTGTGTCTTTGTTCTAGAAACAAACTTCAGTAATTTTTATGATTATCACAATAAATATTTATGTGTAATACTGTAGAGTCAGTTTTAAATATCTGTCCATGGGTCAAAAATATTTTGAAATAATACAGTACAATCTTGCTGCAGGTTTTTAAGTTTCACTTTCTACAATTTTTTTAAATTAATTTTTGTTTTCTGAGGATACCTGTTAGGCTATGTGTAAATAAAAGGGTTTTTTTCCATAACCTACTATGTAAATAGCACTTAAGGTTTTTGTAATATGAAGCCAATTGATACCAGTGTTGTAATTCTTTTTTTTTTTCCTCCTCTCTTTTCACTAGTCATTTAAAAGAAGATTCTTCCACTTAATCCAACTTGGTGATGGATCCTATAATCTCAATTTCTACAAAGATGAAAAAATATCAAAAGAACCTAAAGGATCAATATTTCTAGATTCATGCATGGGAGTGGTTCAGGTAATTAGAGTTATTCTGCCTGTAACAGGTAGCTTTTGTGAGATGCAGATTGTGTTATTCAGAGGAACAATTAGACACTCTGCATCTTGGAAAAATGAGATTTTTTTTTTTTAAAGGACAAGAGGCTGAATTTTAAAAACCTTTCTAAAAAGAACATAAATTACTAGTTGATGTCAAGTATTTATCAAAAATATCAAAGAAAATTAAGGCAAACACACAAAACAACAGTAAATCATGTCAAAGTAAGGACAGTATAACATTGAAGTTCATTTCAGTTACATTTGTGCTTACATGAGCTGTAAAATGTTTTGCATAGCTTCTTGTGTGGGATTTTTGTTGTGGGAATTGTATTAAATTCAGTCACCCTTCCAGATGCTTTCATTTGACCTTTTACAATGTTACTTTTATGTGCTTTTCTTTATTTTAAAAAATCAAGGGCTTTGGTAAGATGTTTGTCAGTAGCAAGTGCCAAAGAAAAGATTATTTTTTTTTCTTCTTGTGATTCTGTTATGTATTTACAGTACAGCATGTAACTGTTTTTTTAGGCACAGCATACCTGGAAAGAACTCCTGGGGTGTAGGGTTTTGTTAACTTGGATACAAACAGGCAAAATTTAATAAAAATGTATTTCTTAAATAATATTTCTCTTAGGAAGAAGTTGTTTGAAGATTTATGCAGAGAGATAAAACAGCTTTACGGAGGATCATTTTTTTCCAAATACTGTAATAATGTTTTTGAATATGCATTTACTAGATCCCTTGCAGGGAAAGGCTTGTAACTGTAATAAACTCAATCATGCTGCAAGCTGTAAATACAGATTTACACAAATTGTTTTGCCTTAGGCGTACAATTCTGGATATCTTCATTGAAATTAGTTTGATCTGTGTTTTTAAAATAAACCAACAAACAGACAAAGTGGCTCTTAAACACAGTTGTAGTCTTTGTCTTGCACTTAAAATATATCTCTCCTGCTCCTCAGCTTCCTCTGCTTTAGCATCCCTCTCTCTAATATAGATTCTCCATCTTCTGGGCTGTTTCTGGCACGTTTTGTTTCCCGCATAGGTGATGAGTCATTTCTGGTTCTCAGCCTGTGGTCATCATACAGATGGTTGCAGGTACTAAAATATTAGTTTACATCATCAGAAAACATTGAGATTTTCAGAAGTTACACATCAAAGAAAGGCACTGCAGCACATGGAAGGACTAAGTCCTGCTGCTGGGGTGAACGCCCCCAGCCACTGATACATACTGGACAGGCCACCCAACTGGAAAGCAGCCTGGCAGGAAAGGACCTGGATGTCATGGTAGAAACCAAGTTTGACGCAAGCCAGCAATGTGCCCTTGCGGCAAAGAAGGCTAATGGTGTCCTGGGCTGCTTTAGGGACAGTGTTGCCAGCAGGTCAAGGGAGGTGATGCTTACTCCCTGCTCAGCACTGGTGAGGCAACATGTGGCATCCTGGATTTAGTTCTGAGCTCCCCAGTATGAGAGCGCCATGGACATACTGGAGAAAGTCCAGAAAAGGGCCACAAAGATGATGGTCTGGAGCATGTCTCCTATGAGGAGCGCCGGAGAAAGCTGGGACTGTTAAGCCAGGAGAAAAGAAGTCTTGGGGGAATCTCATCAATGCAAGTAAATACCTGAGGGGAAGGTGCAAAGAGGACACAGTCAGGCTCTGCTCAGTGGTGCCCAGGGACAGGACCAGAGGCAATGGGCGCAACCTGACACACAGGAGGATCCCTCTGAACATCAGGAAACACATTTTTACAGTGAAGGTAACCAAGCACCGGCACAGGTTACCCAGGGGTTGCGGAGTCTCTGTCCTTGGAGATACTCAAAAGCTGCCGTGGTCCTGGACCAGCTGGCTCTGGGTGACGCTACTTGGGCAGGAAGGTTGGACCAGATGACCTCCAGACCTCCAATCTCTAACTATTCTGTGATTCTTTTTTTTTTTTTTTTTAAAATCTTGAAAGTCCCCCTTTTTTCTGAATCATCGTTTGATGAAGTACTGTTCCAAACTTTCGGTTGCATCACTTCAAGTAACCTGACATCTCTTCAGACTTTGTCAGATGTTTTGTTTTTTTTTTAAAAATTATTATTTTCAATACTGTTCCTTTGTTCTACTACAAGTAAGGTTTTGGGCTCATACTGTAGTCTTTAAGTAATATTGTGCTTTGGATGCTTAAGTTTATAGTTGTCTTGTGTCTTGAACACTACCCTGTAATCTGCAGTAGCATCAGTGTTCATCTTGGCATCTGGATATTCAGAACTGTGTGTAGAAACTAGTTATGGATCAACATCAGATGTAAAACCAAATGTAGTTAATGCTCACTTCTGTGAAACCCAGAAGTCACTCAATGGCTAGAATAAAGGGGTTTGGAAATAGCTGTTTTCTTCACTTGAATTTAGTGAGGGGCAAGTAAATAAGATTTTGAACTATAACATATTACACATAATGGCCCTATTCCAGATGTGTGATTTTATTATTTTATGTTATATACTCTATCCTCTCTGGCTGATCTTATTTTATTCATTGTTTTATTGTTACTTATTATTGGTAGTGTATTAGCATCTAGAAAGTCATATGGAGAAAAAAGTGGTCACTACACAATAGAAATTGCATTTGCATTTAACAGAAGAGGAAAATAAAATGAAAAACTGTAAGGACCTCAGCCACTGTACTTTGTAGTGATCTGACTTGGAATTCATAGAAATGGTTGTTCTTAGGGAGACATGCTTACAAGCTTTTGTTCTCAGAATTGAACTACTTGTTTCATAGCAAGGCTTTTTGATGAGGGGAGATGAGCTCCTATTGCATTCATATAACATTTCTCATTTCTGTTTTGAGTTCCTTTAGTACATATGGTTACCTATTCTTCAAAGGCAGTGAATGCACAAGAGAGAAAAATGCTGACTTCGCTAACAGACATTGAAGATAAGGCAGAATGGAGCAGGATACGCTCCTTCATAAATACTTGTAGAAGAGGAATGCTGAATATGTGCGATAGGGATTTTTTTTGTGAAAGTTTTTTGTTGGTTTGGGGGTTTGTTTGTTTTTTTCCAAACTTTAAAATGTTAAATGAAAAGGCAGGAATTCCCAAAACACTGTTTGAGGTTTTCTCATTTTGTTTTGTTGGGTGTTTTGGTTTGGTTCAATAAAGTAGTATATTGAGACTTTTCCACATCACAGAGAAGCTCAGCCACATAATATATGCAGTGTGTATAATCACGCGTACAGTCATATAGAGAGAGAGGCAGAATTGCTCTAATTCAGTGATTTGCAAAAACTGAGAAGTGTGATATGTACCATCCCTGTCAGGGTTTTACACTGTGACAGTTAAAGGTTGCTGCTGTTAAGATATTTTTCTTTTAATTTACTTCAGTACTGATTTTAATTGGTAAGACTGCCGTAGATCTGGAGTCCGTGCATGTGTTTGTATCGTCCTTAGCAGCAACTCATTTTTGGTAGGAAGCTGACTGTTTTGCCAACCTGTAGTTACTCCATTAATTGAAAAATCTGAGGTACAGCGAAACTAAAATGTAATTTGACATTTAACTTAAAACAGACAAAACAAATGTCCCCCAGTCATTAAACATTAAAACAAACAATAAGACTTATCTAATGAATTACCAATTTTATAAGTTAAATTGATAATACAGATTTTTCACTTAGGATTTGTGAATTCATTCCTAGGAACATGAGTCAAGCTAGATAGCATTTGAAGCCTTGATTTAAATTTTGCGAAAAGGATGACAATGATGGTTGAGGAACAAAGGGGGAATTGATTCCCAACTTCATGTATATTCAAAAGACTATCAATATCAGGGCATTCAGTGTTGAGGTTGGTTATGATTTAACCTCTGGAATAAAATCCGAATGTGCAAATGATTCTCACTCAAATATTAATAGAGTTTCATGATTTTGTTTTTAATCAGTAGATCTTAGTTAGCTTCACTTCTAGATATTCTGAGTACATGAAGACTTGATATTTGAAAATTGGATTTAGTATTATTATTATTTTCTTAAACATGATTACAAGCAGAACGATGAGGGGAAATTGAAGAATGGCCTGTTATCTTTCGTACTTCCACTTGTATTGATACAAGTAACTTCAAAAGGTCAAATGTCGGAGATGGAAAAAGTGTAATTATGCACTTATTCAAAATATCAAACTGTATATTTTTATTAAAAGATCTGAAATACATGTGGCGTCTTCTGATTGTGACTAGATAGTATACAAAGATATTATGAAAATCTTTTCTTTTCTTATAGAACAATAAAGTCAGACGTTTTGCATTTGAGCTCAAGATGCAAGACAAGAGCAGTTACCTTTTAGCTGCAGATTGTGAACTTGAAATGGAGGAGTGGATAAACACTCTGAACAAAATCCTTCAGCTTAACTTTGAGGCTGCAATGCAAGAAAAAAGAAATGGAGAGTCTCACGAAGGTAAGCAGGCTTTCTAGCAATTCTAATACAGTTGTGTGACAAGATCTACGTACATGTATTTGGAAAGAAAGGCTTTATTGTGGCTAAAATTTCTTGTTTTCTTTGGTTGTAGAAATCATAGGTCTTTTCACTGTCTGTCTGAACTGATGAGAGTTTTAACATTTTTTGAATTAAAATAGTGCTGCTCAGTATTGATTTCAATTGAGTTAAATCCCGGAGAGAATGATGACACTGGTCAGAAATCTAGAAAATAAAACCCACAATGAAAGCTCTGGACTGAGGCAGTTTAAGAAAAAAAGAAAACTTAGGAGGGACTTGTTCTGAAGTGTGTAAAGTGCTGCTGAAAAAGGAATAATCAGTTCTGTGGTCACTGTAGGTAGAAGAATAAGAAGTTGTGGTTGCGGTGAGGGACTTTAAATTTAGGTGTAACTTCCTTGACCACAAATATTGCCCTAAAGTACTGAAATAGATTGCTTGGGTGTAAAATTTTTTTTTTCTGTCAGAGCCTTTTGAGAATAGCTAAGGCAGATATCTGTAATGAATGCATTGTAGGTATAGTTGACAGTTTGGTGACAAAAGGATTGTCTAGATGTCCTCTCATGCTTTTTTTCCTCTTGAGAGTGGATGAAGGGCAACTGGTATGAAACCAAGTGTATGCATGTCCAGAAGAACCCGGACGAGCCTATAGCAGGTTGTTCTGTTTATAAATAGCACAGTATACCAAAAGGGATTGTTAAAATGAGATATGACAGTCTTTGGTGAAGATCGTTGGGATCTAACATGATGTTTGCAACAAAAGCAAATGGGAAAAAAGAGAAGCCTGTAGCACTGTGAAAGACATTTTAGTCAGTGGTCCCCAACTGACCTTAGAACTGCAAGGTGCTTATAGCTAACTGAATGGTTGCTTTGTAAATCCAGTAACCACTGGAGAGTACAGCTGGGAACCTAATGAAAAGAGGGAACTTGATTTTAAAACAAGTTACACTGCATAGTGGAAAGAGTAATGTAAATTTTTACATTGAGTATCCCTTGTCCACATGCAGATGTTGAAAGTAATATCAAAGCTATTTTTCTAGGTAAGATTAGAAATAACTACTACTTTATTGATTTATGTAACTGGTTACATCCTCCCAGAAGTCACTTCATCAAAATGAAATAGTCATCCGCAACCTGTTTAGTTAACAATTGTGATTTTTGAGGGGGCAGGAGTTTAAAAAAAAAAAAAAAGTTTGAAATATTTTTGCTAAAGAGTTTTGTGAGTAGTTTGGTTTTTTGTTTGGTTGTGTTTTAATTTTTTTTTTAAATGTGGTTTTATAATTTCAGATGATGAACAAAGCAAACTGGAAAGCTCATCAAGTAGTTTTGATAACTACTACCCTGAAATTGCCAAGGTAATATATATATTGTAAATCCCAACTCAGGATATAAAATACTAAACATAAGTTAGCCACATGAACTTTCAGTAAAGGTAAGGGATTGACTTCTAGCTTCCAGTGTGTGATGCTTTGAAAGCTTAGAAGCTCTTTTATGCATAGATGTGATTCTTGAGCAGCTTCATTTTCTGCTTTTGGAAGCAAACTAGCTACTGTCTGAAAGCAGCATGTTTTATTATTTTATTAGTTTATTGTATTTTATATACTTTCTATGGTTTTATCGCATGCAGATAAGTGCTAAAGTATTTCTATAGAAATATATTTATACTGAAGTCAAGTAGTGTTTTTATAGTTAGAAGTCCAGAGGAGCTTAATAGCAGTGATGGTGTGGTTGTATTTTAAGATGTTTTTGTTTGTAATGAGCTGGGAAGTTCATGGATGCTTCCTGTATTGCCATAGTTCTTGCTTTTTACATTTTGTTCTCATAGGGGTGTGGTAGAAATAAGAATAAAATAAAATAGAAATAAATAGAAAAATAACAATAACTCTTCCTAAGCCCATTTGCAGACTTTATTTCAGTTAAATCGGTGACTTAGTTGTTGCAGTAAATTTTGCGAGTTTTCTAAGGGAGAAATTTCTGTTAAATCACCCAAGGACTGGAGCTGGTGACCTTTTTCTATTGGAGCTATAGAATCCAAACTCCTTGCTGTGACTTCCTTACTCTTTCTTCTGTGTGCCACAGCCTGCTGTCTTGAAAGTTTTCTACTTGACCGTGCTCTGGAATGCTTTCTCCTTTTTTTCTGAGGATCTGTCTGACCTATAACTGCTTCTGGAAGGCAGTGCAGCCTGTAAACTGACAACAAGCAGTAAAGCAAATTCTATCTATTACAACAGCTAATACATAAAAAGATTCAGTCAGAACATGGTAACAGGCTTTTAGCACCCAAATTGTGTGGCTGACTTTCTGTTAATGATTTGTAATCAATTTAGCACAAAAAGCTATTACGTGATAATCTAACTCCAGCTCCGACTGTGTTTGGAAATTAATTGGGATTGTGGTGCATACAATCAAATTTTCCTTGGAAGAACTGCAAGCATTTGTTGTGGTTTAACCATAGTCAGCAACCAAGCACCACTCAGCTGCTTGCTCACTCTCCCCTGGGGAGATGGGGGAGAGAGATAGGCCACCTTATTAGGTGAAGCAAAAGCTGAGTATGTGAGCAAAGCAAAACAAGGAATTCACTCACCACTTCCCATGGGCAGGCAGGTGTTCAGCCATCCCCAGGAAAGCAGAGCGCGTGTAACTGTCTCACTTGGGAAGAAAAATGCCATCACTGCAAATGTTGCCCCCTTCCCCC
>VWZZ01006714.1:13419-48047 GCA_013399095.1 Psophia crepitans
TGGCTCTGTGTAAGCCCTGCTCAGCAAGAATGAAAACATCCCTGTGTTAGCAACACTGTCTCCAGCGCATGTCCAAACCACGGCCCCATACTAGCTACTGTGAAGAATGTTAACTCCATCCTAGCATACTTACAGGAGTCTATGAAAATTTATTTCAGAAGCAAATATAAAATTAGATTTTTTAGTTTTATGGAATATTTTTCTTTATAGTCAGTTATCGAAATGCTTAGGTTCCATATGAGTTCCAGAGGGGACTTTTATGCAGAGCTGCAGCACCTGCATATAGTTTTAACACTACAAATGCTGTTTCCTGTTTCCATAATCTTCTGATTGGAAGCATGCAGCTCTTTAAGCTAGGTATTTTTCCAGCATGTTATTTTTCTTAGCTCTTTTAAGTGCTTGCTTTTTTTATTCTAGGGTTATAACCCATTTAAATTTCTGTTTCCTTCAAAGTAAGTTTTTTTGTTTTCCCATTCTAGTTCATCTTTACTAAATACAATCTTTCAAAATAGTTTGCTCTAATGTGTTTTTTTCTAGCCTTTTTTCCCTGAGGAGAAGTACAGAGGAAAATCTTGCATTAGTACACTGCTTGTGCCTTAACTTGATTACTTTTTATTAATGCTGTTTTTTTTGAGGATTTTTTTTTATTCTCTCTTCTGTCTTGCATTGTCTTTTCAGCTGTTGTTTGGATTTGTGTTTGTGGGTTTGTTTGGTTTTTTTCCCAGTGAAAGACTTAGAAGGCACTGAGCCTTCTTTTAGAAGAGTTTACAGTTGCTCTATTATTTTAGTTGGTTCTAGGAGATTTTCACAATAGCTGACCTCATATCCTTGTGAGGAAAGAGAAATTCCTTCAGGGGTGATTGTAGAGCACCTGACAATAGGAGAAAGAACAGCCTTCCTAGGAAAGGTTTAACCTTTGTGAGAACATCTCCAAGTCTTCATTTTTCTATCAACAACTGTTGGTTTGTTACAAACTAAATAAGATGGTATTGTGTACCGCAGCGCACAGATGCGCACACATACATCTCTGTCTGTCCTGCCTATTTCATGTTCCTTTATCTGTAACTTCAGTATCAACAGTGAATGTAGGGTTTTTGTTCGATTGTTTTCTTGTATGGTGTGTGTGTTGGTTTTTTGTTGCTCTTTCTGGGTTTTTATGGGGCTTTTTGGTGCGGTTTTTTTTTGGTGTTTTTACTCTTCAGAGAAAACAAACTAGACCTCTGTTTTAGATAACTGTATGACTATTGTAATCAGTGTGCCCAAGGACCTATTTAGCTATTTCTGGTCCCAGTGTTCCTTGAGGTAGGAAAGCATTGTCCCTGTTTTTTACAGATGAGGAAGTGGAATTACAGTGTCACTGATGTGGTGTAGACAGGGTTAATGACTACATAAATTTTCAGTTCCTCACTTCCGACCAACTCTCCCTCAATCTGTCCGTCAAAAATGCATATTTTTTGTCTTGTGTTTAGTGCACAGAACACCAAAGAATCTAAAATTATTCAAGACGCTTTAGGTGAAGCACTTTGTAGCTTGGTCCTGTGACTACTGAACCTTCCTTTTCAGTTCTTGCCACTGACTATTCCCTTTCCAAAACACACAGGCAACCTTCTTGCCATCTTTAAATTTCTTCACAGTTTGGTTTGTATTTCTCAATCATACTGACTGTTGAACAAGCAAAGTCTGCCACTACTCTGCTGGTGGTAATGTGCCTGGGTGATGTTTTTCACAGCAACTCTTGCTTTTCCTCCTGTGTGTTTTAAAGGTAACAAAGTAAATTAAACTAAGTCAAATCCATTAGAGCATCTATACTCAAATTCACATCTTGGAAGTTCCTCTTCTGTAATGTATCCTTTAAGTCAAATACTTTTTTTTTTTTTAATTGTTGTTATTATCAACCTATAATAGGATTTTGAGCTCTTAGAGCTGGTGGGTTTTTGTTTTTTCGTTGAGACACAGTAGGAGTTTCTTCAACCTCCAGCAAAGCAGATGTAGACAGGAGTTCACTTCCAGCTGATGGTCAGTGGTGAGCATTTTGGGTTGGTAACTTCTTTTAACCAGCACAGGCTGATGCAAAAATAGACACCTGTCTGTAATGTAATACTTTGTTATCCCTGTTTAGTCAGCTACTACTTTGGGAATGGCAAGTCTCCCACATGGGTAATTTTGGCACATGCATATGTCCATTTTTCATGTCCCATGACTTTAAAAATCATAGAATACTCTTTAAATAATACCCTTTTTTAAAAAAAAAAAGTAAGTTACCTGTGTATATTACTAGTTTTCCCATTCTATTTTGTTCCACTTCTACTTTTGTTTTGCTGTGAATAGGTAAGTATCCACAAATCCCAGGCAGGGTCAGTGTACCTGCTAGCTCTGCAAAGTAACTTCTTAAGCCTGACTGTTTTATCTTTTGGAAGTTGTAGGGCTTTTTCCATCTACTCAGAGGAAAACCACTGCTTTGGCAGTAGGGCTCAAGGGAAGGGGGAGAAATAAACCCAACCTTCCGAACTCTGATGGCGTTTCTTAATTTAGGTAACCTGTTGTTTCCTGAGCAATCTTATGGTCTCAGGATAGTGCTTAGATTTAACCTACATTGGTGCCTTTTTTTTTTTTTTTTAAATATTATGAAAGTTATTTATTGTTTAAGGAAGCAAAGTGCTCTACGAGCTACACTGGAGTATACTTTCCATGAGCTTGGAAGGTTACATGTTGCTGATGTACACTTTTGTGTTTTGAGGCTTGGAAAAGCATTTGGAGGAAAGGAGCCTTCTCTCACTTTTTTACTCAGACGTGACAGAGCAATTTAAACTAAGGAGTTGCAAAGTTCAGTTAGAGAGAGAAGAGTGTCTGAATTAAAAAAATGTGTAAAGCTTTGAATATTACAGAAAAGGGTATGAAAACCACTTTCATCTAATTGTGTGCTACTAAGACTTTTTTTTCTTATTTTGAACAGAGTACCAGAGAAGCAGAAATCAAGTTGAAAAGTGAAAGTAGAGTTAAACTTTTTGCCTTGGATCCAGATGCACAGGTTAGACTTTTTTTACAATGAAACATTGGCTTTTATGTCGATCCTTGCGAGATAAAAAACAACTTAATTTTTCTTTTCTCTTTTTAAAGAAACTTGACTTTTCTGGTATTGAACCAGATGTGAAGCCATTTGAAGAGAAATTTGGGAAAAAAATTCTTGTGAAGTGTAATGATTTATCTTTTAATTTGCAAAGCTGCGTTGCAGAAAACGAAGAAGGACCAACGACAAATGTAAATAATTCATTTAATTGTTTTCTCTTAATATTGTAATGAGTGTCTTAATATTTTGTTGGCTCTATTCTTAACAGCAGGAATTCCTTGCTGTGATTGAGAAACTTACGTTGTGGGTTTGTGGAGCCGAAATCCTCCAAAAAGTGATTTTGCTACTAATCTTTTTGTTGTGTTGTAGAAAGTGGAATTTTACTGTCTTTTATACCTTGTCATTAATAGCTAGAGTGACAACCGTGTGTAACTTTATAAAAATGTTACTCGTCTTCCTTTCATACACGTTTTCACAGTAATATAGATGCCAGCAATGACACTTGATTCTTTTTTTAAACGTCTAGGTAGAACCTTTCTTTGTCACTTTATCACTATTTGATATTAAAAACAACCGGAAGATTTCAGCAGATTTCCATGTTGATTTGAACCACGCCTCAGTAAGGCATATGATATCCAATGCACCTCAACAAATGATGAATGGCAGCGGTGATAGCTTACACAGAATTCAAGACATTCATGAAACTGTGTTGCAATATCCAAAGCAGGTAGGAACTAGTAACCTAAAGAATTAGTAGGATTTTGGATACAAGTAGAGAGTTTTCCTTCAGGTGTTGGACTGCTTTCTATTATGTGATGTAAAATGTGCGTGCATTTTCCTCTTATATTTATCTCTTGTTTTATTTCTAGGGAATATTCTCAGTCACATGTCCTCATACTGACATTTTCCTTGTGGCTAGAATAGAAAAAGTATTACAGGGAAGTATTACACACTGTGCTGAGCCGTATATGAAAAGTTCAGATTCTT
Organism: Psophia crepitans; assembly: GCA_013399095.1. NCBI lineage: Eukaryota > Metazoa > Chordata > Aves > Gruiformes > Psophiidae > Psophia > Psophia crepitans. The sequence continues at coordinate 17,474 of VWZZ01006714.1, forward strand.
CAAAGGTAAGTTAGCTGCTTCTGTGATATGGAAAAAATGCTGAGGCAAAATGAGTTGATTTGAAATTAAGAAATATCAATAAAAAGCTTAATTCTTTTATTGTGGCAAGCTGGGGGTCGGCCTCTTCTCACAGATAACTAGCAACAGGACTAGGGGGAATGGCTGCAAGTTGCGCCTGGGGAGGTTCAGGTTGGAGATGAGGAGAAATTTCTTCTCTGAAAGGGTGGTCGGGCATTGGAAGGGGTTGCGCAGGGAGGTGGTGGAGTCACCGTCCCTGGGGGTGTTTAAAGGCAGGCTGGATGTGGTACTTAGGGACATGGTTTAGTGGGTAATGGGTGATGGGGGGGATGGTTGTACTAGTTGAGGTCTCTTCCAACCTTAATGATTCTATGATAGGAAATTCAGATAACTGGAGATCCGATTTAGTAAGTTGTAGTTATTACTAGTAACTATAATAAATTGAAATGTTATCAATAATATCTAGCATATTATTGGGAAACATTTAGCTTTTTATAATCATGACATAATCTATACTTCTTATAATGACGTTAAACTGATTTGACAGAAGAGTATCAGACTTCAATGTGAAAGTCGAGTTGAAAATTGTTGAACAACGAAATATTAAATATAGGTCAGAAATTAACTGTATGCCTCTCTTAATGCATTTTTCTTACTATATCATTGTTAACGTTTCCTTTGTGTCATTTTTTGGTGACCATAGTTTACTGTAACTTTTTCTGCCCTCTTGCTGTTTTTTACTTCAGAACCACTGAGCTCATTAAGCCTCTGTTCTTATGCATAAAATGCTTTGCAGTTTTGACAGAACTCCAAATCCCTTTTGGAAATAAACCACTGAAACATCTTAAGTTTGCAGGAGTCTAGGATGACATAGCACTTCAATATTTTCAAAACTTATCTAAAACAAGCTTTGTCAGTTGCTGCTGCTTGTCTCTCACTGAAGAAATAGAGTTACAATTTTGTTGATTTCCAGTTGTGCTTAAATAGTGGGACCAGGACACTAGGAGAAAAGTTTTTTGCGTTAGCAATGTCAGCTACTGTTGACGTTCTTCTTTTCAGCTAGTGAAAGGGAAGGAGGAATGGTTAATTTTCAGTCTCTACAGAGGAACAGTATTCTTTCCTACTGATTTAATGCTGCCTAAACTACACATAAAAAAACCTGTATTTTTCACTTGGTCTTAATATAGATCAGACTACTGATTTGCTCTTCCAGGAATACTTGAGATTTCTTTTTTTTCCAGCTGTCATTGGAAAAGAGCAGCTTTGTATTTTAGGAGTCTGGTTTTGAACCGTATGCTGACCGTTGCTGAGTTAAAACAAACCTGGGCTGAGTAACTGATTTTGGTGGTCTTGGGCCTGAGCCACATGGGCAGGTTAAATAAGCCCAAGCGTTGCCAAATTTGATGCTGAGTGCTAAGCTTGTGTTGCCCTGTACTGCAGGAGTAGCCAAGGGGAACACATAGGGATATATAAACTTTTGCTCTTCATTTCTAGTATTAGTTTGCACTTTTCCCTGTTCTCTGGGATTACACTGTATTAATTTGAAACAAAACAGACCAGTACCATCTATACAGGCCTCCACATGTGTCAGTAAAATGAGCAAGTTCCAGTTCCCTGCAGAATTACTACTCTGGACAAGAAAAAGGGAAAATGGAAGCAGCAAATTCTGTGACCAAGAGGTCACTTGTTCTCCCCTTAAACACTGAACACAGTGGATTAATGATGGTTACTTATCAAGGCTCTATGCTTCTGAGGGCATACCCATTCTACAGGAAAGGATAATGGAGAGTTGGCTCAAACAGCACGCTAATAGAAATAGCTCTTCATAATGTCAACAGCGTAGATCAGGGATAATACTCAGGCAAGTTTACTCTGGGGTTTTTTTTGCCTGTGGCAAATAATTTTGCTCTGTGTAGGCACATATGAGAAGCTGGTTTCTGGAAAAGTGAAGCCCACTGCTCTGTGAGGAGCTTCTGTTTCAGCTCAGGGGGGTCAGCTTGGTGCTGAACATCTCAAACTAGTGTTTCTCTGGCTCTGGCTGTTATAAATGTTGGTTCTATATAATGGAATTGTTTGTTCACTTAAAGTTAACAAAATCAAAATTTTAAATTTTTAATGAAAACAATGTTACATTGTTCATATGTAGGAATGTCCATGTGATCTTCATACAATTCCTCCCCATGTTCTGCATGTATTTGTAATACAACTATTGCAGAGTATTTTACTATTTACTGAGCAGGAATGTATTTTGGTACATAGAGAGGGTGCTGAATAGGGGAGCAAGTGGGGGTAAATGTTTTCAGATGAAGTCACATATTTAAGCAAAGAAAAAATTGTTATATACAAAACTCATATGAAAGAGTAAAATTTAACTTAAAACAAAATTGTATCATGGGGGTGTAGATGGGTTTGTATTTTCACCCATGAAATGTGAAATCAGCAGTCTCTGCTTAACTTGAAATGAAGTGTTAAAAGGTACTTTTATTTGTTTTTTCACGCTCATGCTTAGGATTAAGCTTCTAAATAAGATTTTTCCAATTCATATCAGTATCAATATGTACTTTTTTTTTCTTTCATACTAATGGTGCAAAAATGTAACTTTTATAACATGGCTGTTTCTTATGTTCCTTGCAGGTTGCACAGAAAGTTTTGAAGAATGCTAAGCAGGCATGCCAGAGATTAGGTCAATATAGAATGCCTTTTGCCTGGGCAGCGAGGTAAGGACAGATCTTGTCAATCTGTGTTTTTTCTAAGCTTTTTTTTAACATTTCCTGCATCTCACTACTTATAAAACTTAACGTGCTGTTTAAATTATTTCTTGTTTTAATTAGCCAAAGATTTCTGACAAACTTACACTTCAGCTCTAAAAAGTTGTCAGCATTCATTGTTATATTATTCAAACCATTGAATTTTTCTCTATTGTCAGTATTTTTATTTTACTAAGAATCATAGCGTCATTTGGGTTGGAAAAGACCTTCAAGATAATTAAGTCCAACCGTTAACCTCGCACTGCCAAGTCCACCACTAAACCATGTCTCTAAGCACCACATCTACACCTCTAGGGATGGGGACTCAATCCCTTCCCTGCCAAGACTGTTCCAGTGCTTGACAACACTTTCGATGATGACAATTTTTCCTAATATCCAATCTAAACCTCCCCTGGAGCAATTTGAGGCTGTCTCCTCTTGTCCTATCATTTGCTGCTTGGGAGAAGAGACCAACATCCAGATGGCTACAACCTCCTTTCAGGTAGTTGTAGAGGGCAATAAAGTCTCCCCTCAGCCGCCTCCTCTTCAGGCTAAACAACCCCAGTTCCCTCAGCTGCTCCTCATGAGACTTGTGCTCCAGACCCTTCCTCAGCTTCATTGCCTTTCTCTGGACATGCTCCAGGGCATCAATGCCCTTCTTGTAGTGAGGGGCCCAAAACTGGATACAGTACTCACCAGAGCTGAGTACAAGGGGACGATCCCTTCCCTACTCCTCCTGGCAACCCTATTCCTGATACAAGCCAGGATGCTGTTGGCCTTCTTGGCCACCTGGACACACTGCTGGCTCATGTCCAGCTGGCTGTCAACCGGCAGCTCCAGATCCTTTTCCTCTGCACAGCTTTCCAGCCACCCTGCCCCCAGCCTGTAGGGCTGCCTGCGGTTGTTGTGACCCAAGTGCAGGCCCTGGCACTTGGCCTTGTCGAACCTCATACAGTTGACCTCGGCCCATCAATGCAGCCTGTCCAGATCCCTCTCCAGGGCCTTGCTACCCTCCAGCAGATCAACACTCCCGCACAAGTTGGCATTGTCTGCAAACTCATTGAGGGTGCACTCCATCCCCTCATCTAGATCACTGATAAGGTCACTAGGGAGAACCAGCCCCAGTACTGAGCCCTGGGGAACACCGCTTGTGACTGGCCGCCGACTGGATGTGTGAATGAAACTGTTCACACTTGATTTGTTAAGCTGAGCTATTTCTGTGTTAAAACTTGCCTACAATGACAAAGGTATTAAATGCACAGTGTGAAGCATGGTGCTGTATGTTCTAATTTGTAGTAAAGAAATTTCTTGAAGTGATCTTTGATACTTTCATAAACTCAGCTGAAAGCAAGATTTTGACTTTCAGGACACTCTTTAAAGATGCTTCAGGAACCCTGGACAAAAATGGAAGATTTTCTCCTCTTTTCCGACAAGACAGTAATAAACTTTCAAATGAAGACATGCTGAAACTGTTAGCAGATTTCAGGAAGTAAGTCTAATTTCCCCACTTCGAAAACCACAAACAAACCAACTAACTACACCCTAACCCTTAACCCACTGCCCCTGCAATGCCCCACCAAATTCCTATTTCTGAATTAGCTACATGATAACATCTAAGAAATTTCATACTAGGCTAGTTAATACAAAATATTTTGCAGTGTGAGTTATCACTCTAAAAAGGAGGCGGTAAGAAAAAAAGTTACTAAGTAGAAGCAGTGTTTTGTTAACTTCCTGACTTATCTCCCACTTTGCTCTTTCCCCAAGTTTACCCCGCTATCATGAATGCTTATCACTGGCTGTTTAGATTTAAAAAGCTTAATTATAGGTCCCTTTTTTTCCTCCCAATGATAGTTAGTTATTGTGTGGCAAACAAAATGGATCTTTAACGAAGTTTTTCATTTTGATTTAAAGAAAGGAAAACATCATGTTTTTTCTTAACCTTTTCCACACTTGTGAATAAAGCCTTTACGTTTGGGTTTTTGGTGGAGTTTTTTTTGGTTGTGGGGTTTTTTTTTCGGGTGGGGGGTGGGGGGTTTGTTTTTGTTTTGTTCTGGGTTTTTTTTGAGAATTTAAAGGAGAAGAAAACTGGAAATCTAGGCAAAAAGCAACACCAGATCAGTCATCCACTCCCAAACCACCTTTCCTCTCATACTCATATTTCAGGATATTAGTTTTGCTTCTGTTTCCTATTATCTCTTTTCTCTGGCATCTGATATTTGCATTTAGCCTGATTTTGAGGTGTTTTTCCTTCCTATAGACCTGAAAAGATGGCCAAACTTCCTGTTATTTTAGGAAATCTGGATGTTACAATTGATAATGTGTCACCAGATTTTCCGAGTAAGTATTACTAAACACTGTTAAATAGACATTCAGGCATTTTTTTTCTTCAGTTTTTTAATTGTTTTTTTTGTGTATTTTCAGATTATGTTAACTCATCATACATTCCAATGAAACAGTTTGAAAATAGTACCAAGACACTAATAACATTTGAAATAGAGGAATTTGTTCCCTGTATACCAAGACACACTCAGCCTTTCACCATCTACAACAATCATCTTTATGTTTATCCGAAGTACTTGAAATATGACAGTCAAAAGTCTTTTGCAAAGGTGAGTGTAGGAAGACTGTGCATCCTCTCTCTGTTTAAGATTTTTTACATATTATATTTCTGTGGTGTTTGTTATGATTCATTGGGCTTTTGTGTTTAAATACTGCTTTAGGCTAGAAATATTGCAGTATGCATTGAGTTCAAGGATTCTGATGAAGAGGATTCTTTGCCATTAAAGGTGAGTCTTTTTATTTTTTGTGACTGATAGAACAGTGAACAGTTAGCTAAGTAACACAGTAATGCTTGATTAATTTTATCTAGTTTGGGATGGCAGGTTTCTGTCCTTCTTTTGCATTTGGCATAAGAGTAACTTCTATATGACTTGCTTGATTTTGGTGTGAAAAAAAAACAACTCTAAAGAACCCTCAGAACACTTCATTTCTTAATATCAAGAAAAATTCCAAGAATAAAGTTACTGCAAACAAAGGTGGCTGGTGCATTCTCCATAGAAGGAATTCTTTAAGTTAAAATAGTAAAGCTTCAGATCAACTGCAGAGCCAAGCTCTGTGTTTGTTTATGAGCTACTGCACTGTGGGAGGTGCATGGAAGAAAAGAAGTAGAAAAATGTGTATGAATCCTGAGGTAAAAAATCACAGTGTCAGCTCTGCTGCACAGCAGGCAGACTACGGATCACATAAGCTGTCTGTGCGAAGGAATCAAGTTAAACACAAGTTAAAGTATGTAAAATTCTAGGTAAAAAAGATTCTAAGCTGACTGAAAAAGTATCACAGGAATATTTTTGTTCTTCCCCCACCTTTTTTCTATTATTAGTGTATCTATGGTAGGCCAGGTGGACCAGTATTTACAAGAAGTGCATTTGCTGCTGTTCTGCATCACCATCAAAATCCAGAGTTTTATGATGAGGTAAGCTACCTTTCTGAGGTAACTTTTACTGGTTTAGGCATTATGTAAGTTTCAAAAATACAAGGAAAGATTATCAAGTTGTTGATAATGATTTTCAGTTAAATCAGATGCCCCCCTTGTGGTGAAAAGTAATTTTTTTAAAATTTTGTGTGTGATTCTTGATCTTGCATCATCTAACATAGAACCTGAAATTGCTTTTTAAATGTACAACCAGTAAAGCATGTGACTGCTCTAGCTGAAGACTTCTACAAAGGTTGTGATTCTTTGCCTTTCAGATTAAAATAGAATTGCCCACTCAGTTACATGAAAAGCACCATTTGTTGTTCACCTTCTACCATGTCAGCTGTGATAATTCAAGCAAAGGGAGTACAAAGAAGAAAGATGTTGTTGAAACACAAGGTTTGTATGCTAATGCTTTACTTTCAGTAACTACAGGAGAGGTTTTTGTGAAGTATGCTTATCTGGTAACCTGTGATTTTGGTGAGCCATGTAACATTTTTTTAGTTACGTTGTACTGATGGAAAGATTTTATTAAGTATTTATTTTAATTTGATATTTCAACTGTTGTTGTTTTAGAATGTCTATCAAGTGTGCGGGGCTTTTTCCCAAACTCTATTTGCCTTTTTAATTATTTCTAATTGTTTGAGTTCAAATCATTTGGCCCTTACGGTAACATTTTCTGGTTTGTGAATTACATATCAGAAGTGTACAGTAAGACTTTTGTAAGGGTTTATGTAAAGATACATGACATTTAAAATTCCTTGCCTTTCATGTTTCGTAGTTGGTTATTCTTGGCTTCCTCTAATAAAAGATGGAAGAGTAGTGACCAATGAGCAACACATCCCAGTGTCAGCAAATCTTCCATCAGGCTATCTTAGTTATCAAGAAGTGGCAGTTGGAAAGGTATGTTGTATGAAATTGCTTTTATTTTTAAAAAGATGATGTGGAGAGAAGGTTTGATGAGATCTAAGTAATTTTCTATTAGAAATTTTTTCTTTTATAATTGAAATGGAGTGCTTTGCAAATCAAGTCAGACAGCTGACTTGGAAGAAACAAACAAACCCAAACAGAAATGGGAGACAAAACTTATGACTAAATTCTGCCTTTTACAAGAATTTGAATCAACCTGCCCTGATGTAGTTTTTCATTTAAATTGTTAAGTACTTATTTCTTTTATTATTTAGCTGATATATTTAGTAAATGTTTAAGTTTCATTTTTTGTGGTAATAATGAAGTAGAAATTATAGTAATTTTTAAATACATGAAACTATTTTGAGTTTATGAAGATATGCAAATAATCTGAAGTCCTTTACTAAATTTTTTTAGCATTTCATGCTGTCTCCTTTCAGTAAGTCCTTTATTCCTGAAAAAGTCTTATTCTCACATCTTGATTTCTGTGATCTTTATACTTCACTAGTAAAATTCATGGTTGTATTTTTCAAAGCAGAAAGCTTGCAAAATTCTAGTAATAAAAACCATACAGAGGAGGATACAAAATGTAAAATGTGGTAGGGGATTTGACTAAGAGAATGAAATACAGAGACAAAATTGACTCATTTTGGAGGAAGAGGCCTAAAGTCAACAGCAAGATGTGCTGCTCTCCTCCTATTCTACCACCTTTTCTTTTTTTAAACGCTGCTGTAAGCTTTCAAATCATTGTCCCTTCATCTCTCTCATCTTTTCACATTGTAGGTGTATTCTTTATGCCTCTGCTGTTCGTCTCTGATCATGCCCATGGGTAGAAAGTTAGGACCAATATGACTAGTTGTAGATCTAGCAGTAAAATCTCTCCCTAACTGGTTGTCAGGGTAGACAGCTGAGCATTTCCATTCTCAGTTCTTTGGAAATGGGATGGGAAAGAAGCACTGGCTGCTACCTATTGGTGACCTGCGTTAAGCTTTAAGCAGTGTCAGTATCTCTGAAAATTCTTCTGCTATTCTTCTCAGAAAACTGGTAGATATTTTTCTCTAGTCAGAAGTTTCTTTGTAGAGTCGTAGGGGAAACATGGTATATGTGACTTACAGAAACGCAATTTTGTTAGCAAGTGAGGAAACTACTACCAAAAAACCAACCAAACAAAATATATTTTAAGCTTCATAAATGCTTTTGGTAATATCGTCTGCATAATTTTCCTTTTTTTATGACTTTATTCATTGCACACATTTCTTCAACCTGTTTTAAAAAAAAAAAAAAGGTGTGTTTGGTATTATAAACAAAGTGGTTTACTGCTACATTATTTTACTTTTCCTCTGCATGTGTGTGTGCAGCACTCTGGTCCTGAAATTAAATGGGTAGATGGAGGCAAACAACTGTTGAAAATATCCACTCATCTGGTGTCAACTGTGTATACGCAGGTGAGTTACAAAACAGATTAAATTAAAGCAAGTTTTAGGAGTAATGTATGTTTGTTATATGTATATACAGTGTTTGGGAAGATTCTTAAACTCAGTATGCTGCTGTGTTTTTTTGTTTGTTTTTTTTTTTTTTCTTCTTTTGGACACTCTGTATGGTATTTCTCTTTCACATCAGCTTTGAAAAACAGCAGATCTTAAATGGAAGCTATTCAAAATGCAAGCCTTTTGTCCAACATTGTCATCCATCCCAGTCTTAATTTTCCTGTTAGATGAGAGGTCATAGTTGTCTGAAAGCTATTTACTGGCCTGTCTATTACACAGCAATGAGTCCTGTTACAGCTGCTCATAAAATACGAGTTATGAACGGCTGCATAACTGACATTGAGTATGCTATTTTCTACATGTCAGTTTGAAGCAGATACAGGTGGTGTTTTGCATAAAAAATATTCAAAAATCACTGGAAATTTCTTACGTGGGTTAAAAAAAATAATGTTACATGTAGACTAAATTAATCTTTGGAGCAGTGCACTTCAATTATTTTTGAAAATTGAATCTGTGGACATGGATTTATCTATATAAGTATTTTTAACATGTTCTGGTTTGGATTATGGATCGTTATGGTAAATATTGTTTAATTTGTTGTTCTTTTTGTCTTTAACAGGACCAGCACTTGCACAATTTTTTCCAGTACTGTCAGAAAACAGAGTCTGGAGCTCGTGCACTAGGAACAGATCTTGTAAAATATCTTAAGGTATAAAATGACAGTGAATAACAGATTATATTATTTATTTACACTTTTGAAAAACCTAGGAGCTTCAGACGCTTTAAGTCATTAATGGAATATGCAGTATAAAAAGAATGAAAAGATACTTCATAGATAAATTTACAATTGCAGTATAACAAGAAACCAAAAGGAAATAATGAGACAGTATTGGTCAGCCTTTTGAGTGATAATTTTGAAACACAATGATTTAGTTTGTCAAAATAATCAAATTGAACTGCACTTGAGAATGAAAAGGAATGATGACTCTTGATTTTTCTAAAGTTTTGCTTAGGGGGTCATAGACATGATTATGTCTACTGTTCTCTTTCAGAATTAGATCGGTAGAGTCCGTGGTTTCCACAAGTAGGCCAGATTTTTAGTATGAAGCCTGAAGTTCAGTTACATTAAAAATCTATGTAAGGTATCACAAATAACTCCTGATTTTCTTAGGCACAGTCTACTTAGGACATTTAAGAATGAACTTAACTGTTGAATGTGGCACACCTGTGAACTGGACTTGCTTTGTGACCTTGGTTATGTTGAAACCATGGCTCTGAGTCATCTTCCTTGCCCCAAAACTTCTGTGAATCAACTTTGGTACAAAACAGGCAACAGTACATTAACAGCAGGAAGATGGGTTAAGTCTATTTAGAAATATTTGTTTATTATCACCATTTTTTACTGTCAGACCAGTTTCTCAGTCTTCTATTTGTCCTTATTATTTTGAAATTTTGCAATCCCAAACCATGCTGGCAAAGCAGATGACAATACAAGTCCTTAGAAAGGATTCTGGCCATAGTAGCTTCACATCAGAAGGGTAAGACAAAGAACAAATAGTCTAGTACTTCATCATCTCCTATGGTTACTTAGAATGAGTCACTAGAGATGCCCGTCACTGGAGTTTCTGCTACTGATATTCTTGTTTTCGTAGAAGATATAATTTCTCTGTGTTTCTCTCATATCTGTTTCAAAATCCTTGATAATTTTAGATCTAGAGATCTAAATCCCAATTAGATGGCACTACCACAAAGCCCAGGTAGTGTTTGGACTTTACAAGTCAGCACTCTGCAGTATCAAGACATGCTACTGGAGTTAGAGACAGCTTACGTGCAGAATCCCTCCCTGATACAAGCCTTGCATATCCTCTGTCATCATGACACTTTTCAAAATATAGGGCCTTCCTAACTTTTTCTTGTCTAACTGTATATATATATATGGTTTGTGCCCTGGAGAAATCTCTCCAATAAAGGCAGAAGAGGATGAGAACCCACTGCTTCAGAGTGTTTGGCCTTGCCTTGAGGACAAGAGGACCTTTCCATCTTTCCCCAAGTAAATCTTCTTGGGAGACTATGGTCCTGCTGTCTGAGATTTTTGTTTGAAGAAGGGAACCTTTTTACCTCTCACTTGCTACTGTTTGTACTTTTCTGGCAAAGCATTTAAAGTTAGTGGTATTCAACTTCTTCCTGTACTCTATCAAAATACAAACAAAGGAATCATCCAGGTTTCTAGAGCCATGAAAGACATTTTCTCATAGGTGTAGCTTTGCTTTCTTGTCCTCTGCCTCTGGTTGTGGTTTTGAGATCAGGTGGGACACTGAACCCTTATCGTTGGACTTAATGTCTCTCTTTTTTTTTTTCTTTTTTTTTTCCCCTCTCTCTCTGTATAATAAAGATGGTATGTTCTGAGTATCTGTCATCAGGAATTAGAGGTCTTTGGATATGACTTGTGTCTCATTGAAGCTCTTTAAAATTGTCAGTATGGTTTCCATTTTCTGATATCAAGAAGAAGGGAAGGATTGTTGTCTGTACTGGATCTCAGGGAATTGAATGTCTTTTTATTGATAAGTTCAGGTGGAAAAAAAACCTCACATAATTTGCTCTTTCTGGTGTTATAATATAAAGCAGTTGGTCTGGGAAGCAGTCAGATGTTACATGAGAAGAACCATGATTACTAAAATCTCTGCATATATGACAAGTCTGAATCACCACTATTAAAAAAACCTGGTTCCATGTCACGGAGAACCTCTGTACCGGGGTCCTGGCAGCAGTTACTGTTCATGTTATGAGGAATGGAATGACCCCATACTTTGTGGGCAGTTGATTGACTCTCACCTCAGAGGCTGAAGTTATGAACAACCCTCAGTCAGTTTCTGACCTGTTTGATTCATCAGGATTCACAGTATTTTGAGAAATCCCATTGGTTTTTAAGTTTACCGGAGCTCTACTTGAACCTGATATAATCAAAAATCTCTTCCAGGGACTAGCATAGCAATTTCAGATTTATCTTGCTACCTGCTGACCATCAAAACTGCCATTTGGCTGGAATCAAAGGCCTGATTCTCTTCTTGATGTTCTACCAGACTAGAGTTGTGAATAAGGTGACCGTCAGATATTAAAGTATCATTTTAGGGAAAGCTCAGACAAACACTTGCTCAGGTCACTCCCAAATCACATTATTTACTTCGGTCATATATGATCACATATGCTGTAATATATTTGGGTAACTTATTCCTTTGCTTAAAGACTTTGTTTATATTAACTCCACATTAGCAAAATCTTTAGGTTCAGTGACAAGACCATGTCTTTCCAAAATCCCTGGGACAGAGTAATGCAACTGCATAGCCTCTTCATAACTCTTGCTCGTTGTCTGTCAGACGCCAGAACAGTCTCACCACACAGTACGAACACGTTCCACACCTCTAGATTAACACATCATACTGGCTTTATTGCCTTGCTTCATGGTAACAGAAAATAAGTACTGTCTTCTGTGTCACCTACAAATTATGGCTATTCTCAGTTCCATTTGGATACATTCCTGTCTAGCTAAGCCTCACAGGGACCGAAACAGTTTTTACTTCTGTGTAAGCTTGCCTTCTGTGTGTCAGCCTGTGCCAGACTTGGCCAGCCTAAGTGCTAAATGTTCTTTAAAAAAATCAACATTTCAGTTCTCTGGTAACAGTTTCCTGCAGGTAATGTCTGTGCCATAATAGCAATGACACGTTTTAGTACTTAAGATTTACTTTTCTCTGGGAAGTCAGTGTGCTACTGGGTTGGGTTACTGAACCTGATGAGTGTTCTCCCATTCTCTCTTCTTTCTGCTCTTGCCCTCTCCAACAGGATTGTGTGTAAGCACCCTCTGACACTTCTAATTATTTTTCTGAGAGTCACCTGCCTTGAGGTGTTTGTATGCTCTCCTTCATGTTTCATGAGCCCAAACATCACTTAGCATCTCATAAGTTGAGGTATCTGCTTGTAGTTACTTCAGTTGCTGCCTGAGAGATCAGAGTGCAGCTGCTTCTGGCAGTCTAAGTGTAACTGAATACTCAAAGCCATCAGAAGCTGGGCTGAGTCCACTTTAGAGTCCTACTTAAAACAGCACACTTATCAAAAAATGTCTGCATCCTGGACAAAAGTGTGAGCTGAAGTTCCATTTACATGCTTACCCAATGCTCTGACGTTCCAGGCCTATAGAAAAGATGCTGTAACATGTGACTGCTGCTTCCAAGAAAAATCACAGATCACATAGGAAGAAAGACTGTTTTGAGTCCTCAATAGTGTCGATGAGCATACACGGAAGCATTCAAAGTCAAGACAGCTACTTAACACTGAATGGAAATGTTTGAAGCGTGTTGTCTGTGTGCATGTTCAGCAAATACACTTTTTTTTTTTCTTCTTCTTCCAAACTCCCTTTAATTCCAGAGAATTTTGTGACATAAAACAATGTCGGACGAAATGCCATACACTGCTTTTTATGTCAGAGTGGTTATGTCTGTAATACTGTTTGCATGTGATGGGATGCAAAGGCATATCACGAGGTTTGAGTGGTTAGTAATTCACTGTTTCCCGTTTCCAGCATTAGGTAGCTAGGGATTTTAGTTCATTCTGTTTTTTAACATAGTAGTTTGTTTTGCAGTAACTAGTGTAACTAGTGTTGCACTTAGCACAGGTAAGCCACCTGTATGTTTTTGCAGAACTTCTGTTTGCAAAATGCCTCCATTGGTGGATGAAATACCAAAGTATACTAGTGTCAGTGTCAGCCTGCTGTATATACACGGGTAGTCTTTTTGTTGAAGCACCATCTAGTATGCATTTCAATGGAGCAGTAGAAATAAATACTTCTAAAATCCTTTTACTAAAAGCTAATTTTTATCCCTAATTTACCATAGTTTAGAAAATATTTACCAAATATTTATGTTGGAGATGATTCTCAGTTGCATTCTATGCAGTTGTATTTCATGTATCTAACACCAAGCAGCACAAGCAGTGTATATTTTTGGAAAAAGACTTGCAGTAAATGTTGTTATCGTTTCAGAACTTGTGATTTAAATGCAATTGTTTCAAGGGAGTGACAGTGTTGCTGCTTTCTTTTAGAGCCTTCATGCTATGGAAGGCCATGTGATGATAGCTTTCCTGCCAACTGTCCTAAACCAGTTGTTTAGAGTTCTCACTAGAGCAACCCAAGAGGAAGTTGCAGTCAATGTGACAAGGTAAAGAATTTTAAGTGCTTCATAGAGTTTGTGATGACTGCATTATGGCATAAATCTGTAACTGAGTAGCAGTTTTGGTATTGCAATCATAGTTCTCTATGTAGGCTTACTTGGTTTCTGACTTCTGTTTAGGGTCATTATCCATATTGTTGCTCAGTGTCATGAAGAAGGCTTGGATAGCTACCTGAGGTCTTATGTCAGGGTAGGTAAAAGTAAATTAAATGTTTCTTTTTTTGTTATTTCTCTAAAAAGAATATATTTAAATTTAGTTGCATCTGTTTGATTTCTATTGTTTCATATTATGTCATAATTTCATATTATGTTCTGGTTTTCCTCTCCAAGTATGCTTATAAAGCTGAACCCTATGTTGCTTCTGAATATAAGACAGTACATGAAGAACTGACAAAGTCCATGACAACAATTTTAAAGCCATCTGCTGACTTTCTTACAAGCAACAAGCTACTTAAGGTATATACTGAACTACACTTTTTACTGCATGTTCTTATCTGGTCATAACTAAAGAATAGAAACTAATTGTATTGAAATAGTTGTTGAATGCATGTGGCGATTTTACAGAACATTTTCTTCTCTCTGCAGTATTCATGGTTTTTCTTTGAAGTTCTGATAAAATCAATGGCTCAGCATTTGATAGAAAACTCTAAAGTGAAGGTATGTCAACTTTTGCAAAACATTGTTATTCTAAAGAGAATTTGTATAATCTCTTCTTTCTCCAATCACACATTTATTTCTGTGTTATTTCCGAGGCTAGAAGGAAAATGCTAATATTTTAGAACCAGGCATTCTTCTACCAGCTTGGCTTATTATAAGTCATATATTTCTTACATTAGTGACAGCTTTTTACATCTGTGTTAAAACAAGTCTTAAAAGAATAGTTTCAAGTACACAAAGTAGTCCCAGCTGGGCAACATACCAGGCTGATCTAAAAATCTTTATCAGTATTTTCACTGTGTATTTAGAACATTACTGAAAATCTGAAGTGCGTGGGAGAAAAAATGATTGTTTGGACAATGATCAGGAAAAAAACGTCTGAGTGCTACACTTAGTACTGTTCTGCTGTGGTATGATCAGCAGAGTTCGAGTCCCAGTTCAACTTATTTTAAGTGTCTGAACTTTTCTATTTCCATAGATTTAATCTTTAATGAAGTTTTCGTTTTCCATTTAAGAATCATGTGAACTCCATGTGACAATTGGTCAAATGAATTTTTCATTGTTAAATGTTTTCTGAAGTGACGTGTTTGATGTCCAAATCCTAGTAACCACCACTTTTTCTTAGAATGCTAATGCAAAATAAAAATCTTTTCCTGTTCATGTAGTTGGTTTACTTTTGGTTAGAAGAATTAAATCATATTGCCAGACTGTCTGTTAATCTAGTAGTAAATAAAAAATTTGCTTTAATACAGTATTCAGCTGGACTCATTTTAGCATCTAATTACTGATTGCAGAATATCATAACAGTAGAGAGGAAGAGCATGATTTATGGATTCAAGTTGAACTCTGCATTCTACTGAAACACATCAGGCAGCAAAGATACTAGGCTTCAGCATTGCAGTCTTTAAAAAAAACATAAAAAACATCCTTCTATTTTTACAATCTGAATTAAATAAGGAGAGAAATCTATAACGTGCATAACTTTTTTCCCACTCCTCTGGAATGCAGGAGGAGTTCAATTGTTTTGTGAGGTTTCTCACTTCGTAGCTAAGTTGGTTGTGTATTTTAAGCTTACCTTCCTCCAGCCTCAGTCTGCCCAGCTGTATTTTATTCTGACTTTCAGTTTCTCTGAGTAGATAAAACTTGTAAAGGATATCTGACTTCATCCTGCTATTTTGCATTTAAAAAGAACCTCAAATTTTTGCATGTAGTGTCATGAGGCGCTAGCTGCTATGTTGCATTTTTATATAAGGAAAAGGAGTTGTCTCCATTTAAAGAGTCATGGAGAAGAGAGTGATTTCCTTTCTGTTACTATAAAGAAAGGATTTTTTGTTTTGTTTTGAAAATACCAGCTTTTAATTGGAGCAGTGGAAATTCTGGAACCTTTCTTTGGAGAATTTTTTTAAAAACAGGTTAGACCATTGTTGTCAGGGAAGACATGTGTTGTGCACAGAAACTTTGTCCTGATATTTGTAGTCTGTTTAATTTAGAAATAGGTCTTTAGTGGGGGGGCAGGGGGGTGGAAGTTGGGTATTTACATAAAGTACTAAAGTTTTAAGTATCTTCTGAAGTGTGGAAGAGGGCAAGCTTTTATCATGAACTTCTTTGTCTAGGGAACTGTGACAGTTGCCATTTGTTTAGGAGTTTTTAGGGTGCAAATACATGCACCAGGGCTTTGCTATGTATGTCGTGCAGTGCATCCCTCAGCATTTAAGATGTTGAAGTCCTTGCTTGTGTTAACTGATCAGCTGTTTGGGAATTTCTCAAAATTTCTAGCAAAATGAAAAGATTTACAAATTTATCTACTACTGATTGATATAAATACTGTTAATTCAAACCAAAGTAATAAAAATATTCAGTGGACTTTTTTCCGTTCTTCGCTTTTTTCTGTTTCATAGTGTCTGTTCAAATAATTTAGGCTCTGTAAACTTCAACTTCCATTATTGATTTGATGTTCCCTGAGGGAGTTTGTGCGTCTGTTCACTCAGTGCACAGAGTATTTCTTATTTCACTACACTCTATTTTGAGATTATTATAATTAGGTAAATTAAATGTATTAATTAACCAATTCAACTGAAATCCAAGTATAATCTGATAAAGCAGAAAACACTGATTCTTATTTAAAGCTTAAATTTTCTAGACAATTCTGGAATTGAATTACAACTTTGTCATTTAACAGTGATTTTGGAAACAAATGAAAGAACTTTTGTTGGTTTCAGTACTTTCTGACAGCACTGGCAGTACTTTTACTTTACAGTATTCAGCTCTGAGAAGACAGTTTTTCTAATTACAGAACATGCATCTGGACAAGGTTTTTCAAAATATGGTGTGTGTGAAATTTGTATGGCTTGAGGATGTTTTCAACTGGATTTGTGATGTGATACTCTGAAAAATGACAATGTGCTCTTTATGCTTGGCTAAACAAAGTTTATAAAATTATTCCCGATTTTAACAAACCTACAGAAATCTTCACAAATTTGGAAACAGTATATTGATTTAAAAAAAAAACTTCAAAGAAACCACTAACTTGCTGTCATGCAAACCCATTTCCTTAATTGAATTATAGTTTCCTTACAATAGGGATTACATTTTCAAATTGAGATCAGATGGTGGATAAAATAAGTATAGTAGAATATCGTCTATTTAAAAGCAGGAATCAGTGTAAACAAGCAAACAAATGCAATTTAATTTCCAGGATGACCCAGCCAGTGTCTTATTTTTTTAGTATCCTCTGCCATATCATCTGCATCTTTTGTTCAGTGTGGTATTCCACCATTGGTGAGCATACACATTACTACTAGTTTTTGACCTTTTTAAAAAAAAAATTATTATTATTTCTTTCCTCTGCAAGTGCTATACCGACTTTTTAGCTTACAGTTAATGTGTCTTTACTTAGCCGTGTAATCCTAATAATAAATTCTATTTGGAGAACACCAGCATATACATCTGAGGAACAAATTCAGTTTGACAAGACTTTCATTTTAGGGAAAACAAAGTTGTTAAAGGAACAGTGTGTCAGTTACAGATGCCTGAGACTGATCTGATTACCTGGTATTATAGAAATACAGTGTGAATTGGGGTAGACATAACCCTTGCTATTACTCAGGAATACCTCCATCTCTTTGATGTCTGAGTGACCTAAGTAACGATAAGAGAAGGTACCGATTATTTTCTTTTTTCAGTAGTTACAATCAGTAACTGAGACCTAATGGCCTCGGGTTTGCTGTACTTGAAAGACTGAGCAGTTCATTGTGTGATTTTTTTTCTGTATGCTGTAAATCACATGCTGTACCAACTGTGGTTGTCCGAGATCAGTTTCTAAGGGTTGTTATAAGTAAGCTTAGGATTTTCTTTAAAATGCACCCAAAGATGTAGGCAGGAGACAATTTAGTGAATGTTAATGTTTCTCAAGTTTGGTCTAGGAATTACATCAACTTGTCTTACATGGGATTATATGTTCATATAAATTCTGAAAAGTCTTTTTAATTTGAAGTAATCTTTTTGTTCTACAAAATTCTTTAAGTAGGCTAAAAATTTATATAATTTCATGTTAATGAATGTTTGCTGTACCTCTTTAACAGCATGATTGTAAACATGCATTTTGTAGAAGGTAGACTGGGAAAATACTGAGCATTGAAAATGCGTGACTTTTTTCAGAGAAAGTACTAATTGCTAGCTGCATTTTATTTATGATTCCAAGTACTATTAATTTGTTTGTGTTAGTATCTTCAGACATCACCCCCCAAATATGAACTGTTCAGTTGTACAAAGGAAACATTATTTTAATGCATACCTTTAGATTCCAGTACTTGGCTGTGTATCACCTTGAACTGCTGTTCTTTCTCATTCTTCCTCTGCAATAACATGGTGAGGTTCGTAGCTTCTAAATTACTGGAATGACTTTGTGACAGATTTTTGTTGTTGTCTCCACATTTCATGTTAAAAAAGATGTTTCCACTTTTAGAACTAACCTCATTGGCATCTTCCCTGTGACATAAAAGAAAAAGGAGCAGAACTTGCATCTTGTTTGCATGTATCCTCCTTCCTGAACATCAGCTCTTGATTTACAAGCCCCTTAAATATCAAATTATTTTGCTCACTTTTTTCTGTCTTGCTAGGTAAAGTAAAAAATGGAATGTGCATTCAGATATTTCCTACTTATGAGATCTGATGAAAAAAATGCATTTCTGGGTCCAGCAAAATTCTTTCTATAGCAAGAATTTTGTAGTATTTTTAAAAATATTTGTTTATTGTCCAACAAAGACTAACTTACAAGAGTATCATAGGACACTGACGGGCATACCCACCAACAGAATTTTTAATTTTTCATTGTTATTTCTTTATTGAGTACTGTTGATATTTATACAGGGATCTTTTTCACCTTTATCTATTAAAAATAGAACTAGAGACTTTGAAGCACAGTTCAAACACAAATGGAGCAAATTGTGTAATGATTGATTTCTGCAGGGCCTTGTTCTGCCTAGGAATGTTGCATTCAATATAGTTCAAAAGCTATTTAAATAACAAAGTATTCAGATCACTTGGATGTTTTGATGTCAGTTTTCAGAAAGAAAAGACATGACTGTACGGTTGAAACATGTTTTTGTCAATGTCAACTTCTTCAGCCTCACGCCACCATTACATCCCTTGAGACAAAAGACAGAGTCTTTGTTAAAGACTATAAGATGTAGAGAAATCATAAAATGACTTGGCATGGAAGGGACCTAGTTCAACCCCCCTGCCATGAGCAGGGACACCCTATGCTAGACCAGGCTGCCCAAAGCCCCATCCAACCTGGCCTTGAACTCTTCCAGACAGGGGGCAGCCACAGTTTCTCTGGGCAACCTGTTCCAGTGCCTCACTACCCTCACAATACAGAATTTCTTCCTAATAGCTAATCTAAGTCTCCTCTCTTTTAGTTTAAGGCCATTCCCCCTGTGTCCTGTCACTCCCTGCCCTTGTAAACAGCCCCTCTCCAGCTTTTCTGTAGGCCCCTTCAGGTACTGGAAGGCCGCAATTAGGTCTCCCTGGAGCCTTCTCTTCTCCAGGCTGAACAACCCCAACTTTCTCAGCCTGTCTTCACAGGAGAGGGGCTCCAGCCCTCTGAGCATTTTCGTGGCCTTCCTCTGGACTCCCTTCAACAGCTCCCTATCTTCCTTGTACTGGGGACTCCAGAGTTGGACACAGTACTGCAGGTGGGGTCTCACCAGAGCAGAGCAGAGAGAAGGTGGAGGTGATTCTCCCCCTATGTCCTGGGTAACAAGGTCTCCTGTTTCCTTCTGGAGAGGACCCACATTTTCCCTAGTCTTGCTTTTATCACTGACGTACCTATAGACCCTTTTCTTGCCCTTGGTATCCCTGGCCAGACGGCTTTAACTTTCCTAACCTGATCCCTGGCTGCTCAGACAGTTTCTCTGTATTCCTCCCAGGCTGCCTGCCCTTGCTTCCACCCTCTGTGGGCTTTCTTTTTGTGTTTGAGTTTGTCCAGGAGTTCCTTGTTCATCCATGCAGGCCTCCAGGCATTTTTGCCTGACTTCTTTGTTGGGATGCATCAGTCCTGAGTTTGGAGGAGGTGATCCTTGAATACTAAGCAGCTTTCTTGGACTCCTTTTCCCTCCAGGGCTTTGTCCCATGGTACTCCACCCAGCAGATCCCTGAAGAGGCCAAAGTCTGCTCTCCTGAAGTCCAGGGTAGTGAGCTTGCTGTGCACCCTCCTCACTGGCTGAAGGGTCTTGAACTCCACCATTTCATGGTCACTGCAGCCAAGGCTGCCCTTGAGGTTCATATTCCCTATTAGCACCTCCTTATGGGTGAGAACAAGGGCCAGCATGGCACCTCTCCTTGTTGGCTTCTCTATCCCTTGGAGAAGGAAGTTACCTTCAATGCATTCCAGGAACCTCCTGGATTGCTTGTGCTCTGCTGTGTTGTCTCTTCAGCAGATATCGGGATGGTTGAAGTCCCCATGAAGACCAGGGCTTGTGAATGTGAGGCTGTTCCTATCTGTCTATAGAGAACCTCATCTGCTTGGTCTTCCTGGTTAGGTGGCCTGTGGCAGACCCCTACCTGTAATGTCCCATGTCCCTGCTCTCTCTTTAATCCTGACCCATAAGCTCTCACTCAGCTCCTCATCCATGCCCATGCAGAGCTCCATGCACTCCAGCTGGCCATTGACATAGAGGATGATAACTGCTCCTAGTCTCCCCTGCCCGTCTTTCCTAAAGAGCCTGTGTCCTGCCATCCCAACACTCCAGTCATAGGAGCCATCCCACCATGTCTCCGTGATGCTAGTAAGGCCATAGCCCAGTGGATGTGCACACATCTCTAACTCCTCTCCATTCACCATGCTATGTGTGTTTGCACAGAGGTATTTAAGTCCAGCCCCCGAGGAAGCTGACTGACTGGCTGGAGTGGCCATATATAGTCTGTGCTGCACTTCTGGGGCTCTCCTGCTGGCCTGCGATCCTTCTCCCACCTGTGGGCATCAATGGCTGGCCCTGGCATCGAACTGGGTGAAGCGGGGCAGATTGAGGTTTCTATCCCCTGGAAACTTTAGTTAACTAAAGTTTAAATAAAAGAGGCTCTGCGATGCCAAAAAGCTGAAGAGAGCTTGCTGACCAGTACTGGTCAGGATGTAGAAAAATCAGTCATGAGGATAACATACATGGTGAGTGGAAAGGAGGAAATTGTGAACATAGAGGAAATCTTTGAAGCTAAGTGGCAACCTACCTAAAAGCAAGGGAAAACAGTTCTGATAGTCGACACATTAAAAATATGAAGAGTAAGATTTTGTGGCCCAGAAGAGCTGAGATTTGGAGTTGCTGGTGAGCAAGAGAAAGGAAGAAACATGGATGAGAATTTCCACAACGGCAAAAGGCGAAGGAGTTACTAAAAAGGTAGATGCAGAACAGCAAGAATTGTTGGGTGTTTTTTCAAGACAGACGAAGACTCTGTTAATGCTGTTACTGTATGTGAAGCAGCTGGGTGTCTGCTTTGGAAAGACAGATAAAATTAAAGGATTTCCTTTTATTCTTAGCTTCTGTTGTCAAGTTTATTGCAATATAGAAAAATATTAATGCAGTACACTTACAAACTTTTATACTTTTTTTTAGTCATCAAAGATGGCCTTGCTTGAATTTTAATAACAGATGCTACTGCATGTTGTAATGTTTTCTTCTAACCAAATGTTCTTTTTCCCCTTCAGTGTAGCAAGTTCAGGAAAATAAATAAAGAAAATGTTACTTTAAATGATGAGAAAATTTGAAAACTTTGTCTCCCTTGCCTCTGTCAGGTTATCTATATCTTATCTAAAGCAAGTTTTCTGATATAGTTTAGCATTATAAACCACATTAAATACTGTATCTGCATTTGTTTCCAGCTGTTGCGAAACCAGAGATTTTCGGCTTCCTTTCATCATGCGGTTGAGACAGTTGTTAACATGCTAATGCCGCACATCACTCAGAAGTACAGAGACAATCCAGAGGCTTCAAAAAATGCAAACCATAGCCTTGCCGCCTTTATAAAAGTAGGTACACAAAGAACTTGGGCTCTGTCATTACTTTAACAGTAATAGTGCTTCTTCATGGATTTTAAAGGATCTTAAAGTCAACTCATAAAACTGAATATATATAATGCTTTTTAAATAAAATTCTATGTCTAATTAAAATACATGTAAGTGTAATTTGCATCTTCTGTACTCAAGATGACATCTGTTCAAAAGCTTGCTGTTTTTTTAACTAATTTATATATTATCCAAAATACATTTTGATTTTTTTAATATCATTTAGGTTACCTTCTAATCCTACAAAAGCTTCATACACTGAGTAGTGTTTTATTTGCATGCATCTTAGTAGGCAGACTTTCAGTGTCTTTCATTTTTCAGCCAGTATGATCCAGTAGGCAGAAAAAAGGATGGGAAATAAAATGGTAGGTAAAGCTGCTAGTGCTGTGTCATTTTAATTTCTGTCAAGATAAAGTTCCTCTCTTCAGACTGCTTTTGATCTCCTGTTTGTTTACATTCTGCACTCTAAGGGAAAATTTGATATTCACATGAGTAATACATATAGATGGTTTGCTTGTTTTATTGGTTTTTATATTCAAACTGAAATATCAATAATGTGTTTGGAAAATAAATTTATTAAATACAAAAATATAATTATGGACGACTGAGACAGTACTAAATCAATTCTATCTTGGTTTTGCTTGTTTTCCCCAGAGGTGTTTTACTTTCATGGATAGAGGCTTTGTTTTCAAGCAAATCAATAACTACATCAGCTGCTTTGCCCCAGGAGATCCGAAGGTACTCGGTGCTTTTAAACAGTTTTTAAGAGTTGCCTCGTCTTGATGCGTGTGGATAGGGTCCTGCATTAAGTCTTCAGACTTCTTCCCAGTTAGATTAGAAGTCTCTGCACTGTGCCTAGAGCGTTTGGTTTTTTCCCACCCCCACAATCACTTTTTCACTATTCTATGTTTTGATTCCCTTCTTCAGGTGCAACTTTACCACCCTAGAGCTTGTGTATCGCAAAAGTGGTGGGTGGTAGGGGGTGCAACACTAAGCAGAAATTTTAAGCATGAATGTGAGACAGGCTAAAGTTGAAGAGGTGATACCTGCTGAGTTTCTGTACTTTTACGTAGTGGTGAAAGCTTGTACCAGATATCTAAAGAGTTTCTTTTGTGGATCCAAACTTTTCTTACATCAGTACATAATATGCTAGTAAACGTAAATAACTTTGGACAATGGGAACAGTAAATAGACCTATGTGTAGTTGTCAAGTGTGAATTATGCTGCAATTATTTTATATTGACATATGAAATGTTGACAGGTCTTCATCCCTCATACTGCAAGACTGAGAGAAATCACTCATTTGTCTTAGAAAGCTGGTTTTAATGTGTTTTTAAATCACTGCATCAGATGTTTAATTTATCCTTGAAAATTATTTTTACAGACTCTTTTCGAATTCAAATTTGAATTTCTCCGTGTAATCTGTAATCATGAGCACTACATACCACTGAATCTACCAATGCCCTTTGGAAAAGGCAGAGTTCAGAGATACCAAGGTAAATTCTTCCAAAGAGGTGTATAGTTTATTTCTGTTTAATAAACACATCATTATGCAGTGAATTGGGCTAAGGATATGTAAACAGCGATTATATATTTTTTATATATATATATATATAGTTTTATATATATAGTTATATATGAATTTGTCAATAACGTTGGAAACATGTTAGTTCAGTGTTACTTGATAAATTGATTTAAATAATGCCATGCCTTACACAGAACTTGTACTTTACTTCCAGACCTTCACCTGGACTATTCATTAACTGATGAGTTCTGTAAAAATCACTTCTTAGTGGGACTGCTTCTAAGGGAGGTGGGCAATGCACTGCAAGAGTTCAGAGACGTGCGACAGATTGCTATTAGCGTGCTCAAGAATTTGATGATAAAGCATTCTTTTGATGATAGATATGCTTCCAGGGTAAGTGTATTGCTCTGCTAGTAGTACAAAATAATAAAAGTTAAGTGTGCACACATACGGAGAGGTTTTTTCTTCCACATAAAACTTGTTAATTTGCAGCAATGCTATTTCTGTTCAGACTGGTGAAAATATGTATTCAAATTCTATCAAAATCCATCTGCAAATCCCATATTTTTACCAAATGAAAGCAAAAAGCGCCTTTTAACATAATTATGTGCACAGTGTAATCTAACTGCTGTTCTTAAAGCAATCAGATTTTTATGAATGTTTTTAAAATTCTGAGTGATTTTTAGTTTTCCTGACTCTTTTTTTAATATCAGCCGCGCTGTCAAGAAGCCATAAAATTTTAATGAAGATATCATTAATTCATTGAGCTTATTAATTTACTTGGTTAGTCTTAGCTAAAATCACATTAATTTAGGGGTTTTTTTCTGCATTACATTGAAACAGTAAATAAAATTTACGGACCTTCTGTAAATTCGAACAAAATACAATGATGATCACTGCTTTTGCCATTTATGAACATAGGAATGTGGAGTCTGGCTTGGCAAATATTTATTAAATGCTCCTTTTTAAAATATAATTTTAAAGTGAATGGCTTAAAAATAATTGGTGATTAAAAATTAAATTTCTAATTTGTTAATGAACTGTTAAATTCTATTTAGAGCCATCAGGCGCGAATAGCCACTATGTATTTGCCGCTATTTGGACTGCTCATAGAAAACGTTCAGCGAATCAATGTTAAAGATGTGTCTCCGTTTCCTGTTAACCCTTCCAGCAGTGTGAGTTGACTTTCTCTGTTTGGTATTCTGAACTGTTTTAACCATAAATTATTGGTAATGTGTATATGAAACACAGCATATTTCAGGCAAATAAAGCTTCAGAATTCTGCGAGTTTGTTCTTACTTTTTTCTGAGCTGAAAAGCTTAGGTAACCTGTATAGTTTTGGCTACAGTTGCTCTTGTCCAGCTGAGTTATGCCTAACATAACTGGTCCTACATACAGGTTAGAGTGCACTTATTGATCTCTACTTCAACCTCCAAAGATTTCTGGAGAATGCTAGGCCATGCAGATTGCCACAGCATCATTCTAATGCAGTGTGACTATACTGCCATCTAACATCTTGCTTTTTCTGTATCTCTGGTGCACGTGCCTATATTGCAATACAAACGATAGACCACACAGGATTGGACCTGCTGCATCTTTTGGAGTGTTTGAAGAGGAGCAGCAAAAGAAGCCAAAGGAACAGCACATCTGAAATAAAAAAAAAGCAGTTGTTTCTGCAATTCAGTGTCCTTCCTTTTTGTATCTATCACCCAGTTTTGATACACTCTCTGTGAGAGGAGTTCTCATTAAATTCTGTCTGGTTTTATACTCAAAAATTATACTTCTCTTTAGTCTGCCTGCCAGTTTGTATAAACAGTCTGCCTCTATCCTGGTAGATCCTTGACACTGGAGACACTTGCACGTACTTCATTTCTATGCAAGAAGAAACTCCCCTGACATCTAACACATAGAGAATTAGTTCTTTTCACTAAAATCCCAGCAAATTCAGTGGTTGCTCTTGCTGTTCAGCAGAAAATATTGTATATTGGTGGTAGATTTTTTTTTTAAATCCTATTTTTCAATTTAGTCCAACGCTGAAATAAATGAACCAACACAAAAAAAAGGTTAATGTTCTAAAAATTAGAGAAAAAATCAACCTTAAAGAAGTGCACTTTTGGAACAGCTGTAGTGTAAGAGGGCTACAGAGGCATGAATTACAACAGAATTTGTGAAAGTGTATATTGATATAGTATAGTTCCATACAGTTATTGAATCTAAGATTAAATTATTAATGCATTTTATTTTTGTCCGTAGCTTACTGTGTTCCATTTGGTATTAACAAAGAAATTCACAATACCCTTCCAACAAGAGAAATGTTTGGGTGTTTGAAATACAAGTAATTTGGGTCTCTTGGAAATCTGTGGTTTGCAGTGTTTAAGATTCAATGGAATATTAATTCCTTCAATGTTTCCTGATGGATCTTAAGTTTTAGGCTATCCCAAACTTGTGCAAATACCTGAAGGTCTTATTCCATGCTTTTGAGCATGTTTAATAGAAATTTTAATAAAGATATATATAACAAATACTGCTGTAGAAGATAAAGTATGTTGTATTCACTAAATCCCTTGTGTTGGAAAGCAATAATCACATTTTCCTCTCTTTCCCAAACAGAGTGCAAAGGACGAGGCACTTAATTTGCCAACTGCAAGTCAGCTAGTAACACCACAAAAGTCAGGAAACACATTGGACAACAATCTTCCTAAAGATCTGTTTGGTGTTATCTCTGGAATTGGTAAGCACTTAAATAAAATAATTTAAAAAGGAATCAGTTTCCTTTTTCATTTGTTACCAGAAATAACTGTTTTGTGTCTAACTGTGGTACATTCTGTGTATGTGCTTGAATGTTACTGCTGCTTTCATTGACAGAACCCTAATGCAATCAACTGTTCAGTGTGGGTCAGAATCCACAGTCTGTCTGTAAAAATCTTTCTTTTGGGATCGTTTTGGTTTTGCTTTTCTATTTGAAGCTAAAGCTATTTCTCGGAGAGAGGTGCTTTTTCCCCCCATCAAAGGTGATAGTTCTTGTCTTGCTGCAGAGAAATAGGAGACAGGACTAGCCTTAGTCACTTCAAGAGTGCCATAATCCACGGTTGCGTATGGGATGTTAGAGATCACCTCTAAGTGGAGTGCAGGTTGTGTGCACCTGTGGGCATCCTTCTGCCTGTTGTCTTAATGTGTTTTTTTTCTATTTATTGTTACCTGCTGTGATTAGTTGTGCCACTAGTCAATTAAAAAAAAACCAAAACCAAAAGAACATGAAAAATAAGGAAGGGGAGTTTTTTTAAATGTAACTGCTGCTTCATGTGTCTGTGTATGTACTGCTACATATGGGTTTTTATGCATATGGGTATGTAATTGTACATATGTCTAAGTACTTTACTGCATATATACTTTACTGAAACTCTAGAATAAGTTTTGTCTTCATTAAAAGTAATTAGAGACTTAACTATTTGTCTTCTTAATATATACATATATGGTTGTTTTAGAAGTCTCACTAAACTATGGAGTGACTTTTTTCAGTGTATGTACTGTTTGAGATTTTTATATTGGTTTGGGTTTGTTTGGGTTTTTTTAGCTTCCCCGTACACCACATCAACTCCAAATATTAATAGTGTGAGGAATGCTGACTCAAGAGGCTCTCTAATAAGTACAGACTCGGGAAACAGTCTCCCAGAAAGACACAGTGACAAGAGCAATTCCCTTGACAAGGTAAGAAACCAAACCAAAAAACCCGAAGTGTATTGCTGAAATTTCGTCTTCTCATAGAAGTTAACTTCTGCAGTGTCCATTGGGAATGGGCTTTCTAGAATAACTGTAGAGCAGAATTTTACATAATTTTTTTTTCTTTTGCAAAATACTTATCATATGAACTCGCATTATGTTTATTAAGCTGTTTTGCAGAAAATAGGAAAAGATTTTCAACATAGAGACCTAAGCAAGCAGTTGTTTCCTTTGCTAGAGAGAGGCACTAGGTGAAGTACATTGAATTTTGCTTGAGAAAACTGAATTCTAGTTAGGACATCTTTAGTTTTGTGAAGACCTTCACTCTGTCCTCTTCTATACACAATATATGTAGCATTCTATACACAATATATGTAGCATTTTTAGAATGTTTAAAAACCATTTCCTGTGCTTTTTCTAGGTGGTTTCTATTAGTTTGAATTTTCTAAAACATTGCACTTTAAAACTGTTACAGATTAGGAGCTCTGGCTGTGGTAGCTATGAGGTGTTCAGTCATGTCTTTCTAGAACTTGTGTTGATACTGATCACATTTCATTTTCTTAGATCTTGTTGTGCAAGTCACAACATGTTAACTTTTTCCCCTTGACTCTGACATGCCTTCGTGTGGCAGAGAGAGAAGCTTCTCAGAAGGCACTCTGCTCATGCTATGCGCCCTAATGGAGAAGAAGAAGAAAATTCTCACCCTGCAAAGAAAAACCGTGTTACTATGGATTTTTCACTTCTGACAGTTCCAGCTTTGCCAGAGAAAATTTTGCATGCTGCTTTCTCTCTTCAGTTACAAGAAGTATTTGGTTTTTGTGCTTGGTATAGTTAAGCTTCGGAGTGAAGTGTGTGATCAGTAGTTTTGCCACTTCTTTGCAACAGTTCAATCTCAAGGCAAATATGTACAATGTAACTATGTAAAATGCCCTCATATGCCAAACCTGGAATAGTTCATGCACATGCTTTAAGCATAAAAATCCAATCAGCTTAATATCAGCAGAATTTGAGTCTTAGTGTTTTTAATATAAATAGAACTAAGAAAAAAATCATCTTTGACCAAGTAAAGAAATATCTTGCACTTACACTGTTGCTAAAGGGCAATACTGTCATCTATTACTTAGTTGTCATGTTGTTAATTACTAATGTGTAGTGTTTTTACTAAGTAAAAGGGTTTTCAAAGGAGTCAACATCCTTTGAAAATTCTACTCTGCTCTGCCAATTTAGGTAACCCAGGATTTATGTTTTGCATGCTGTTAATATTTTTCCCAAATAATACTTAATCCTGGCTTCTTATTTATTGTTTTCCAACCTTTCTTTTGCAGTAGATGAGTGCACGTTATCTTTGAATTTTTGCTCATTGCTTGATAGAGGCATGTTTTTGTTGTAGTTTTCTTTCAGAATAACCTCTAGTACTATACTTGTGGAATCAGAATTGGCTGGAAGTATATCAGTTTCTCTTTTAATATGTGCATACTTTTTCAGTTATTGACGTGATTTCAGATTAAGCTTGTGTGTAGCTATAGTCCTAGTTTAGTTCAACAAAATAGTTCAACTATTTTGGAGGGAATATTATCTAGTGCTCTGGACAGTATCTGAAAGTCTAGGAAACTCAACTTCTGTTTCTGCTTTGCCACCCATTAATCGCCTGCTCTGTTTCACTATCCATAAGGCTGTATAGTAGCACCTCAATAGTTTGTGAGGTCTTCAGAATGTGCAATAATCAGGCTTTTATAGGTGTCCATTTCATCCTAAATTGCAGTAACTTCTGGCTAGTGTTAATCATAGTTTCCCATTCAGTTTCACTGCGCATCCATTCAGTGGCTAGCATATGACAGATATACAGATTGTTTTAGGACAGCAATTCTTCCCTTTTATGCGGAATGCATTAAAGGTCTTGGCAGTCAATTGATGTGTGTGCTGTGAAATGTTCCCTTGGGGATTAGTGTTTCTCCTGCTTTCAGCGAGGAGTGTTCCTGGAAGGGGGTTGGTCTACCCTTGAGGTATTGGCGCTTCTAGCTTTGTTGGTGAAACCAAGTGCTTTTTTCTCTAGAGTCTATGTTTCTATTTTAATTTTTTTCTAATTTTGGCACTGGTATGTGTCCTTAAAAAGGTCATAGAGCCAAGATGATCCAACTTCCATGTAGAAACCAGAGTTCCACAGTTCAGTTGTACCATTTAATAAGAAAACTTATTAAATGTCTGGTTCATTGCCCATTCACGTAAGAGGCCTCATATTGGAAGTGAAAATTAGGCACTAAAAAGGGCATAATTTGTCCTTCAAACAAACATTTATATAGTAGATCTGTAAAAGCCTCAGACTGAGAATTTTGTAACGCTTGATCACGTGGAAATTAGTCTATGCCTAAAGTTCAACTTATATATTCTCAGAGGGTTTGGGGTTTTTTCCCCCCCTTTTTTGTGGTACACATTTTGAAAGATCAGTCATGGCTTTTTTTTCTTTTAGGACAGACTTTAGTATTGAGTATTGCTGATTACCTTCCTGCAAGTGTAGGAGTCGTATAAACAAATGAAACAGGGAGAAAGTTGTTTTGTTGGGTTTTCTCGAGGCAAGGGCAAGTTACTTATTTGTAGTTTATCTTCCAAAATGCATGTTACTGCCACTCATCTATGTTTTCCTTGGGGTTCTTACATCTTTAAATGGAAATAATTTTGTAGGGACAGGTTTGTCTACAGTTCAGTGTAAAGTCTCTTCAAAAGCAAAGGTGCACATATGTATCACCTAACAGTAGCATGTATTTGTAAAGCATTTCATCTAAGCAGAAGGAGCATGCCTAATTTCTACAATGTGGGTATCTAGGTATAATTTGATTAATAATTACTGTTAGGTAACTTTTCCTCTTACTCCTCCTTCTGGGGGGGAAAAAAACCGGTCATACAAAGAAGGAAATAAAGATAAATAAAGGTAAAGAGTCTTAATTTGGTATACTTCATGTGTGTAATGTGTGTTTTAGTGATCTGTCTCTACATGAAACATTTTTGTCTCCATTCTGAGATCCTTTTTCTGTTGCAGGAATTAATAACACAATTTGAAACAGTTTAGTTTATTAGCAATTTAAGAACTCTTCAGCCAAAATATGTCTGTCTGTCTTTTCAGAACCAACAGAGCAGCACCTTAGGAAGTTCAGTAGTTCGGTATGACAAGCTTGACCAAGCAGAGATCAAAAGTCTGCTCATGTGTTTCCTTCATATTTTAAGAAGTATGTCAGAAGGTAGGTAATTACACCTTTTTTTTTTTTTT
>VWZZ01006714.1:48076-62147 GCA_013399095.1 Psophia crepitans
TTTTTTTTGTAAATTTGAAATCACGTGTTGGATTTTATGCCTGTGATTTTAAAATCTTTTCAAAATCAGCAGAATATTTTAGGTGTAGGTACAGTGTTGTGCTGCATTTCACAAATATGTGATTGATGAAATTAGGCTTTGATTGAAAACTTGTAAGCATTAAATATTAGAATCATAGAATCTTTAAGGTTGGAAAACATTTCTAAGATCGAGTCCAACTGTCAACCCAACACCACCATGTCTGCTAAACCATGTCCCAAAGTGCCACGCCTACACACTTCTTGAACACCTCCAGGGACGGTGACTCCACCACCTTCCTGGGGAGCCTGTTCCAATACCTAACCACTCTTTCAGTGAAGAAATTTTTCCTAACATCCAATCGAAACCTCCCCTGGACCAATTTTAGGCCGTCTCCTCTTGTCCTATCGTTTGTTACTTGGGAGAAGAGACCAACACCCACCTCACCACAACTTCCTTTCAGGTAGTTGTAGAGGGCAATAAGGTCTCCTCAGCCTCCTCCAGGCTAAACAACCCCAGTTCCCTCAGCTGCTCCTCATGAGACTTGTGCTCCAGACCCTTCCCGAACTTTGCCCTTCTCTGGACACGCTCCAGGGCCTCAATGTCTTTCTTGTAGTGAGGGGTGCAAAACTGGACACAGTACTCGAGGTGTGGCCTCACCAGTGCTGTGTACAGGGGGATGATCCCTTCCCTACTCCTGCTGGCCACAATTCATTATTTCTTCAAGCCGTGAGGTTAACTAAAGGACTTGGTAACAAAGCAAGTATTTGAGTGTGATTGTACAGTCCGGTTTGGAAAGTCGAGGTGAAGAACCGTTCACTGATCCATAGAAGAATCTGAGGCTAGTCCATTCCTGCATTCTACAGAACTTCCTGCATGACAGGGAACCAAATTATTTAATTGCTCTGTATGTTTCCATTTCTGGAATGGGGATATTAGTGCTTCTTCATTCTCCTGGGATGTTTTCTGAGTTGAATTTTTGGGAGTGTCATATTGTCTTGGAGAAGGTTGCGGAGATAGAGAAATACTGTATGAATGGCAAGTCTTAATTTTTTTAGTAGGATTGTAGAAATCAGAATCATCCCTGTCCTTGATAAGCATTTGAAAAAGAAGGCAAGTCGGTTTTGGTAAAAACAAAAACGTTTTTTATCCTAAACATATGGAAAGTAGTTAATTATTTTCTGTGTCTATTTCGATGTTAATTTCTAAAAATTGAGTTTATGTAGTACCACCTGAACTCTAATTTATTACACCATTTAATCAAGAATAAGAATTGAAAGTTAATAAGTATTCAATATCCAATCATACCATTAGATTTTTTGGTAATTACACAGATATTATTTTCTGTGTTTCAGTTACAAAGAATAATAAAATAAATATTTTTCTGCTTTTACACTTTGAAATATGTAAAAATTAGTCAGAATTTCCAGGAAATTCAAATTAAAATGTACATAAGCAGTGGGGTGGTTTTTTGTGTCTCAGTTCTCCTGGAAAAGAACAAGCGTCAAATAAACTTTGCCACACATCTTTAGTAGTTTTGAATTTGTTAGCTAATTTTGAACATTTTTTTGCAAAACAGACCAGGTCTTAGCTATGTAACTACAAGCTTTGTAAAAAACACACAGCCATTTTTTAAATCTGTGCAAATAAAGAAAATCTGAAACCTGTGCTGAAAAATTATCTGTAGTAAAGCATTATATATTAAAAAAGAAGAAATAATAAATTTGAATTTAAAAACTGTTGAGACCAGTCTATGAAGAAGCCAGTTATATATAAGATGAACAGTTCAAAGTATTCTGAAGTCATATTTTTAGAACACTGTAGTCACTACTGACTACACAATTACTACTCTTTAAAATATGAAATTGTTTGGGAATATTATGGGTTCATTACAAGCACATCGTAGAAACTCATTTGGAGAATTGCGGTGTGCATTTGTATATTCACCTTCAAAGAAAACTTTAAATAGTAACCGTTATCTGTACCCCACAAGTAATTTTTACATTCTCTGAATCCTCATTATCTGAAAACTAAGAACTGATGTTAACTCTTTTACTTAACATTGTTGTGTGTTTGCTGCCTTTTTCTTGGTTTTAATATTTTTCATTTTCCTAGATGCATTGTTTACATATTGGAACAAGGCTACAAAGTCTGAACTCATGGACTTTTTCACAATTACAGAGTAAGATTTTATTGAGTTTATCATAAAATCATACATTTTGCTATGAAGTTAAAAATATGAGTGTGTATATATATGTTTTGATTTATTTGTTCAAAAAAATAATGCTATCTTCATCTGTTTAGAAGTCCTTAACTTGATATGCATAACTGCATGTCTGTGCAATTGCATGATAATTTCTGGATTTAGGCTATGCAGAAGTGGTCTCAGGAAGTTCCTGAACAGCAAGTCATACTCAGAATATTGCTGGGCTCATGGAAGGGGAACCAGCTCTCTCATTGACTGGTCCGTATTAAAATGCATCTTACCAGCTGTGAAGAGAAGCAGAGGCACCCGGCAAATTAGGTTATACTTTCAACTTTCTTGCTGGATCTGAACCAGTAGTAGTATTACGATTCTTTAAAATATAACATCCTATTGAAGTACAGATTTTTTTTATAACAAAAAAATATCTTTTTGGGATATTTTATTGTAAAGTTCAATTCCCTTTATAAAATAGTTCTATCAGAAACCCTGCTGTTGTTATCCTGAAATCTGGAGACCTTAAGAAAACAAAACAAATGAAAAAACCCAACCTCTAATCAAGAGAGTTTAGGCCAAGGGGAAAAAAAGCAAAATGTATTGCCCTTATTTTGAACCCTTTTACACATCTGTGTCTCATAGTCGAGGTTAAACATTTTTTCTCTTTATAAATGTTAAAAATCTACACAAGATGAAGCACTTAAACTGACTGTTCACAGTTTTCTAAGGCATTTTGTTTTTTCACCATTTTGCCCTTCTACCTTGTTGCTGTTAGGCTCCCACTAGCTGTTGTGATTCATGGTGTGGAGACAGGTGTGCTCTGGAGGCAGCTGTCTGTGCCTTTTGCTATTAATCCCAATTTGCCCAAAACTACTATCTGTGACTGGTCTTGGAAGGGCCATGTTTACCTTTAATTGGATTGGAGACTGGAAGGGAATCTTAAAATTCCTTTATAGAGAAATAAAGAAGTTTTATGATGTAGGAGTTTAAAGGTAAACAAAAGTAATAGTTGAATAATACCAATGTACATAAATCTAGAAGAGATTGTTTTAGTGTTGCTTTTCTGACTTGTGTGTTCCCTGCAGAGTATGCCTACATCAGTTCCAGTACATGGGAAAACGATACATAGCCAGGTACTGTGTGGAATTTAAATTTTGCTGTCTTGTTTGCTTAAGAATAATAGTGTGTACAATGAATATGCCTTGAATCTGTATTACAAGTAAATTGCATGAGTAGAAGAGTTACTGTGAAATGATACGTAACAGTTTTGAAGCAATGGATTACTATATTAACAAATCTGTAACTGGTCTGAAAGTCTGTTATCAGTTTAAGAATGATGTGTGTGTGTTGTGTTTATTATCACTGTAAAATCCACCCCTTAAATGATATCTTTTACATCCCTTTTGTCCTTGAAATAATGTCTTGGGGGAAGAAATTCTATTGTTTGTTTTGTTTATTCACTTGGCCATAAAATCATATCCATTGAGATGTTTTAGAAATTTTATAGAGTTTTTATTGTGGAAGGTGAGCAGTGAACATTCCAATGCTGTTGGTGTTCAGTTCAAAGTCCGAAGTACTGTTCGATACCTGAACGCTCCCATTGAAGGCTGGTTAGGAGAAAATCTGTGGGACTCAGAAACATGTTCTAAATTATTTGAATATCTCTGCATTAATGTGGGTTTTAATGCAAAGTAATTTTTTTAATAGAGTAAAATATAGACTGTTGTTTAGGCCTTATGCTGTGGTTGACATGGTAATACTGTTAAAATTAAATGTGTGGGGTTGAAATACTGGCCCTCTTGAACTCAGTAAGAAAGTTGTTGCTGACTTTAGGTGGTAAAGCATTCTAATTAAAATGTTAGCTTTTTGCTTTTAATTTAGATTTAATGGTATGTGAGTCTTTTTCTACAAACAAGAAAGTTGACTATCTTCTTGGAGATTTTTCAGAAAAAAATAATCTCATTTCTCTTCATCTACCCTAAAAAATCCAAGGGTCAAAGTAAATCCAGCTTGCTTAGCACAAATGTTACAATCAGAACCTTATATGTACTTCAAACTCTGGATTTACAGCAGAATGTAATTTTCAAGCTTTTTGTAAAAATTCTTCAAAATAATTTGTTTGTATAGTTTGTAGAAAAGACTACCACATCTCCTTTTTGTTTACTGATCCCTTAGTCTGTGTACTGCATGTTAACACTAAAACCGTTAAGCTGTAGAAATCTCCTGGTGTTCTGTAGGGACACTGAATTTTCCCCAAAAATGTAGCTTTCTAGCCTTTCATGTTGTCATTACACTAAAGTATATCACAATCTATGTACGTACTCTGAAAATACAGAAATGACAGGGAAAGGAAACAGGGAATTCTGTAATTCAAGCACTGGTTTTCATTTTTCATCAGCTCTGGTGGTGGTACACAATAGGAAGTTAGCCTGTACTGATTGCTAACACAGATCACTTTTCTGTTTTCTTCACTTAATTGCTGCAAATTTAACAAAGTGTATGGCTCTTCTCCCTTCCTGCTTGGGTAAGACGTACATGATAATACCTCAGTTAATTCCTGCTGTCCTGTTGCATGTATGCTTTCTAATTTTAGCATTGTGTGTCCTTCTAACCTTTTTCTAAAATTTTTACGATCAAAAAAGAGGATTTGGTTTGGCGTTCTGAATATTTTCAGAATACTTATGTTCTCAAATACTTACGTTCTCAAAAGCTCTGAAGTAATTTTAGCGCTTCAAGAGCCAACTGCTTGTGTGCTTTTGCTTTCATGCTTTGAGGTTTTAAGAAAGTTTGCTGTGATGCTTTTTTTTAAGCTACCTATTTTTGTTTTATAAATAAAACAGTAAATAGGTTGCATTATAATTCTTTCTCTAAAACTTCTTGTGCTTAACTAACACTTCCTGTCTTGCTGCAGTTTGACATGTCTAACTTTTGCTTCTATCCTATTTCACCCATCTTGCAGGAACCAGGAGGGGTTGGGATCCATAGTTCATGATCGAAAATCTCAGACATTGCCTGTTTCCCGTAACAGAACAGGAATGATGCATGCCAGATTGCAGCAGCTGAGCAGCCTGGATAACTCTCTCACTTTTAACCACAGTAAGTCTCATGACATAACATAACATTCGTCATCATCAACCAGTACCACAACACCAGAAACAGGTCCCAGAGCCACACCAGTGCGTTTCAATGACTTTTTATTGTTCTAGGTCAAACGAATAGCTGGAATCAGTCGATGGTCTGTTCTCTGCTGTATGATAAAGTAATCAATGCTGGCTGATGCCATAACATGGAGCATGGTTAACTGCAGCATATTTTAAAATTGTATTTAATTATAAGCAGCTCAACTTTGTGCTGCACGTAGTTACAGAATTTACTTATTTTTTCTATTTGCTTTATTAAGCTTCATTTTTTTTCCTCCCACTTCATCTTAAAAATGATTAGTCTAAAAGGAAAAATATGCACTCTGACCATATCTCCATGTTTTGACATCCCCTAAGGAGAAATAAGTTTCTTAGAATTTCTACAGAGCTTGTGAAGCCCATGATTTGGTTTGTCTGGAAGTGAAAAAGCGTCCAATAATGAAGTGATTTTTCTGTTTTCAGTGTGAGAAAGATATCAAGTATTCTTGGAATTTCTGTAGACAATGGTAAGATTTAATCAGGTTGAAGTCAGCTTGTATAAGACTGCTGTATTGAAAACTAAATCTGCTTGTGGCCTATCTTTTTAAACACGCTGCTCTTCAATTGCAAAATATGCTGTATATAAAGTACTCTGAAGCATCGTTTTTCAATTTCCAGCTTCAAAAAACAATGAAACTGGTTGACTAATCTAGTAAAATACAACACTGGTACTGTAAATAATGGTGTGCAGAAAAGCAATTATTTGAGTTAACTGTATGTTCACTGTCTTCATCCTTTTATTTCCCAAAGCGTATCTAACTATCCGTTAAAATCTTTTAGCTCGTTATGTGTAATATAAAGTAACAGTTAGTCTAACTGCACAAGTCAACACAGTCTAGTGAAAAATAGAATAAAAATCCCACCAAACCTCTCTGTTTGTAAATGCATTCTCATGTCTGTTTAAATATAACAAACGCAATTCTTTGATTTAAAAAAATGTCAGAAAACTATATAGCTTTGCAAACTACTCTCTTTTTTTTGTGTCATCAGTATGTTACTGCTGTGTCATAATGATTTCTAGATATTTTTGATGCACAAAAGAGCTATGTGACCACACAGTAAGGTAAAATACTTTGTAGATAAAGACTGATTTAATACAAAAAAAATCTCTGGGAAAGAAATAACACAGCTGTTTCTGGGCTCTGTGCAAAGAGATTTCATACTTCCAGAACTTGGCAGAGTTTACTATTTTTAGGAAAAAGTGAGCTGAAAGGTTTTAATAAATGCATGCTTATGTAAAAAGAAACTTTCTGTTCTTATCCATTTGAAGGAAATTACAAAGGAAGGTCTCTCAGATAACTTTGTGTGAAGTGATAACTTTTTTTTTTTTAAATATTGCTCTTTTAATGAATATCAGGATACTACTACTTGTATTGATTGAGGCTTTACAAAGTGAAAATACATTGCTGTAAAACACATGTCAAATGAGAAACTGATTTTTGTATCTTCGGTCTCATTATTGTTTAACTTCTAGTTTTGTTTGGTTGTCAGTCTGTCTGTATCATGTATCCAAGGTAGTTTTCAGAACCTCAATAGATCTTGTGGGTATCCTGTATGTGATGCATACAGGACAGATGTTCCCAGTGGAAATAGTTGCTTTACTTGTTTCTAAAGTCATGATTCTTTAGCCAGGTAGTTGTCTATAAATGTAAATTACAAATTTCATTTCTTCCTTTCTAATCATTTAAGCAAGAAATAGAACTGACGTAATGTTGTAAGTGATATTTTACTGCATACCAGCACAGGACTGTGTTCCTTCAACTCTTAGTGTTTTGTATTTTTACAATGGTTGACTTATGATTGATTTTGAGATCATTATAACATCGCTAAATTACCAGGTTTCAGTTGTAACTCCATCCTACTGCAGTACCTACTTAAAGAATACATATATGCATGTATATATAACTGTGTGCATTTATTTATATACATATGTGTATATATACACATGTATATATGAGTCATCAGACATTTATTGTTTTACCTACTGTTTAATGCTTTGCCTGTTGACATTTATACTTAATATATTTTTATGATCTTGTGCAAATTATGTTATAATTACTGAAAAATATGTAAATGCACATGAATCATTTTTCTGTATCGAATACTAACTTCTGTCAGGCTTTTTACTTGTTAATCTTTTCCTAGTTCAGCAAGCCTTTTGGAAATAAACATTTAAATTAGTCTATTCGGCACTTACACTTCTTTTGGAATTTCTGTAGGCTATGGCCATTCAGATGCAGATGTTCTTCACCAGTCCTTACTTGAAGCAAATACTGCCACTGAAGTTTGCCTTACAATTCTGGATACTCTGTCATTATTCACAATGGCTTTTAAGGTTTGTTCTTGACTTGATTTTAACGTCTCCCATAATTATCTTTCAGAAAAAAAAAAAAGTTTAAATTATATTTTTATAGTCCAGTAATATAGCATTGTATCTTTAGCATTTCTAGCATTGTATTTCATTCCTTTGTCATGTAAAAGCTGATTACTTCTCACAGCGAAATGCTTTGGTTTCAGTTACACATTGCACACTCCTTACTGATCAGCAGTAACCTGTGGGAAAAGCTCCTTCCCCATCCTAAAAATATTTCTAGAAACTTCAGTGTCTACCTAATAATTAGTGGTAAAACTGTCTTTTAAAGGCCATGTGGGGTGAAAGATCTATTGTGTGGCAAAACCATAATTCATAATTGGACGCTATCAGACTTTTATATTGAACTTGATTTTTTCTTACATTTAAGTTGCTCATTAATTAACAGTACTTTGTGTGTGTTCCTTTTCTGTAACTATTTTTCAATTTGTCCACTAATAAGACTTCCTTTTGGTTGTATCAGTTACTGTAGCTCTCCTGTGGAATCTTCTTACAGCATGCCCACTTGAGTACCCCTCCTGTCTATTTTTTTGAGCTCTTCCAAATATTAAAGATGAAGCTATAAAAAGGAGAAATGATAACTCTAACTTCTCATGTAATTAGAGCAGTGTATCCAGAACCTTACCTGAAGATTTAAATTTAGTCTCTTGTCTTCAATCTAGTTATGAAAACATGAGCGTATTTATAGTGAGATTACTTTTATTAGTAATTAAATTAGAGTTTAGAATCAGTTCTGTCCACAGACTTCATGACAGAATTGGAAATGAAGATACCTAGCTCTAAAGATTTAAAGAAGAATGGACACTAATCTTTTAGTTATCAGCTGCCCATCACGCTTCGAATGACAGTCCTTCAAGGTTTTCTGTATGTGGTATGTTAAGAAAGTAGGTAAGAGTCAACTGGAACAGGTTGCCAGAAAAGCTGTGGATGCCCCCTCCCTGGAAGTGTTCAAGGCCAGATTGGATGGGGCTTTGGGTAACCTGGTCTAGTGGAGGGTGTCCCTGCCCATGGCGGGGGGGTTGGAACTAGATGGTCTTTGAGGTCCCTTCCAACTCAAACCGTTCTATGATTCTATGAATGGTCTACCAGAGCAGTCTACAAGATCCAAACAAAACAGGCAGGAGAATCAGGAGCTTCCATTCAATCAATTGCAACAAAATACATAAAATCACAGAATCGTAGAATGGTTTGGGTTGGAAGGGACCATGAGAGCTCATCTAGTCCAACTCCCATGCCAAGAGCAGGGCTATCTTTCACTAGATCAGGTAGCTCAAAGCCCTATCCAACCTGATCTTGAAAACTCCCAGGGATCCACATCTTCCCTGGGCAACCTGTTCCAGTGCCTCACCACCCTCACTGTGTAAAAAAAGTTTCTCCTTATGTGCAGTCTGAACCTACCATCTCCCTCTTTCAGTTTGAAACTGCTGCTTCTTGTCCTGTCACTACAGGCTTGCTAAAAAGTCTCTCTCCAACTTTTGTGTAATCACCCTGTATATATTGAAAGGCTGCAACAACATCTCCCTGGAGCCTTCTCTTCTCCAGGCTGAACAACCCCAACTCTCTCAGCCTGTCTTCATAGGAGAGGTACTCTAGCACTCTGACCACTTTTGTAGCTCTCCTGTGGACCTGCTCTAATATGTCCATGTTTTTCATGGACCCCATGGACCCCAGAGATGGATGCAGTCCTCCAGGTAGGGTCTCATGAGAACAAAGGAGGAGAATCACCTTCTTGTTATGCAATCCAGGATACGGTTAGCTTTCTGGCCTGCAAGCACACATTGCCAGCTCATGTCCAACTCCTCATCTGTCAGTATTCCCAAGTCCTTGTCCACAGGGCTGCACTCAGTGCCTTCATCCCTCAGTCTGTATTGATACTGGAGATTGCCCCAACCCATGTGTAGGGCCTTGCACCTGGCCTTTCTGAACTTCATGAGGTTTGCATAGGCCCACTTTTCAAGTCTGTCAAGGTTCCTCTGGATGGCATGCTACAGGGAAGCCTCTAGCAAATCAACTGCACCACTCAGCTTGGTGTTGTCGGCAAATTTGCTGAGCGTGCACTCGATCCCACTGTCTGTGTCACTGATGAAAATTAAATAGTACTGGTCCCAGTATGCACCACTGAGGGACACCACTCGTTACTGGTTTCCACTTGAACATTGAGCCCTTGAGTATAACTCTGGA
Organism: Psophia crepitans; assembly: GCA_013399095.1. Taxonomy (NCBI): domain Eukaryota; kingdom Metazoa; phylum Chordata; class Aves; order Gruiformes; family Psophiidae; genus Psophia; species Psophia crepitans. The sequence goes on from VWZZ01006714.1 coordinate 58,026, forward strand.
CCCAGCTATCCAGTCAATTCCTAATTCTTCTAACCGTCCATCTGTCAAACCCATATGTTTCTAAATTAGTGGCAAGAATGTCATGGGGACCCATATCAAAGGCCTTAAAGAAGTCCAGATAGATGACATCCATAGCTCTTCGCTTGTCCACTGATGTAGTCACTCCGTCATTGACCACCACTAGATTAGTAATACCAATCTGCTTCTTTGGGGAATAATTAACATATTATATAGAAGGCCAGGCAACGTTTTCCTCAAGATCATCTTTCACTAGTAAGGATCCGTATCTCTGTTATCTGTTACAGTAGGAAAATCACAAATTATGTCTGCTGCTTGGTAGAATTTTGACTGATCCTGTGTGAATTTCTGCTTCTCTAGGTGGTTTTAGTAAACCACCTACTTCTGATGTTGGGACATCAGAAGAAAGGGTATCATATCGATTCCCTTATAAGGATAGGGGTTTGTAAGGCAATGTTTCATGATTTTGCTGTAAATCTGAAAGTAGTAAGCCATACTATCTTTTAGAACTTGCAGTTAGGTGTTTAGGCTTAGGTCATCCACAGAGATCTGTATACTGTTTCAAGAGAAAACTTTTTCCTGTGACCAAATAATCTGTTTGGCTTAGATCCAACCATTTATATCTATCATCCTCTAAAATGACCTGCCTGTGGCATCACTGCATAGCATTTGGAGATCTTTTGGTGTCCTGAAAGCATTTGTATCTATTCATCCACAAAGCTTGAAACCACACTGAGTTCTTCAATTGGAGGAACACCCAAAATGGTGAGGGGTATGCTGAAATTCATTAGTCTGAAGAATTTCTTCTGTGTCTCCATGAATACAAAAGGAGACCTCTGCAGTAAGACTTCTCTTCCGTGTGTGAGAGAGCTCAAGGCATGCTACAAGACCCCAGGTCTATACTGGACTTTTAAAAAGATTTGTTAAACTAGATTCTTTGAGTTAATTTACCCTAAAACTTACTTGAGATAGTAACGGAGCTGCCTTGCAGCATATGGTTTGAATGCCAGTGTATAGTAATGACAAGGAAGAGTAGAGTGTGCAGAGAGGAGATGCAGGAGGTGCAAGACCTAGTAGAATCATGTTGGAAGGCTAGTGAAGTCAGAAGGAGCAGTACTTAATGTGGTCCTTTTGGTTCTGAACTCCTTGGACTGGATTGAGTAGTCCCTGAATTGATTAAACTGTTTTGGTGCTTTGTAAGAGGAGAGACCTCATCGTTTCGTTCTATAGGAACCTAGTGCATATGTTTGGTGGACAAAGGGAGGAGACAGGTCCTCAGAGCAAAACAGCAGCAATATGAACTGTAAAAGCCAGTACTTGTGCTAGAGAAATTGGAGTAGACCGGATTTAAAAAACAAGTTTGAATGGAAGGCCGCTGTTGGCAATACAGAAATCAAGAGTAGCCCTGTGTTATTGCATGCCTCAGAATGAGCTTTTGAATATTGGTGCAGGTAAAACTCTGCAAAGTAACTAATATCTTTGTCCTTAAGAGTCCTTTTGGTTCTAGGACAGTAGTGAAAGATGGTGAGTGGGTGAGGGTTAAGTTTGGGGGGAGTTTTTTTTGAGATCATTGTAGTAGGAGATATTGCTGTGAGATAATTCCACTGTTTGAGCTGCTAAAGCTGGTGTACCCACAGTCTAATACTTTGTGCTTCTCAAAGAACTGTTAATAGTAATTGATTTAACTAACAGCTGTTAAAAACAATAGTGTTCTAGGAGTCTATTCAGAAGTCAACACTTTCTTTATAAGCAAGATTAATGAAGTGTTAGAAGTAGCTAATTAAACATAGTATGTGTTATTAAACATCTTGGCAATACTATACACATTATTTTTTTAATTATCATTTTCCTGCTTCTGAATGATCTGTGTATGTTCTTAGAATATTATAAATGTATCACTGTACAGAAGTCCTAAATTCTCCCTGTCAATTTAAAGAATCAACTACTGACTGATCACGGGCATAATCCATTGATGAAGAAAGTATTTGATGTGTACCTCTGCTTCCTTCAAAAGAATCAGTCTGAAACAGCATTGAAAAATGTTTTCATTGCTTTAAGGGCACTTATTTTTAAGGTAAGTTTTAAAATAACTGATTTTCAAGTGTATATCCCGTTCTTTAGTTAACAATATACAATGTCAAAATCTAAGAACTAAAATCCCAAATTAAAATAGGTGCGTAAGGATTGATTTGATCCCAACAGTTTGGAATAGTTGTCCTTTGAATTGCTGTAAAAATTGTTTTGTGTCATGAACTACTGTAACTGTCTGGTTTTCCCACAGTTTGGGAATATTAACATACTTCTGTTCTTCTTGACATGTTTATTTTATCCAGATCTGAAGCTAGTTTAAATTTTTATTTTCTACTTTTTCCTCAGTTTCCTTCTACATTTTATGAAGGTAGAGCGGATATGTGTTCTGCACTGTGCTATGAAATTCTGAAGTATTGTAATTCCAAACTGAGTTCAATTCGCACTGAAGCTTCACAGTTACTGTACTTCTTAATGAGAAATAACTTTGATTACACGGGAAAGAAGTCTTTTGTTAGGACACACCTGCAAGTTAGTATACTTCCTTTATTTTAAATGTTGTATTTGTAGATGCACAGTTGCATACAAGTGTGCAAAGCCCTGTCAGATAAAGACATATGAGAAATTATTTTGGGTTTGAGCAAGACTGGTACTATTTTAAGAGTAAATATATGACAATAAAAGTATGTTCAGTACAAGGAAATACTTAAAAACAATTGGGTGGCCCTGTGTTTTGGAGGAAATAATTTTTATTTATGAGTAGCAAATGTTCTGTTTTGTAGACATTATTTTGATTGTTAAACGGTGTACCACGTTGTGTCTGAAGACAAAAATGCAGCAAAAGCATGTAAAAGTCTAAAATAAAACAAATACATAAGAAATTGTGTGTTCTGACAAAGCTGGGGACAATAGTGTATTACTTTTATGACCTCTGGCTAGTTCATCTACCAGTGAGTCTTTAGAGCAGAATATGTGGGTGCATTAAACTTACACAAGCCTGTTTTTTCTTGCCTGTGTTATTAAACAAGTAACTTTGGAAAAAGAAATCAAATATAATTTTACTTAAGGGAATCATCTTTCAATTAAAAAGAACAAAACTTCTTTTGTAATTGCTTCATAGGTACATTTCAAGGGTATGTCGTGAAATATGCACTAACGAGACATTTGTTTCTGTCAAGGTTATTATTTCGGTAAGCCAGCTAATTGCTGATGTTGTTGGAATTGGAGGAACTAGATTTCAGCAGTCTCTTTCCATCATCAATAATTGTGCCAATAATGACAGAATTATAAAGGTTTGGTTTTATTCTTCTTTCCATACTGTAGAAGGATGCTTGAAAACTCTTTCACAGCATCTTTTGCAATTGTGTTTCAACTTTTTGTTATGCAAAAAATAGGAAAAGATTGTAGTTAACCTAACTTTTCCATGTTTTAGCACACTACATTCCCTTCTGATGTTAAGGATTTGACAAAACGGATTCGTACAGTACTGATGGCTACAGCTCAGATGAAGGAACATGAAAACGATCCAGAAATGCTTGTAGACCTCCAGTACAGTTTGGCAAAGTCTTACGCTAGTACACCTGAACTAAGGAAGACGTGGTTAGACAGCATGGCAAGGATCCACGTTAAAAATGGAGATCTTTCAGAGGTAAGAGGAGAAAAAAAAATCAAACTAGTTTTAGCTTTGTAATATGCTTAGCTTATCTTTCTTGAAATTGAATGTTCTGTATGTAGTTGTTAGTGTGCAATACAACAGGCATTTCTAATAAATGTTAGTTTCAATGGCTGTTAAGTTTTTCATCCTACCCAAGCACATCTGTAAGTCATTTCTGATTACTAAGGTAAGGTATATGTTGAACTATTGTAGCTGACAGCTATTAAGCGAGGAATGCTCAATGCAAACCATGGAAGACACAGACTTTCTACTTAACAACTGATAACAAAGTTATTTTTATCACTGAAAGCTGCTCCTTGAATTCCTCTCCAGTTGTCTTTACAGAACTAGCTTGATCCTATTCCAGACTGCTTACAAAGCACTCCTGATAGCCAGGAAGAGCATCCTGATAGCCAGGAAAT
>VWZZ01006715.1:0-12885 GCA_013399095.1 Psophia crepitans
GCTGGGCTCGGTGGCGCTGGGCTGGCTCTGCCCTGTGCAAGTTCCCCACCTGCGCCACAAGCTGCAGATTTCCACCCTGGAGGAGCAGCGTGGCCGGAGCTGCCGGAACCCCCTTGCCCCAGACAGAAGAGCCGCCTCCTCTGCCCGCTCCTGCATGGGGCTAGTGGCCGTGCCAAGTCCCTGGTCCGGAGGGCTCCCGTCCTGCCCTCGCCAACGCACAGGGCAGACGGCCGCTCTCTGAGCCACTACAGCCTGGTGTGGGCTCAGCTCTTGCTCTCCACAAGGTCCTGCACGGTCGGCTTTTGATCCCTGCGGCCCCGAGAGCCGCCTGGATGCTGTGACAGCACCTTGCTGCGGAGGGAGTGGAACCACCCTCTCACCAGGAGGACTTACGCTCTTCGCTGCGGAAGCCTGGAGAGCCCAGGGGTGAGTGCTGCTTCCCACGACACGTGCACAGCAAACGAGGCCGGCTGCGGCTCTGGTGCGCTGCTTAAGGAAGACGTGTGCTCCAGCTGCAGGCGAACAGCGCTTGGCTCCCCGGTACCCACAGACCCAGCCTCATAAATAACAGGAGATTAGCAACACCCTGTCAAGGCTTCCGACTCCTCTGATGCGTCTGTTAATGGCTGTAAATGAGCTGCACTCCAGCGTTTAGCAACATCCAGTTGCAAATGTCACCGATAGAGAAATCTAAATCTTTAACTGATTGTAAAAGCCTTTAAAAGAGCAGCGCTCCTGGTCGCACACGGTTCAGAGGAGCGTAAATAACACCCAACTTACTTTTACCCTTCACCCTTCCTTTGGAGCAAAGGTCGGCATGGCTCCCTGCAGAGCCTGCAGGGGAAGGAATACCTGAGGCGAGGTTCGGCGGAGGGAGGCGCGGCGGCTCCCGGGGAAAGGACGCCCGGGCTGTGCGGAGGGAGGACCGGAGAGGAGCCGGTCCCACGGAGCAGCAAAGCCAAGGTGGGTCTGAACGCCTAAAGCGCCCTTTGCCTTTTCTTGCCCTACGTCCTGCCGGTTCCCCGGAGCGAGGGCTGCAGTGGAAGAGTTCAGCAGTGGAAGAGAGGGGCGAAAGGGCAGTGTCCAGGGTCCAGCGTCCCAGTCCAGTTATGCTTCTCCCAGAGCAGACACACGAGATGAGGCAGACAAACCCCATGCTGCGTGTTCCCCTCTCCTCCCCCCCTTACATTTTTTTCTGCCATTCTGGTGCTTTTGTCCCCGCCGGGACCTAAGCACCTATTTACTTGTTTACTGTCCTTTTTTTATTAAACCAGCTCTCCAGGACTGGGGCCGCGGTGCCAGAGGCAGGTTTGAACACACGTGCGGAACCCACTGCAGGCCAGGGGGGATGCAGAGGGGCTGGGACATCCCCTGCGTCCCTCCTCCCCACTGCCAGCACCGCCCACCCTGCCTTGGGTGGGAGATGTCCCCAGCCCATCTGGTCTGGGTGCCCTGCCCTTGGAGGATGCTATCGAGACGTTTTGAGCTGTTGTTCCAGCAACCCCTGTTCTCGTTCAGCTTGCCCCTGCCTGGATCTCTTTCTTGAGAGCTGACTCAGCAGCACTGGAAGCGAAACTGGAAAAGAAAAGGAGTTGATCCTGTCCTTTGAGTGCAGAGAGAATGGACATTTTTTCTCTTTCCCCAATGAGGAGAATGAGCCACATGCCGGATCGTGTCCCTGCCAGCCAACGGCCAACAGCACGGGAACAATTCCACACACAGACAGCAGCATCTTCATAGGCGAGTCCGGGCAGCCCCACGCCCTCCATACCCAGCTTGGATGTTGTGGCCAAAATTATCTCCAGGCTGAGAGGGAGCCTGGTGTCAGCCCAAATACACAACTGGCAGAGCAGAGGCCAGACAGGAGCCGCAACTCCTCCTCCTCCTCCTCCTCCTCCTCCGTTGCACAGTGGAGTGACTGTGCGACGCTGACGAAGCTCGGCTGCAGAAACGCGAGCTCTGACGCTGAGCGGAGGCTGGGTTAATGAACGCGGAGCAGGATTCAGTGTGCTCCGGTGTCTCTTTGAAGAGTCAGGAAACACAGGGACTATTTAATTGAAAGTAACTGTACAAAACCCAGAATTAATTCTTATTAAACATCCACAGTGACATTTTCTTCAGTGGAAATTAAACAGGGATTAAGGTGAAGCCTCCTAAGGTTCTCCCTGTTGTGACCAAGAATATTTCAAGGCACCAGACTATGGTAAGTTTGAAGAAAGGAGCTGATCTGGATGCACCCCGATGTTTTCCCCTCTCCCTGTCTTGCTGCTCAGACAAGCAGAGGGAGCTGGAAGTACCGGGGTGCTGAGCAGAGATGCCCTTAAATTGCGTGCCCCCTCCAGGCCCTGGTGTCCCCGCCGTGCGAGCACTGCCCGAACTGGGAGGGAAGCAGAGATGCTTGGTGAAGGAAAGCCGAGACAGAACGGGAAAGGCCGTTGGCCCTGCGGCTCCCCAGGGCTCTTGCCCGTCCTCAGGAGCCCACACTCCCTCCCACCCTCCGGGAAAACAGCAAGTCTTCGCATGGTCCCGAGGGGAGTGGAGTCGGAGCTGTTAAACCCCTCACGCCTGCGATGCCCGGGCGGACAGGCGGGGGTCTGCAGGGTTCCCCACCGCTGGTGTTCCGTGCAGTGACAGCCGCTCAGCAACGCAGCAGTCCCGGTGACAGCACACAGAGCTGCTCCGTCGCCACCGCCACCTCCCCAGAGCTCCTGCTGGCGGCAGCGACAGGGCCCAACGAGCCGGCTGGGTGATCTTCCCACACACATTGCAGCCACCGGCAAAGTGATGGGCAGCTGAATCCTGTCCAAGCTCCCTGTTGAAGGTGTCTGCAGGAAGGACTTTGGCCACACAGGCCAGGCCATCTGGGAGGGTTTCACACCTCTGCCAACCTTTGGGAATGAAGAGGAGAAGGTGGAAGCGCTGCCGAGCGGGATGCAGCGTGACGGGAAGGGAGCTGAGCAGGGCACCCTGCAGGTGCGGGCTGGGTGAGCTCCGGTCACTGCCGAGGCACTGGGGGAAGAGCCGGGGGGAGCGAGGGCTGTCATGGAACCAGAAGCGAGATGGACAGCACTGTCCTGTTGACAAAGAGCATAACTTGCTAGAAGATAAAAGTTGGGTGGGAAATTAGAAGTGAGTTCTTGCCCATCAGGGCAGGAGAGTTCCTGTGGGACTGATATGGACAGAAACCTGATTTTTTTCAATGATGTCGCTTATTAAGTGTCTGAAAGAGGGGGCACGACACAGTGCCCAGAGCTGGAAGATGACTGCCACCTACTAGCTCTTTTCAGGGCAAGGCTCCTCTGCTCCTCACTCAGCTTCCAGGTTTGTCCATCTCCTCTTCCCATCCAGTGCACTATTCAATTAATTAAATATTCTCTCCTACAGATTGCTGGCTGAGGGTGACACACGTTTAATGAACAGCTGCAGGTCCCTAATCACATTGGCAATTAGGAATGTAATTAGAGCACTTGCAAATGGTTTTCATGCTGATAAAACATGACAGAATGGAGCGGTTTCACTCACTGTCAGCTGCCAGACAATCTGTTACCCATCTAATGGCAATTTAATTACAAATTCCTTCACTACCTTTGTTTCCCATCCCTCAAGTCCGTGGCTTGACTGGGCAGCCCTTGGGTTCAAGTGCGATGCGACCCGACGTCGCTGGCCTAGAGCTGGGGATGGAGAAGCCCAGGCTAGGAAGGGAGGTTTCAGGAAAGGAGGTCCAAGAAGCCGTTCCCTCCTGCCTGGCTGCCACCGAGGGGCAGAGACTTGTCACCGTAACGTTTCTTAACAGGCTGAGCTCAAAAACGGATGGGAGCCACTTTTGGAGGAGGTCCCGGCAGCCGTGGCGTTGAGGAGAGCGAGAGCAGGGCTGGAGCACAGGGACCCCCCCCCCACCACCACGATGCTGATGTGCCCCGGTGAGAACGCGGTGCTGACAAACATCACGCTGGCGGCAGTGAAAGACTTTGGTAGGCACGTCTCAAACAGGCGCGAGAGCTGGCTCTTAAAGCTCTCTGCTCCGGCGAAGGCTCCCTTCACTTCTCCTCCGTTTCAGAGTTACCCGGTCTCTTGCGCAGTGCTGGAACCCGGCCCTGGAACTGGCAGCCCCCCGCTCTGTGCTCAGGTCCCAGGCGAGGGCTCTCCAAGCCCTCCCTCCTGCCAGCCTCCGGGGATCAAACGTGGCTTTTTCCTGCGACCCCATTTCCAGCTCCCGAACGCCCTTTACTCCCAGGGCTTCGCTCTGAAGCGCAAACCTTGCCTGCTGTGAGCTGCCACGGCCACAGGACAGCCTTTTTCTTCAGCAAACCCCCGGCTGAGCTGCGACGGCCGTGGAAGTCACAAAGCTCCTGGGCCAGCACGTGGCACTCCGCACCCGTCCGATCCGCCGCGCAGCGCGACGTGACAGCCCTGGGCAAGGGGGAGGCAGAGCCGCCGCCACATGGACCTTTGGGTCCCTGAAGAGCTGCCCGTGCCCCAGGGGCATCCCGGCATTGTCCTCAGGAGACACAAGCATCTTTTGTTCCTCAAAGCCTTTCATGAAGCAGCAGCTCCCGTTTAACTGGCAGCGAGCGGTCATGGAAGAGAAAGTGAGGACAGTGTGGACAGAAGGGGCTCCCAGTTTAAGGGGATTAAGGTGAAAGCCGGGTTAAGCACAGAGCTGCAGCCTGTTCTGAATGAGGCGGGGGCTCTTTGGGGCAGCTGCCGCTGTGCTGGGAGGGCTGGGTAGAGGCAGGGCAGATCCCAGCTCCCATGGAGCTGCGTGCACGGCAGGATTTGCTTACCTTGTCTTCCCTGAACCGCAGCCCGGGGGGAAAGTCCCACTGGGCTAAGGATATGGGTGTTACCCCACGATGATGGAAGAGGCATCTGACGTGCCCCTATCCTCAGGGACCCTTGGCAAAGAGAGGCTCCCATCCCATTAATCAGCCCCACACTGCTCCAGCGCTGCCTCTCCCGGGCAGGCGCAGGGGTGCCGTAAAACGGCAGGCAGCACCCCAGCCTTGCCCACCTCCCCAGGCCAAGCGGAGCTCCGGGCCATTTCCACACCTGTTTTCTCACACCTTTGTGGTGGTGACTTAATTGGGAAGCACACGTGGCCGTGAGCAGCGATGCCGGGGCTCAGCCGTGCCGGGCTGGTGCGACGAGCCGCGGCCAGGGCTGCAGAGCACAGCCGGAGGGGCAGAGCCGGGGCAGAGCTGATTAGGGGTATAAAATAGCGAAGTCCAGAGGGGAACTGACTTGTAGAGACACTGTGGGTGTGGGTGTGGGTGTGGAGGGAAGTGGGCTCAGGCTCCATCGCGGCGTGAGGAGGAAGGCAGAGGGGTGTCGCAGTTGGCTCAGGGGATGCTGCTGTGTGTTTGTGCAGTCGCCGTGTGCTGCCGAGCTGCAATAACGCTGTAATTTTGTCGCCAGCAGCACTTCCCCTCTCTTCTCAAGGTGCTGTGTAAATGTTAAGAGTGTGTTTAATCATGACCAGGCAGAGCAGGACTAAGCAGCCCATTTTACAAACACTACTCGAGAGAAGTTATTCACACGGAGGTCACATACTGCGGCCGCTGGGAGCAGAACAGGGGGCTTGTAACGACACGCGAAGGGCAGAGATCTCACGAACGGCAGTTTGGTACCTGCGACATCAGAGCCCAAGTGTCATCTGAAACGCTGAGCAGGCCGAGGGCGGTGATGCTTCCTCGCCACTGCCGGTGAACGCAGCAGCTGAGCGCCCAGCTCTCACGGCCTTGCGGAAAGCCCGCGGGTAATTCCTTCACTGCTCTCCAAACCCGCAGCTGATGTTTCATTTGGCTGCCACAGGTTGCTCCGAGCCCACAGCACGGCGGTGGGCAACACGGGGAGACCCGACGCTCCGCTCTGGCAGCCCCCCCACCCGAGGGCTTTTTTCCCGTCACATCACCTCAGCCACCCCTTGGCAGCTCGGTGCTGGCCCTGGAGCCGTGGGCAATTAATGAAGGACTGTCACGGCGAAGGCACCCGTACGCTAGAGCGGGACAGCGATGGAGCCTCTGCCACGAGGCTCCTGAGCACACGGGCAAAGGCCGGGGCCGCGCCGCTTGGGTCCAGGCTCGGCACCGCTGCGTCCAGCGGGTCAAAGGCACGGGCGGAGGCGGCACAGCGCCCGCCAGCGAGCCGTGAGGAGGGTCTTCACACGGGCGGCCTCTCAAAGAGAATCCCTGGCAACGAACGTCAGCGTGCTTATCCGCGTAAATAAACAAGGGCCAAACCCAGGCCAGGAGAGACAGGAAAGCGGGGGCCGTGCGAAGAGAAGGCACTTGGCTCCGTGTGGTGGGGAGCCAGCGGGAAGGACGTGTTCCTGGGCCACGGCTGCTGAGAAGTCAGGCAGCGGGCCCTGGCTGCGCAGGGATGCCCGTGCTCGCAGGCTGCGCCTCGGGGGCCGCGCAGAGTCCTCGCTCGGTGCAGCCGTGGGCGGGCAGTTGCACACGCCGACGTGACTCCCGTGCCCACAGGGACCCCACGGTGCCGGATGACGCTTGGTGGGAACCGTGATTCGACTCTGGGGGTCTGAGGTGCCCACAGCTCAGGGTGCCCGTGCCCCCCGCCCTGGCGCCGCGGCTGCGTGTGCCTTTCCGGCGGGGGGCTTACTTTGAAGCCCCCTGGGAGCGCTTACCTCCTCGCATCCCGCAGCTGACCCAGTTCTCACTCGTTGCCATGGAGAACTGGACTCGTTTCCACGGAACAGGCTTGTGCTGCTCCTGCCTTGACCGCGGGACCAGCGCCGGAGCAGGGAGGATGCTGCGGGGAGCCTTGACACGGTGTTCCAGGGGGAGGAGGCCAGGGCAGCTTCACGGACGGCACCGCACGGCTGGGAGCCAGCCTGCTCCCGGCCACCGTCCTGCGGGTGGCTCAGCACGTGTTCCTGCGGCTGCCGGTCGCGCCGGGACCTGCTTCCCACGCCCCTGCCACCTGCGTGTCCTGCCACCGGACCTGCGCAGCCACGGCCGCCGGCTTCTGGGTGACAGGTCACATGTGGTTTGTACGGCCCCGGGACCCCGAGAGGAAAATAAACACCTCGTGGCTCCGTATGTCGGATCAGGCGATGCGCTGCTGAGTGGCTCCGCTGTGGCTTGTGATCTTCTTCCCAAGCAGAGCCCGGGCCCCGCAGCGCTGTGTGCACGGAGGCATCGCCCCCCCGCCCTGCACCAGCCTCTCTGCACCGCACGCCCGGCACTGGAACCCACTGGCCGGGGCTGAGAGACGCTGGGCTGCAGAAACTGGAATGCCATTGCACAAACACTCCTCTGCCTCGCCCCCTCGGCAGCCCCCGCGTCCTCGTCTCCAGGTGACAATCTCGGCAACTCCCCGTTTCAACGTGCCCTTTAAAATTCAGAAATACTTCAGCAAAGGCTTCCTGGTCCCGTCTCAGGTATTGTCCATCACTCTGTAGCCAGACTGAGAGAATATTTCTGCAACGCTGTGATGTGCCTAATGACCAAGAACAGTAAATTTTAGGGGCTGATACTCCAGATGAGTATTTAAAATCTCAATTAGAGTTCTATTAAGGGGAACTAATTTGGGGACAGTTCAGACAATGTAGCACAGACACTATAAATCATTTACCCCATGCGGTCTGTGAACAGCTCAGGGGTGTAATTTTCTGTTCTGTCCATTTATTAAACTGTTGGGGATTGGTTTTTTTTCACCCTGAAGTGAATTCACCAGTTAAAGGAATTTTCATTCACGGATGGAGGGACTGCAGCTTTGTATTCCTGGCTAGGATTATCACACCTCAGTGCAAGCCATTGTTGTTAGCAGACAGGAACAGATGAGGCAGTCTCTTGATGTCACTCGCCGTATAAAAATAGTAATTTGTCCTGTCTCTTTGCTTTGCAGCTTCCCAGGGAAGGGGTGAAGCCCCAGGGCTCCCATGAAGTCTGTGGGATTTTTGAGCTTTGGCAAGGGAGGTGGTTTTGAATTTCCTCTTTCATGGACTCCAGAGGAAATAAAAAAAATAAAAAGCCAACATCACCCTTCCCCTCAGCACACCCCAAAATGTGCCGCTAGCCCCCCCAAACCCAGGCAACAGCTTAGAAACCACCCTTCTCCTGCATCCCCCAAATCTCAGAGCTTGGGGTCTCGAGACGAGAGCCCCCGGCCCCTGAGCCCCCAGCATCGCTGCCGTGAGAGCGACCTGCTCCAGGGCTCTGGCCTCCACCCGGCCCCACAGGACGAGCTGCCCCGCGGGAGCCGTCCCCCAGACCCCTCTGGGCATCCCAGACCCCTCTGCGCCGTGCACGCGCCTCGGCCGGGCAGCGTCCCTCAGGCACAGGGCCGGGCAGCGTCCCTCAGGCACACGGCCGGGCAGCGTCCCTCAGGCACACGGCCGGGCAGCGTCCCTCAGGCACACGGCCGGGCAGCGTCCCTCAGGCACAGGGCCGGCTCCCTTCCCGACGCTCGTGGTTTGCAGGCTGGCGGTTTCCCCTCCCGGCTGACTCGAGGAAGCAATTTCTAGTTTGATTTGTGGCGCGTGTGACATTGGAGCCTCATGTGATTAAAAGCGTGTTCCTGGAAAGCAGTGGCAGGGCTCACTCCATCTTCTCAGCGAAGTCTTTTTCCTTCTGTGAAGCGACCTGCCATGTCAGTGACGGTTTGAAATCGACTTCCACAGGTGCCCATCAACAAGAGCTGCTGTTTCCTAGAAACCAGAGGTTAATGGAGAAAGGCACCAGATAAAGCAAGGAGAAAGAGGAAAAAGCTCCTGCCAGGTCCCTGGCTCGCGCCAGCGGCTTCGCAGAAGCAAAGACGACCGGCAGTTACGTCCTTTTTACAGGGTAAAGCTTCCTCTGGCTTCCAGGAAAGGCGGCAGCGAGCCCTGGGCCATACCCCGCCTGCCAAGGGGGCTGAAAGGAGCGTCCCCGTGCTGGGGCTGGCGGCACCCACCCAGCGGTCACCCTGGGACACTGGCTGGAGGGTAAAGCAGGAGGAAGGAGGGTCCCCCCGTGACGGCTGCTCTCCAGAGGCGCTGGGCACAGCGAGGAGGACGCTGTCACGTTTCTGTCCAGGGCAGTCATCTCAGTGCAGGCCAACACCTCACCCCCCGCCCTCCCTTCGCCTTTCCCATCGCCCCGGCCTGGCACCGCGGGCTCTGTGCCGAGCCACACCGCGCCGCCTGGGCAAGGGTGAGCCTCCCGCCCTGCTGGGCCAGTGCCTCGGTGCTCCTCGGCCCACCGGGACCGTGCGTCGGTCTCCTGGTTTATCCTGGGGAAGCGGGTTCAGGGTCGGGCTAACGAAGCTCAGCTATGAAAAGCCTCAGTGGATAACACGGACCTCCCGCCCACCTCTCAGACACGTCTCATTTCCCTGATTAACACAGTCATTAAACGGACAATAAAGCAATCTCCGGAGTGACGGTGTGGAGTTTCCCTTCATTGGATGGGGAGGGTGTAATTCACGGCGCCCCTGAGACCCGAAGCCTTCCGAAGGCTCGCGCTGCCCAGCAGCTCCCAGCCCCGCCAGCTCTTCAGACACCCGGATTAACACCAGCCCCTGCAGCGCCGCGGCTCGTTCGGCGCAGGGACAAGCGCCCTGTTCATGCGCAGCAAGCCCCCGTCCGACCCACCGAGGCCCCGAGCCCTGCCAGCGCTTACTGCGCCCCGCTGACGTGCGGACGGGCTGCACGAGCGCATCGTCACCGCCGTTCTGGAGCTGCCGCTGCCGGGGAAGACAGGCGGAGCCGAGCGCCGCGCCTGCAGCCCCACGCTAAGGCTCTGCTTCCGGCCGTTCGCTCGCCCGTTTGTAGCCGTTTGGGTAACGCTTCTGCTTTAGAAGGTGGGTTTTTCAATTAAAAAAGTCCACATGCTCAGTGAACCCCAGCAGTCACTGGAGCGAGCATTAATCACCGTCCCCTGAAAGCGCTAACAGCGCCGAGAGACGCAGCCCCTGCGGCCGGCTCCCAGCCCTGGCCCCTGCACCGCCCCTGCAGCGCGGCCACCATCCCGCTGCCCTGCCACCATCCCGCTGCCCCTCACCGGCTCTGCAAGGGAACGGCCGTTCGTGAACCGCTCTGCTACGGCGGCGCCCAACACCGCAGGAAAGTGCACGTGGAAAGGACGAACGCTGCTCGCTGCCCAGCGCAGGGGTGCGGAGGGTGCAAAGGGCCAACGGCTGCTGCGTTCCAGCCGGAAAGGGGCGAGCCAGGGACCGTGCAGCCCAGGCGGCGGCAGCTTGTGCACAGCAGGGGATGCTCAGGCCTCTTGGGCAGGCCTGAATTTTGGCTTTGCAATGCTACCATGGTGCCCGAAGCATTTTCTCCTCTGTCTCTCCTCTCCACACCAGTCGGTCGAGACAGAGCTCGGGAAATTGGAAGGGAGTAAATGAAAGTGAGCGTGACGCACCCTCAGGGAGCACAGTCCCCGGTGTTGATTTAGGAGGCAGCTGAGTGCACACTGTCCTTGATTCGTGGGCAGGAGCTGTGTCCCCTGCCGCAAACTTGGGGAATAATCAGATGTTGCTTGTCTCATGTCCTCGCTGCTCCGTGGGTGCTCACCCAGGCTGGGTGCAGCGCTGGGCTCCACGGCTTGGCACCTCTCCTACCACAGGGTCTGGGCACGGTGCTAGCGTCGCCTCCGGCTTTTGGCAGTTTGTTAGAGCCAGGAGGGACGATGGCCTCCCCCCTGACTCGGCCCACAGCTCACTCGAATTGCCCATGGGGGGAGGCAGACTGAAGTTCCACCGGAACGTGTGATTTCACGCGCCGATACCTCGTTGAGAAGCATTTGCTTGAACTTGAATTCATGAATATGAATATTGAATATGAAGATAGGGATATTTTTTCAAAAGGGGAGGCTTATTTCCAGTCTTGCTGATGTCAGCAGCACCGCTCCCGGCGATGTCCGTGACAGCAGCATTAGGCCTGTCTCCCAGGCGCGCTGTGTTTGGAAAGCCTGGCGCAGCTGCGGGGCTGGCGGCAGCACGCGGCCGGAGGAGCACAGAAGACAAGCTGTGGTGCTCCAGGCGATCCCCCGCAGGAGTGGCACCAGCCTCATGCTGTGCTCCATCCTTGAGGTCCGCTGAAGATGAGGATGTGAAGAAGCAAGAGAGTGACTCAACAGGAGCGATAGCTGCCTCCGCACGCCCCTCGCAGCCCCACGGTCTGGTCAAGGCCTGGGCTCAAAGACTTCCAGGCTCCCAGCGAAGGATGAAGGTGCTGCTCTGCTGCCAGGGATGCCCTGAAGTGGGGACAGTTGGAGACATGGTGTCAGGACAAGCCGGGAAGGTCTCAGATTGCCGTCTGTGCTCCTCTAACCGTGTGCTGCCACCAGATTTGTCCCATAACAAAAGCAGCTGCTCGATCTGGAGGCCAGTTTTCATGTGCTGGTGGTTAATGTTTAATGGCAAAAAGCCTCGAGCAAAGGAATAAAGTAAGAAATACTCAATTCTGCACTGTTGGTTTGCACCATATGTTTTCCACTTAATAAATATTTTAGGCACTTGTGCTCAACAAAGACGGGCTCTGTCGTCCGTGGGCTTGTGTGCCTTTGCTTCCCCTTGGCGAGGCAGGTGCCGGGCTCCCCACGCTCTGCCGACGCCTCGGCTGCAGGCATTCGGGAGCAATCTCTGCCCAGTGACCCCATCTCAGCCTGCAGAGCCCCTGCACAAGGTCCAGCTTTGTCTCAGCCGGGAGAGGATGGGGCAATGCGGGGGTCCCAGCCCACCCGGGGCTCTTGGTGGGGCCCAGGGGAGACCCCGAGGGATGTGTTCCTGGTTGGCCAACCCAGCCCTGCCTTCTCCCAGGGGCCCGAGCCGAGCGGGTCGGGGCAGGGGCTGGTGAAGTGGGGAGCCCAAGTGCTGGGGGTTGGGCGAGGGGCCCCCGCTCACCTTTCTCCTCGCTAGGGCCAACTGGACTCCTGCCTCTCGGAGCAGCTCCCTGGGGCAGATGCGGCAGGATCGGACCCGTGGCCCACAGCCGCAGCCTGCCTTACCTGAACACAGCCCCAGGCGCTGGCAGAGCCTCCCTCCAGCGACGGGCAGCAGAGACAGGGGACAGAGGACAGCTTTACAGCCAGGGCCGAGCTCTAGGCCTTGGGCAGACGGCTTGAGGGGCTGTGCTGGGGCAGGGGGACATGGGGAACGCTGGCGTGGCCCCCCTGCCACAGAGCCACAGACAGCAGAAAGGGAAAACAGGATGCAACGAGGGAGATGAGTGTGTCAGACACACTGGGCTGGGCCAGGGGCTCCTCTGTGGAGGGGAGAGATGTCATGGCTGGTGCTCGGCCCCACCAGGAGCTCAGGTCAGCACCACAGTGAAGGATGGGGTCAGACTCCATCCCTGCCCTCCCACAGCTCTTGAGGCACTGGGGTGCTCAGGAAAGGGAAGGCTGGAGCACTTGGTGTCCCAATGACCGGGACAATGTGCCTTCGCATGCCATCCTCTGGGGGCTGGCAGCACAATTTTTCTGTGTACCGACCTTTCTGGATGGGGCTGTAGCATCCCGTGTGACCTGCCACCCCCACAGGCTCTCAAGTCCGAGCGGCAGCCCAGGACCAGAAATGCTGCTGCTGGATGGTATCCCCCCGCTCCTGGGGATGCACGGCCGCATGTTTGGCAGGTCCCCCGCACCATCCCCGGGGAGACCCAACCCTCCCACCACCTCCTGCTGTGCCCTCAGGGACCTGGCCAGCCAGGACTCGGCTGGGCTGGCTCCGCAGCCGTTCGTAAAGGCCTTTGCTGTGCGGTGGTGGCTCGCTGCCGCAGCCGCGGCTCGGCACCCCGAGGGGCACGGTCCGCGTGTCGTCAGAGGGCTGGGGCACCAAAGGGAGCACCCCCGCTCCAGGGGTGCCACGCACTGCACAATCTGCGCCACACACAGACATATCCAGTAACGTATATATATTATATTATATTTTTATATA
>VWZZ01006715.1:13317-29326 GCA_013399095.1 Psophia crepitans
CGGGGCAGCTCCCTGCCAGCAAGGTGCGGGACCCGCAAGGAAAAGGCTGGCAGAGCCAGGAGGTCCCAGCCGGCCCGACAGGCCCCAGGCAGGGCCACCGGTGCCTCGGACAGCACCACACCCGCGGGAGAAACAGTTTTCAACCACCCTGGACCAAAGCTCCAGCACCAGCCCACCTCGGGCCACGGCGCTGCCTGTCCTCCTCACCGCCCCCGGCATCCCCGCCACGCTGTGCCGCCTGCCGCGGGTGTGACGGGGACGTGCGCCCACCCACCTGCCCCGGGCCGGGCCGCGGACCCTGGCTGCAGGTGCCCGTGCTGGGTCTCTGCTCCCTGCGACACAGGGACCAGCGGGACCGGCCCAGCTCCTGCCTCTTCAGCAAACATGGGAACTGAAGCTTGGCCAGGAGACTGGTGCTTGTGGTTACTGGGAGCGCTGGTGGCAGTCAAAGCGCTGCCAGTAACCAGGGGCTGGAGCCCCTGGGACGGATTCAGTCCTTTGCCACAGAGCAAACAGGACAGCTCCGCGCTCACACCACTGTGGTGGAGAACAAACCAAGAGCCAGGATTTGGGGTCATAGATTGAGATACTGGGTCATGAAGCACAGGGATGGTGTTTGGCCAGGACTTGACCCTCTGCTCAGCATGGGGAGATGTGCAGGGACACCAGACACGGAACCAATGGAGGTCTGCACGCAGCCGGCCAGACCCTGCGCGGGGAGGGGGCATCTGCCAAACCTCTGTGCTGGGACAAGGTCCACCTCGGCTTGCTCCTTAAGGGTGGGGGGCTCCCTGACTCCTGGTGAGCTCCCGAAGGAGCAGACATGGTGGGGTGGGGGTCTGCGGCCGGCTGCCCTCTACTGTGGGACTGCAAACAGCCCAGCACAGGGAACGCGGCCAGCAGCAGCACCCACATGGCCGGGAGAGGCGGCGGGACCGTCCTCAGCACTGCCTTCGCGCTCGCAGACCCTCCACCACATCACCACCACATCACCAACGCCAGCGCTCACCGAGTGCGAGGGGTCCATGCAATTACCTACCACCCCAGAGAAGCTGCCAAACTTCAGCCAAACAGAAAGTCCTTTCCAGAAGATGATGCTCAGGTCCCACCAGGCTCTCGAGAGAAGCCACCAGCGGGTTCCAGGAAGCCAACCCCTCCTGCTCCAGCCTGCACCTTGCGGGGACGCACGAGACATCTCCCTGACCGCACCAGCGCCTCAGAAGATCAACCGAAATCTGCCCTGGCCCTTCCAGCCCCCAAGGGAGGACAAAACCATCCAGGCGGCAATCCGCTTCCGGAGAGATGGGAGCACACCACCAAGGAGCTGCACAAGCCGCACTCGCACGCAGGTGGAGCTCACCAACAGGAGTTTATTTTCGGCCACGGTTAGAGGTTCTTCCTCTTTGCCCTTAAAAAAAATAATTGAGCTGCGTGTGGGTGGGAAGGCGCTCGCTTGCCAGAGCGGTACGGCTGCACGGCGGCTCTCCGGCACGGCTGCCAGCCGGCTCCTGGCGGGCAACTCTGACCACCGGCAACCGCCAGCATCGCTGGTGCCACGGTGGGGCACGGGCAGGGCCAGGGCAGCCTAGTGACAGGCTTTCATCCCTGATACGTATGGGGACTCCTGGGGCCTGCAGTTACACTCCTGCTGCTCTGGGTAATCTATGAAGTCCGGGGCGGGCAGACCCGAGAGGATCATCAAGGATTTGTTCCAGATGGTGAAGGTCGGACACACTGGTAGGATGAAGGAGACTTCGAACGTGTGGAGGTGGAGGGAGTTGGCCGGGTCGTAGAAGGAGAGCGCGTTGTTGTCGTAATCCAGGAGGACGCCGAGGCGCTTCATCTGCGGGTGGACCTCCACCAGCATCTCCTTGTTGTTGTGCCTCACCACAAAGTTGTTGTTGCAGCGGGAGAAGACCCAAGACGAGGAGTTCTTCCCAATCCACTCGTTCTTGGGGGCCGACTTGTAAGCCACGCCGATGGCGTACCTGGAAGAGAGGAGCAGCTTCCCTTAGCCACCTGCAGCGTCGGCGCAGGACCAAGGCCAGCCCCGACGGCTGCTGGCACCCCGTGCTTTGGAAGTCCGCCTGACTGCAGAAGCAGCACGGCAACAGCTTTCCCTGACTGAAAAGCCGCTTGCAGAGGCTTGGCTGGGGAAAAGCGCCGCTCCCTCCCCGTGCAACCTCCTGCTGCCAGGGGCGAGAGGCAGAGGTGACACAGCCGGGCGCTGGCAGCAGGAACCATCCGTTTTAGCCCTGCTGTGCTGCGCAAGCAGCTGTAACAACGCAGCAGCTTGGTAACGCCGCTGTAATGCCTCCCGGCTCGGCTCGGCTGCGGAGGCTTTCTGGGGATCTGCCTGGTAGGGGCTTTCTCATAATAAACCCCCCCACTGTTTCACTTCTGAAATTTCTGCCTCAGGGAGGCAGCCCAGGGAGGGCACTGCACGTGGGAAAACCAGCAGATTTCAGGCTCCGTGGCACCTCTGCCCTGCTGTCGGGTGAGACTTGAGCCCTGGCAGGCATTAGCAGGTTCAGCAGATGAGGGAAATGAAGATACAGGCTTCACCGTGCAGCCTGACTGGATCAGACCCGAAAGCTTCTGCCAGAAAGGAGAAACTCATAAAGCGCTTGAAAGCCACAGCCACCCAGACTTTAGGTCTCGACCACCTCCTTGCCCAGGAGCAGCTCTGCCAAAACCCCTGGCCTTCAACCCTCATGTGCCCCACACCATCTCCGGAGAAACCCAAGGGCAGACAACAGTGCTGCCTACCAGGTCGAGGATCCCACCACCACCTCCCAGTAGTGGCAGCCACTGTCAATGAAGACGTTGCCTGCCGCGCCATAGCATCCTGTCCCACTGAACCTCTCGGGCGTGTGGCTCTTCTTCAAGGAGCTCTCGTCCTTCTCCATCTGCAGCCCATCATTGGAGATCTTCAACTTCTTGTGAGCCATCTTGGGGTCTAGCTTAAAAGGCTGACCTGTTAGAAGACGACACGCGGATTAGGATTTATGTTTGTTACCATCATCGTGCAGGCAGAACGTGGCAGGAAATGTCTGCCCCAGGCTCTCTGGACATCATCCGTGAGCCAAAGGTTCCCCCACCAGCCAAGGGCACTGGACTACAGATGCCCAGCAAGATGCCAAGGCACACCCATGTGCCTTGTGCATCTACTGTCACAGGCTGATCTGTAAGGCATCGGTCCCTGGCCTGCTCCCATGCCCCCGGTGCCTGCAGTGGCTTCCCCAGCCCTGCTGGAAGGAGAAAGCGAGCGACTGCTGCCCGCGCCTGCAGGCCAGCCACCAGCCCAGGCACCCCAGCGAGACGCAGGGAGCAGGGACGAGAACAGCACCCGCACCTTGGGCTTATTCCCAGCCTGGGAATCCCTCATCTTCCCTGACCAAACAGAGGGAAAGGAGGTGAAATTCGAAAACACAGAGCTGAATGAGCTGAAGAGAGGCAGGTCTCTGCCCCTGGGGAGGACACGGGCCAGAGAGCAGGCAGGCCGGGCAGCACAGTGCGTCGGCAGGGCTGCATCGTCCTGGCAGGGATCCTTCAGTGAGGGGCCAGGGCACGTGCAGGGTCTCCTTACCCCTTCAAACGCCTCATTCCCCACCAGCACACTCCCTTTTGCCCTCCGTGATAGAAAACGCCGCGGCAGAAAGAGGTGCGTGTTCCCAGGCAATGGGAATGGCACTGAAGACGCCATCAAGATGCACTGAGAATCAAACCCAGGCAGGGCATAAAGCCTGAATTCCTGCACGGATCCATACTCTATTAGCAGTAATGAGAGTTATACGAGCGCAGGGAAGGGAGAACAGACCCTTAAGTGCCGGTATAACCATACTGAATCACAGAAGCAGCACTGCAGCATTGAGCATGTCCCCGAATCCCCATCAGCAGCCGACGCAGACGGCTCCCCGTAGCGCACTGGCTGCTAGTACATGTTACAGGAAGCACGCCCGAGGTTTTCCAGCGCCTCTCCGCTGCCAAACAAGGTCTCACCACTCGGAGAAGCCAGTCTGGCCTGTGCAGGCAGTGGTGGAAGCAAATCACCGGCGTCAGGTCCAGCCCGCGTTCAGCGGCGCTGGAAGGGAGGTGGGAGCGCAGGGCCAGCCAGCGAGCGCACGCCCCGGGGCTTCCTCCGCAATTAACGGAATCGAGTTTGATGGATTTTGCAGGTCCTTAATGATGGCTGGAAACCCGACTGCAATTCCTCAGCAACGTTACCAGCACAGGGGAAGCCAAACTGTTTCCTAACTGACGCCCGCTGGCTGTCCTGCTCGCTTTCATAAAACCCTCCTAAAATGCGCAGGGCCAGGGGAACTCCTGCCCTCCCTCACCGCGACCAACACCGTCGTCTCGTTTGGGCACCCACTGGGCAACACGTTCAACAGCGAGCGCGAAGGATTTTTCCAGAAGGCTCCAATTCTTGGTGGCCAACAGCCTCACCACAAAACCAACCCTCACTGGCTCCCGACTCCAGGTCTTGTGCGTGCCATCGGTCAGGCTGCACCAAACATTCCAGCAAGCACAGAATCTTTAAGGTTGGAGAAGACCTCTAAGATCATCAAGTCCAACCGCCAAGCCAGCTCCACCACGTCTACTGCCCCGTCCCGCAGTGCCATGGCCACACGCTGTTTGAGCCCCTCCCGGGACGGGGACCCCACCGCCTCCCTGGGCAGCCTGTCCCAAGGCCTGGCCACTCTGTCAGGGAAGGGATTTTTCCTAATCTCCACAGGATCACGCTGATGCCAGCGTGTGACTGATGAAGGCAGCGGATGGCTGTGGCAGGAGCCAGCTCTTCCGAGCCACCAAGACACCGGCGAGCGGGCACCCTGCTCTGCCGCAGCCCCTCAGCGCTGGCAGCAGTGGGGAGTCCGACGGGGCGAGGGACCACAGATCCAGGGCTGCTGCTGCGCAGGAATAGCAGGCATAAAATTAAATTGCACATGCAACTTAATTCTGGTGCTTTTTAAATCCTGTACTCTTGGCTTTGCAAATTTAATGGTGTTTGGTGGGTTTTTTCCCTCTGCAGTTCCCTGTTTTTTTCCTTAAAGGGAACTGCAAAGCGCAGTCCCGATGTATTATCAGCTGCACGTGAACTCACCCAGCAGCACGGCTGAGCTAAAGCAGCCGCAGCACAGCAACAGAGATCCCCTTCCCACGGGACAGGAAAAAGTCCCCCGTGCCCAATCCCAGCCGGCAACGCTCCGGGAGAGACGTGTACAAGGCCGGGGCCGCGCTCGGCTCTGGCCGCACAGGCCACCCCGTGTGGCGCGCTCCTGGCCACGTGCCCGCTGCAGGCAGGGCAGCCGGGACGCCGAGCCGTGCTCTCCTGCACGCTCCCGTTTTCCGCTACGGACACCGAGGCTCAGCAAGCAGAAATGCCCACGCCACCGCGACGCAGCGAGGGGGTTTCCAAGGCAGGGCTGGGAACCGCTGCGAACAGCCGGCAGCATCAGCTACAGCCAGGCTGGAGAGCTGGCAAGTGCGACCCCGTTACGGAGCTCATCCGTGCTGCTCTCCGATACCTGATGGTAGCGCGTGTTGATTTTCCTTGGAGCCCAATTTGCTAGATAATTGAGTTGAGAGGCCTGAAAGCAAAGCTGCAAATTGGGAGTGACCCCCACCCCCCTCTCCTCCAGCTATTTTAATATTTCTGCAGCTATCTTTTTCTGGCAGTAATGCAAAGAGACAAGCTCTGAGGAAGCGAGGTATAAAAATACATGGCTCCGTCAGGAGAGAGACAGTCGCAGCCCTTTTCACAAAGCCGACCCTTTCTAAGGTCAGTGGGAGCAGCTGGAGGCCAGCCCTCGGCGCTGGTTTGTGCCGGCACATCCCGGCCCACGGGCTCCAGCAGCGTCTGCAGACAGCGCGCTGCGACGGGCAAGACGGGAGTGAAAAAGCACACGGGCTGGGTTGCAAAACCTTGCTCGGGACAGAGGGCGTTTCAGAGGACACAGCCGGGTGCCTGCTCCCATCTGACCCCCTTCCCAAAATACCACCCTGGTACTGGGAAACAACGCAGATTTCACAGCCCCTCAGTGGTCCCAACCTCAGCACCGGGGCACGGTAGGGTCCTCTGCGTCTGTGGCTGCCTGCACCACGCACCCTGGCTGAGGCTGTGCTGGACAAGGAGCAGATGCTGGAGGATTCATGGCTGGGAGAAGCAGAGGTCTCCCAATACAGGGGGTTAGTGGCAGCGGGGCTCGGCCACCCTGGGAGAGCCCAGCCAGGCGAGGGGGCTGCTCCACAGATGCGGGATGCCCCCAGCACCCAGCGGCACCCATCCTGCAGGCAGCACCACCCAGAGCTGCAGGGAGAGGAGAGCGTTACGGTTTTCATGGGCAAGGGAAGACAAAGCAAGAGAAAAAGAGTTGCTTGGTGCTGCTGGGCTGGATGGAGATGCGGGGTGCCAGCCAGGCTCCCCCCATGAGACAGACACTGCTCTGCAATGCCTTGGGGGGGGGGGGGTTTGACTCCACAAGACAGAGTGTGGGCAGAGCAGCCTTCGCGTACCCGCTCCCAGCCCAAAGCCTCCATCGTCTTCCCCTTTGGTCCCGGGTTACTGCAGCGCTCCAGCCCCCGCACAGCCCTGCCTGGCAGAGAGCTGGGAGTTGGGGCGGTTCCTCCCGTCAGTGCTCATTAACACACACATCCCGGGCCCGTCCTCAGATAAAAGTTATCTCACAAATTCAGCTTGCTGGAACATCCCCTATAGCCTTTGGCTGGTTCATCCATCCATGGTGCCGGCCCGGGGCTTCAGCGCTGCGGGAAAAGGGCCAGCTCCAGGGCTGGACACAGCAAGCTGCGCCCTCCGGGGGGTTTATCCGCTTAATTGGCCCTCCCTTCCCTGCGAGGTCTCAAGTGGCGCAGCGTCTGAGCAGAGAGGAGGAAATCCTGGCTGGCCTGGGGCGTGCAGGAGCAAAGAGGGAGGAGGGGGCGGCTGATGCTGCCGCTAGGAACCCGGTGAAGGTTAATGAAGCAGGTCAGGGACGTGCTGGGAACGGAGATGGGCAGAGAGAGGTGCTGATGGATGGCAGCCCGCACCCCTGCCTGCGGGACTCCCAGCGTCCGCTCAGCTCCCCTGGACCCCAAGGCTCCTGCCACCCAGCGAGACGAGCAGCCGCACCGGCTCTGGGGGCTCCGGCTTGCCCCTGGTGCAGGAGGGAGGGCGGTGCGGAGCCAGGGGCATGTGAGGCTCACTCACCCTGGGTGCAGGTGAGAATATTTAGTTTTCTGTTTACCTCAGCAGTAAGCTGTCTACAAGACAAGGGCTGTTACCGGGGCAGCTACACTGTCAGATTTTCTTTTCTTGATGCTTCCTGGAAGGAATCAATTATGGTGAAGCTCAGCAGGACGTGCTAACCATGCCAGCTCCAGCATGTCAAAAAAAGCCATCCAGAGGGACGGCCAAGACAGGGCTGAGCACTGGTTTACATAAGAGCTACAGAAACAACTGGACTGAGGTCAGGAAGAGACAGAAACATGAGAATAACACTAGTCTGCAACAGTCAAGGCAAGGACCGTAAAAACCACTTTATTTACTGCCAGAGCTGGGACCGTCCCTGTATTCTGGCACCTTCATCCACTTACTGGCTAATAAATAAGACCTACTCAGCCCTGACTCAGCCAAGGAAGGTTTCTCTCTGTCACCAAACCAAAACTGCTCTCCCAAGCTCCTCTGTCCGGGCTGCGTGGGAACGCAGATTTAATGCCAGCACTGGGGCTGCAGAAATCAATCTGTGCCCTGACACTGACCTTCTGGCGATGAAGGGATCTCTCCAGACATCACTTTGGGAGCAGAACGAGGGCTGTGAAATACGCTAATTGGCCCGTCTCCTCGTCAGGCTGCTGGCATTTCCGCCAAGGTTACGGCGGTTGAAAAGCGTGCGCTACCTCCTGATGGCCCGCTCGGAGAGGGGGAACCCCGCTGCCTCTAACGACAAGGACAGGCAGAAGCGGGCAGCGAGGGTGTGCTGGGGACGCAGCACGACGCGGTGGCACCTTCAGCCGGCACCACGCTGATGGCGAGCGGCAACACCCCAAAGGCGCCCTTGTACCCCGCGGCGGGCCACGGAAAGAGAACGTATTACGTACACAGATCTGCTAAATCCGTCAGTAATTCAGCAGGTTCCCTGAACACTTTGCACAGGCTGCAGATAAACACCGAACCAGGGGTCCTGCAGCGCCACGCTCCTCTCCCTCCCATCGTCCGAGCAGGCGGCGCCGGGATCGGCCCCTCGGTCACTCGGTCGTGCGGAAGGAGCGCCCGGCAGACGCAGAGCCACGGTCACCCAGAGCAGCCCGTGCAGCGCAGCAGGGGAGGCTTGCCTGAGACATTAAACATGCAAGAAGCTGCTGCAGACACATCCCTGCAACAAGGGGAGCTCAAAACCTGATTGGGCTCTTATTTAATCTACTAAATGGAGTTCATCTCCAAAGAGGCGCCCTCAGCAGCGTGCCGGCATCTCTGACTGACACTCAGTTACAAAACCAGAAGAGCGAGCCCCGTTCCCGCGGGAGCTGGTGCCGAAGCAAACCGCCCTCGCTCCCCTCTGCGCTGCTGAGTCGCACCATCGCTCTCGGCGTGTCAAGCCACCCATTTCTTACTTCCAGAGCGAGCGCCTTTCAAAGCACGGGGAAGCACTTAGGAACAGCAGCTGCAGGAGGGATACATTTTTAATAAACAAGGCAGAATTAGATGGGAGTTTGCTGCTCGGCAGCTTCCCTCCAGCCCCATCGCTACACCGCCTTTACTGAATTTCCTTTGGTTTAAAGTCTGCAAAGAAAATGAGGAGGCGGAGGCGATAAATCGTCGCGAAAGCCTAGTCAAGGCAAGAGTGACTGCAACGCCGGGAACAGAAACGGAAGGCAGGGCTGCGCTCGCCGGGGCTGGGCAGGGACAGCCTCCAGGAGCGTCGGCAGCCGCGGCCACGGAGCGGGCAGAAGCCCAGACAGCCCACTCGCCCACTTTTCCCCCTCAACATTTCGGGCTGTCTCTCCTGCGACAGCCCCCCACGCCCCCGGCAGTGGGTGCTAACAGCCAGTGGCGTTTGCTGCCCTTCCATGGGAAACGGCTTCCCTGCCCCGCTGCAAACCCAGAAACTGCTGGGTCCCTGCTGTGACGGGTCTGGCTCTGCTGCCCTCTGACTTTTGATCGAATCTCACTCTGAATCCCCTAAACATATTTGGCCGTCCCTGGGGTGATGCGAAGCGCAACCTCTTTTCTGCTTTGCGTGTGGCTGCAAGGCCCCAACCAGCACCACAGAGACACTTCTCCATCTCCTTATGGCCCCCCCGAGCTGCACCCCTCTGCAAGCAACGCCACGCACAGGCAGGCCGTTGCCCCCGGACTGCATACATCGGCCCCAAACAGCCCAGGGATGTAGAGCGACCAGAAAGATGGACCTTCGGGATCTCCTAAAATCCCGGCTGCCCCAGGGACCCGCAGGGACGGGCGCTGATGGGAGCGGAGAGCTGCCGGGAGCCCCAGGCACCGTGTGGGGTAGCAGGAGACCATCCCTTGAGGCAGGGAAGGAGCTGGGACACGAAAGGAGATGGGCACGTCAAATGGTGTCAGTAACACGGGGGTCTCCATCAGGCTGCCAGCGACTGTGGGCTTGCAGGGAGCGGCTCAGCCGTGCCCCTTTGGACTCGAGCGCCGATGAAGCTGCTCTCCCACCGCCCACCAACGCGAGGGAGCACCGGGACACGTACTGTTTGTCTTGAGCCTGGCAGGCTCGCTGTTTCGGCTGCCCGCCTGGTTTATGGCCTTTACAAGGAAGATGTAGCGGGTGCCGCTCTGGAGCCCATGGACTGTGTAGTGGTTCTGCTTGATGTTGGGGACGATCATCCAGCTGTCCATGGAGTTGTAGAGACCTGCGGTGCGGGAGAGGGGGGGAGATTTATTCACGGGGAAGGACAGAAAACAAAGACCACACGCTACTAACGCAGAGCTCACCGACCGCACATCCCTCAGGCTGATTTCCCACCCGCCTGAGAGTTCAGAGCACCTGCAGGAAAATTTCCAGAGGATCAACCCCAGCAACTCAAAGAGCCTTTTTTATTGCCTCGTGAAGGCAGTGCTTGGTAAGGCAGAGCCGAGGTGGGACGCTGGCATCTCAAGATGCTGCCAAGGGAAGGGAAAAAGGTGCAGAGAAGGAGGAACTCAACCAGTGGCACCTTCCAGTCAGGGTAGATGGCCCAGGCAGCCGCCGGGGCCCGGGAGAAGGCAATGCCCACCATCATCCTCTCTCCTTTCTTTGCTCCTGCAGGACAACCTCCCTGCCGCTCTGGGGGCTGCAATGTGCAATGCTGGCAGCAGGAAGGGACATGTTTGCACCCTAATTCAGCCCCTACGTAGCACCCTGTGCTCCAGGGTAGGAAACAATGATCCATGTCCAAGGGATGCTGATGTTTTGGCTCCCTGCGTAGACCGGTCTGCAATGTGATTCAAAGAAAATTACTGCTCCCAGAGAAGTGAGTGGGATCCGGACGCTTGGAAAACATTCAGGAGCCTAAACTCTTTCTGGAAATAGAAAGGAATTAAGAGCCCAAAGACCATGGAGGCACTGAGCCCCAGCGCCGCAGCGGTTTGTGCTGCCAGAGCTGCAGAGCCCAGCACGTACTGAAAATGCAGCGCTGTGTGTAAGGGGGGACGACACGGGACTGTCGCTTTAAACCGAGAGAGGAATAAGGAGGAAGATCAGAAGCAGCAGCTGGAGGCTTCTCGGATCCAGCGGGTCTGGAGGCAAAAGCAAGACGATACGTGAGGAGCGGGTTGTGGATTAAGGGCGACTGGAGGAGGGCTCGCAGCCTCCTATCGCCGCGTACGTGTGCGCGGCTGGAAGGCAGGAGCCTGGCAAACACCCCACACCTCTCCAGGCTTACACTGGGGGGTGCGCTCATCTCCGCTGGCTCGCTCAGCCGGAGGACAAGGACAGGTTGCAGTTGTTGTCAGTCTGGATTTGGTTTAAAAAATACGTGGAAACGGCCTAGGGGAGCAGTGCAATGCTATTGGAAGCAGAAAATAAAACAGATGTGATACTGATGGCATCCTGCACGCAGAGCTGCTTTCATCAGAGCACACGGCGTCCAGCCAGGCACTGGTAAGTGTTATCTCCCTGCGGGCAGGGACCAGCTTCGGATCCTTCATCAGAAAGGACAAGGTGGCTGAGCGATGACAGCCTGAGAATGGTTTGTCCTCCCAAGCAGGTTTCTTTCCCAAAACAGTCAAGAACGGGTTGGCCTTGAAGACTGAGGGCTCCTATCCTTGCCAAAGCTTAAAAAAATCCTTTTTATTGCAGCTTTCGTCACCCATAAAAATGTCTGACCCCTGCCAAGCTCCTGGCTTTAAAGAGAGCGTGAAGGGGATGGTTTCCACGGGCCAAGTGTGCGCTCTTTGAAAAGGTATTTCCTTTCACGGGAAGCCTCTCGTGCTCTGGCTAGGTGAGCCCGAACGCACTATTTCCAGCGTCTCTTCACGGATGAGTTCAGCCAGGACTCAAACGCTCTCACCGCCCAGACCTGACTGTGTTATTTCAAGTGACAATATATTATTCATTTTCTCCTCCGAGATGTTAACCGATGATTTCTTTACTCCTTCTGTAGCTGCCAAAGGTGGTCAAGGAAGACACTCCTGACGTGTGCCTCTCTGGGCTTTCTTCCAGAGCTGCCCTTGCCCGTCGCCCCTGCGGTTCCCACAGCCTGGCCTTCCTAACGCCGCTGCCAAGCCCACGCAGCCCCCAGGGTGGGTCGGTGACCAGTTCCCAAGCCCCTCGATGGACTGGGCTCCAAGCCATGCGCCCAGAGCAGCGTGTGGGGAGCGGTGGGAGCCAGACCCTTCCCCTAGGGACCTGGCACAGCCCAAGGGCAAGGGCACGAGTTGCAGCGGGGGGAATCCTGCTCAGATGAGGGAAACATTCTTCTGGGGGAGGGTGGGGAAGCAGCGGGGCAGGGCCCGGAGAGCTGGAACCTCTCCATCGTAGAGGCCGTCAGTGCTGAAGCAAGCCCTGAGCAACCTGACTGAGCTCTAAGTCAGCCCGGCTTACGCTGAGCCGGTGCAAAGCCCTTCGGGTGTCCCTGCCCACCTGAACCACCTCGGTCCACGCTGCTTCCTCAGCTGGGAAGTGCTGGGGAGATCAAGGCTGGAGCCAAAGAGTTGCCGAGCTCTCCAGGGCTTTCAGGGAAGAAAAAAAACGCTGGAGACAAGATGCTGTGGCTGGGGGAGGAGAGGAAAGCTGAGCTGGGAAATCTGGCTGCTGTAGTGCCGGGCACCCCTAAGTGACCTCCGACCGAGGGGAAATAAAGCATCTTGTTTTCCACAATGAGGGCAAAGGCTGGGGATGCGTTTTATCAGCTCTGGCAGTCACAAGCAGCAACATTCTCTGGCAGCTTCCTGCATATTTTAAAGTGCACTTACCAGCCTTCCTGCACCGCGCCGCTGCGCTTCCAGTACCGGTGTCTCCCTGGTCAGGGAGATAAACTAACAGCGGCCCAAGGAGTCCTGAACTCTGAAGCATTTTGTCAGCACTTCCCACAGCGGTAAGTGCTCCGAAGGCAAACCAGGAATAACGCTTCCTGGCACGAGCCGTGCCGTGGGGATGCTGCGCTCTCCCACAGCACTACAGGACGGACAACCTGTGATTCTACCGTTTTGATTACAGCCCTGAGCGCTGTCCTCAGAGGATCCTTTGCTGTGGTCTCCTCCCCCAATTCCCAGCCTTTAAACCTGCTGCTTCTCCCCAAGAGCCCTCTTCTTCCCGAACCGGACCACGGTCCCCCAAACCGAAGCAGCGCGCGGTGACTTACTGATGAAGTTGGCTTGGCCGGTGAAGATGGTGTACTGCAGCTCGTAGGAGCTGACGCTGAACTCGTCCTCCGAGATCCAGTGGACGGTGATGGTGTCGTGGGAGGCCGTGCAAAGCTCCTCGCGGACAGATGGCGGGTTGGGCGCTGCGGGAGACCACAGGTCACGTACGTCACTAAGTTTGTGCTTTCTTTTCTTAATATACCTCGGACTTTTTTGCTCCCTTAATGCCTGGGATGGGCTCGTATGGGGAGCAGTGTGTCTCGACACAAACTGTCTCATTTTACCTCTCGTTGTGTTTCTTGCTTAATGAAACATTTCAGCTCAACAACAGAACATCCAGGGGCCCACGTGTTCTCAGGCGTGCCAGGACGAGGGTTCTCACTGCTGCCTCCGCCAGGTCTGACACCCCCCACCCTCAAACATGCCGAGAAGCCACTTCAAAACCCACCTATTTCTCGGCACCAGTTGCAGAGTATTTTGTCCCATAACTGTTCTGGACACCTGGTTTTTGTTAACCTGTCATTGAAAGCTGAATCTGCTTCATGCTGAAGGAAATCGGATTTGGGTGGGTAAGGACGCCCGCGCTCCTCCGGAGCTCTCGCCCCTGCCCTGGTTTCCCAGCGCACGGCACCAGCAGCGGCAGCCGGCTGTGGCAGGGCCGCCCCCGGACACCCGCGTCGCCCCGGACGAGAGGGCGGCGTTTAGCCTGTGCTGCCGGCACCAACAGGCCCGGCAAGGTCTCTGCCCGCAGCAGCTCTTAATGTCGCACCAGGAGACCCACAAAAAGGCAGCGAAAGGGAAGTGCTAAAGCACGCAGTGCACTAGAAGTACAACAATCGGTTAACTCGCCCTTCCCTCTCTGTAATCCACCTTCTCGGCTCCTTACGGCCATCAGCCTCCTCCCCCGGCCCTGGAGACCCTCCTTTTTGACCTGTTCTCTGAACTCTCCCACCTGCCCTCTGGGAGAGGCAGAGCGCAACAGGAGGACGGGGAGATGGCGGCAGCACGGCCGCAGCCGACGGGGCCCTTTTTCCTGGTCAGAACGAGTGGCAGCGCAGTTCGCGTGACACCACGGCTGCCAGCCCTGGGCGGGCCGCGGGGAGGGAGGCTGCGGGGAAGCCGTGGGGCGCAGGCCGGGGGGCGCAGGCTGGGGGGCGCACGCCTGTGCACTCACCGGTTAGATAATCCAGCCCCTCCAGCAGCTTCTTCTCTCTGGAAAAATCTAAAGCAAAGTTTTCAAAAGCGTCATTAAAATTGATATCTGGTATCAGAACTTGAGAGGATGCAGTTGCCATGGCGACCCTGAAAGAAAAGAAGAGCCCATCAATACACACCAGGGTGCACACTGCTCCCGACGCCCAGCAGCGGCGAGGTGGGGGATTCCGAGGGGGCGAGCAGCCACGCGGTGACATTACACGCCATCAGGGAACCGGCCTGCCCCTACAAACCAGTGCTCCTGCCCCAGGAGGGTGGCCCATCCTGGGGGTAGGGCCCTAGGGAGGTGGGGGGTCCATCCTTGGGGGGTCCCTGACCTGACTGCCCCCCAAGCTCCCTTCGGATTGGCATCCCCATCACTCTCCTGCCCAGGGAACGATGTTTGCTCCCACAGTAGATGCTCAGCTTCCTTAGGACCTGCGATGCAACCCCTGTCCTGTGAGGGACGGGAGCTGGTGACAGCCCTGGCCAGCGTTTATTTGAGGGCAGCACGCTGGAAGGCTATGGGGGGGACGACACAGGGTGTCCCTGGGCAGGGAGCTGTGACCAGGGGACAAATCCGACGACATCCCACCAGCGTGCCGAGCCAAGCGTGCCAGCCCACCTCTCGGCCACGTTCCTGGCTGTCTGCAGGAACCGCGCGTGGTCGTTCTCCTTCAGGATGTGCTCTGCCTGGTTGATGAGGACCGTTGAGCGCTCAAGACACTGCCGGCAGTTAGCGACCTGCTGGGCCAGCTTCCGCAGCTTCATCACCTGCGGGAGGAGCAGAGAGGAGCAGAGGTGCTCAGCAGCCAGCACGCAGCTTGAGAAGCAGAGGAAAGCCCATCCATCCCCGTTCAAAAGGGGACATGAAATGACTCCAGGCATTGGGACGGCCATATTTCTGTAGGGTCTACTGAATTAAGGGCTATGGCTCTGACAACAAAGTGATCGCACTTCTTTCCCTCCTGTCTCTACGTGAACACACACACACACGTGTGCAGCCGCCCCTGGCACTGACTGCACCCAGCCCCGGGGCTCAGACGCTGCAGCATCCCTTCGTGTCCCGAAGAGCACGGACAGCACCGAGCTGGCCAAGGGCTGGAGACCCAGGAGCGGTGGGGACTTGTCAGGGACCAGACAGGTTCGTGCTGGGAACGGGAAAACTCAGGTGTGAGCCAGGAGCAGAACAGGTCGGAGAGAAACGGGAGGTTACAGAGGGGCCAACAGATTTTTGGGGTAGTTCTCCTGTTTAAGCTGGGAGCTCAGGAAAGCCTGGAGCTGGAGGTGGCGGAGATCAGTGCCGTGTTTAAAAGCGGCTGTGCCGTTGCTCTGGCTGTTTGTGCCAGAGACAATATTGTGATTCAGGAGTTGCAGTCCTGGGCCCTGCATTGGCTCCAGCAAAGACACAAAAGATAGGAGGTGAACCAGCGCCCTGGAATTACACCGACAGCCAAGCTGGAAGTACTTCTGTATCTGGAAAAGCATCTTCAGAGCAGCAACGAGGCGCTTGCTAATGAGATATAAACTCCCACTGCCCCGTTCCTGAGTCCATCTGCAGCGAAGGACCCCACAGCCACCTGGGGAGGGGAAAGCGCATTTCAGCAGCTGAAGCTGGGCTGGGAGCACCTCAAAGAGCCGATTCTGAAGCGATAAATCCCACCTCAGTGCTCTGCAGCCCACACCAGGCTCTCTTGAACGGCGTTGCACAAACGTATCTTAAGATGAAACAGGTGGTGCTGCAGGAGCGCGCCTGTGGCACCACCAGAGAAACACGTTTCCTCTTGCTTGTCCAGCAGACACAGCCAAGCGTCGTGCTGGACTCATCCTGCCAGGACACTACGGCCGAGATTTAGCCGTGTCCTCTCTGCTCCCCGTGACCACCCGCAGCTCCCCCAGCCCAGCTCCGAAGGGGGCGGCGGGCGCACTGAGCTGCTCGGCCGCACGCCTTCAGGCCGTGTGCGGGCCTCCTCTGTTGAATGAGGGGGGGGGGCATTTGCG
>VWZZ01006715.1:29341-63974 GCA_013399095.1 Psophia crepitans
CGAGCCTCGCAAAGCCGCCGTGACAGCGACTACCAGAGCTCCTCACTCGCCGACGCTGCCCTGCGGCACGCTGTCAATCCACCCCCCGTTCGTGGTTCAGAAATGCGTCAGAAAGCAAGCGCAGGAGCTCCGGAGGTGACGGGACGCTGCTCGAGCGGCTCTTCCGAGGTGTCAGGGCTGTCAGTGCGTTTACAATTAAGCAGCGTGCTAATCCCCCGGCGGACAGCGGGGCCCTGCTCCCCTTGCACGGCTGCGGGCCTCCTTCCCCAGCCCTGGCAACCCCACGGGAGCTCAGAACAGACAAGACCAAGGGTGAAAAGCCAACAGATGAGCTCTGAGCACCCCAAGCCAAGAAAAAGCCACGACTTTGCGTTCCCCCCAAATGCCTAAGGGTTTCATCGCGCCCCGCGGCCTGGCTGGGTGCCAGCCGGCAGAGCCCCGGGGGACCAGCGCGGCACCACCCGGCTGCACCCACTCCAGCACCGGCCACGGAGCGGCACGTCGGGCTGCCGCAGGAGGGGACCTTGGGGAGAATCACCAGCAAGGTGAGGACACTTGGCACCCTCTAGCCAGCGCCACGAGCTCTGCACAGGCGCCCGGGGGAGGCATCCCTTGGGAAGCGCCCACTGCGTTGCCAGCATGGCTGAGGACATCACCCACCAGAGGTGCGGATGCCCTTGGTACCTGCCTGCTCCATCCATTCGGCAGAACCACCAGCCAGACCCTGGCACCCGTCCCGTGACATCGCTGCCCAGAGCCACCGCGTGCCAGCTCCAGGCAAGCAGCGACAAAGCACAGGTTAAACCTGGGAGGTGACAACATGTCATGGCTGTTTGCACAAGGAAGAGACACTCCTGCTGGGGCTTAGTGAGCTCATAGATGGTTCGTTTTATGACCAGGCTTGTCAGAAAATAAAAGATCAAAAGTAGAATAAGGAAGAGAAATAAGATGACTTTTGTTTCGAGGGGGGACTCGGTGAGCTGTCGGCATCAGGCAGGGAGAGGCGGGAGAGCCCCTGCCCTCGCCACCGTTGCTGCCGGTGTGCCCGGACCCAGCTCTTCTCGGCCACATCCCTGCAACAGCCGCAGCCTGCAGCACTAATCCCAGGCAGAGCCCCCACTGTGGCCAAGGGAAAAGGAGATGCAGATGCCCTGGGCCGAGGCCAACCGGGCTGGGCTGTGACACCGGCATCTGCCGTGCCCGAGCAGGCGATGTGGGTGCTGGCACCCACCGACCGGATCTGCGCCGTGGCAGAGAGCTCTCCAGGGCAACCCAGCTGCCTGCTTCCCTCCTGCTCCTCCTCCTGCATCCTTCCTGACAATTTTCGCTGCCTCCTGGGTCCTTCCCAAGTATGCCCGGTGCCACGGGGTGCTGCCCAGTCCCGTGGGCGGTGGCATCCCAGCCCTGGCAGAGCATGAACCCAAGCCCCGCGGGGCGTGAGCCCAGCTTGGAGCTGCACGTGGGCTCCTCTGTGGCTGATCTCTGGGGGGGTTCCAAAGACACATGTGTGACAGAACCAGCAACAGCTCTTGTTTAGGATTACTGGAATACAAGATACCTGAAGGCTGGGCATGGTTTCCTTAGATTGTCCGGGAGCGTGGCGGGCGCCATCCCCTGGGCACCCTCGTCTGGCATCTCTCGCTCCCACCCGTGACCAAGCACAAACTTCAGGCTGCTGCTCCGGTCCTTGCATCTCTCGCTGCCTTGCGGAGGTGGAGCAGCTCCATCCCACAGCTACCGCAGTAGCCCTGGGACAGAGCAGCCAGTTCCTCCAGGGCCATGCTCCAGCTGGAGACGAACCACTGCCTCAGCATTTTTGCCTCCATAGACTTTCCTCCTCAGGCCTGGGGCTGCCGCTCTTTCCGACACCATGCAATCAGGCTGCTCCACGCATCCGTCGGGCCGTTTGTCAGGAAAAGCAGCCCAGAACAAATGGAAAATGAAAGGGCAATTCGGCAGGAAAGCGGCATTTCTCACTCCGCACTCGGAGCGCTTCAAACCAGCCGCAGGCTCCGGCGCTTCCTCCTTTCTTTTGTGTTTGGAGCTTTTTAAACTCTCCAGTGTTTGCAGGTCCTTGGAAAGGCTGCTTCCCGTTCACACTTGGAAACCGTTGCTCAGAGGTCTTGAAAGCGATGGAGGAAACCTGCCCAGCCTCCCCCCGGCCAGCGTCGGCAGCGCGGGGGGGCTACAGAGGGGCACTGCGGTGCTGCAAACCCACCCACTTCCATCTCCGGCCCCATTTCACTGGCAAAGAGGCTTATTCCAGTTTTCAGGGAACTTCGGAAACCAAACCCAGTCCCCTCCCCAGCACCACCATCCCCACATCCACCTCCACTGGCGCGGTGCTGGGTTTGCAGCTGCACGGGCACAAGCCTGCTGCTCCTACCCTGGCAACGCAGACGCAGCTGAGCGCTGCTCCTGCTGCTGGCTTTGGGTGCTCCGCGGGGCCCCGCTCCCCCACCCAGCTGCCAATCTGCAGGGAAACAACATCTCCGAGCCGTCCAGCTCCCTGCCAAGTGCGGCTGAAACTGGACAACATGACCGAAAGATGTTAGGGGAGAGGGTGGGAAGCGAGAGGCAGACAGACAGATGGACCAGCAGAAGGCACCGTTACATCAAATATGTTCCCTGAAGCGGCTGGGATACAAGCAGGCATTTTAAAGCTTCCCCTCCTGCCCAGGGTGCCCGAGAGCTGTGCTGGCTGGCTCTCCTGCGCACACGCACTGCGCAACCCGCTCCCAAACCTTCGCCTGCAAAAAAATCCGTATCCAGGACAATGCTGCTCCTGGCTTAGCTATCGGCACGGTGACGGATGCGGAGCCGGACCCCGACGCAGGTTCCGGCTCGGTAAGAAAGGCAAAGGGCTCGTGCACGTGCACTGCAAACTCCCGTGGGCGCCGCTCAGAGCTACAGCCGACCCCTCCAGCCTCTCCCCATCGCACAGAAACCACCGGGGAAAAGCCAGAACAGCTGGAACCGCTGGAGGAAGGGTCCAAACGCCCCCCAAAGAAAAGGGTGAGAACCCAGCTCACCATGGCTGTGCTGCAGTGCGGAGCGTGCAGCCTCTCCTTTATCTGCAGTGCAGGGCTCGCACGGCCCTTCAATATTAATTCTACATTATTATATTAGCACCGCAGCGTTAGGAAAGCCCTGAGGAAGCTGTCTGGACTGATCCAAGCAACAGCACCAATTTGCCATGCTAATCAACACATCTTCCCTCCTCCGGCCATGTCAGGCAGGCGCCTTGTCCTGTCCTTGGTGGAAGAGCCCTGGGGACAGCAGCAGCGAGGGACACCCGGACTGGCTCACGTTTGGGGCGGCAGGGAGGCGAAGCCGTGTGCGCCGACGGCTGTGCACCGCAGTCCCTTCACAGGCAAGGCAACGCACGGCACCACGGGCCGCTGAGCTGCTGGGCTGTGCCAGGAGAGGCAGGATGGACCCTGCGGCAGCCACCCGGCGGGTGCAGGAGGGACCGCTCACACTGCAGGCGCACGAGCTGGTCCCGCTTACCTTCGTCTCCTTGATCTTGACAGCGATGACCTGCTTGCGCTGGCGGATGATCTCCATGAGCTCGTCGCACTCCTCCATCAGCTTGGCCTCATGCATGGCTGTGTTCACCTGGCCAGGGACAGCAAAGGCGCACGCCGTTAGGAGGGACACACTCGTCCCTGAGCCCAGCAGCCCCGCAGCTCTCCCAGCTCAGATTGGGAGAGAATCATAGGATAGCTTGGGTTGGAAAGGATCTGAAAGACAATCTGGTTCCAGCCTCCCTGCCACGGACAGGGATGCCACCCATAGAGAGGTGCAATGTGTGTCCTCCACGCTGGGCCCTGGCTCTGCTGGCTGCCCAGCGCTGAGCTGGGCAGGAGACAACAGCCCCGTGATGCAGACGGAAGGGGGCTGGCTCACCTGCACCCATTGCCGCTGCAGTTAGAGGAAGGAGAAAGGCTGGAGAAGGGTGTGAAGCCCTCCTCAGTGCACGTCCATGGCCAGGGCTGCTGGCCGGTTTGTGGGGCACGCGCTTCACCAGGTACAGCCCCGTCCCCGTGGCACGGGCTGCGGGGAGGTGGCGGCCTGGGAGCAGCGAGCCCCTGCTGCCACTGCCGCACAGCCTGACGCAGCCCTGCTGGGGTGCTGCACCCTGCAGTCACGGCCGCACCGCTGTCCAACAGGGCTTGGGTACCACCGGACAGGCTGGCACCCCGCGCTGGCCTGCGCCAGATGCTGCTGGCAGCACCTGCTGCTCTAAAAATCCCCATTTCTGCACAGCGCCAAGGTTTGGCAGGATGACTGCCCACACCACGATAAATCTTTAAGCTTCCTCCAGCTCAAGGCGAATTTCTTACTGCACTTGCAGTTCGCTTTCTAAATTGGGGCACCGTCCCCTAATGGATTTTGCTCTGGGCTCACGAGGAGGGGAGCCTGGCCATGCTCAAACCCATAATCTCCTCCCTACGCCATCCCCTCCACACCACGGTTCCCAACACGAGACACGCAGCTTCAGCTGGCCCGGTCCCCAGCGGAGTAACGAGCGAGCATCAAACAGCACGTTCACAACCATCTTCCAGGCTGCTGCTGCTGTTCCTCCCTCTCACACCTCACTCCTGGTATTTATGTTCAGTGGCAATAATTTTGCCGCTCAGCGTCTACCAAAACATGATTACGGGGAGACCACATACGCTCTCCCTTCCCTGCGGAGCAGATACCCACCAGCCAGGCAGGGCACTGAGCGCAGGCTGCGGGGCTCTCAACGTGCCTTTGGGGAAAGGTCCTTGGCTGCCAAGGGACGGATGCTGCGAACACGGGAGACCAGCACGTGTGGCTCCTCCGTTTGGTTTGGACTCTTGAGCGACTGATTCTGAAGCTTTGCTCTGGAGATGCTGCTCAGAATGGCCTTCTCCCCCTTGAACAAGGGACCAGTAAACGCTCATTAGCCCAGGCCACAGAGCCGTGTTCCCTGGCTGGGACAAGGGTGGGGGACAGCGAGAGAAGGCAGCAGGACACGGTGGCGGACTTGTCCCGTAAGACTTCAGAGAAGAGCAGAGAAGGGCGAGCAGGACATGCATTGCTGATTTCCTTCCTCACAGCCCTCCCAAGGCCACGGGCCCTTCTGCACAGACATCACTGCTGTGCCCAGGCAGGCTCCGCCAGGCGGGTGCCGGGAGCGCGGGGCAGGGGACTGGGGAGGGAGCGGGAGCCCTGCAGGGCCACCAGGGGCCGAGGTGCCGGGGGATCCCAACTGCAGCTCCTCCAGCTGAACCCGGGCTGGTGCTGCCGGCAGGACGGTGCAGCACGTGTCCTTCGGAGAGACGTGAGGATTAGGGTGCAGGTAGTGGGGGGTCAGCAAGTGGGGGACACAGGGGGCTCCCAACCTGCCCCTCGAGCGGGTGGGGGTGAGCACGGTGTCAGCCCCAGAAGGAAACAGTGGCTTGTTTCTACAAAAAAAGCTGCATGTGTCCTGCTTCATTTAGACTAATTAATCCCTGCTGGACCTCCTTTTCAGGCTTCACTTACACTGACTTTTTTTTTTTTAAACGTTAAAGCTGAAAGGAAGGCGCGCAAAGCGCGAAGGGGACGCGCAGGCAGAGGCTTCAGCCCTCCGTCTGCCGGCAGGATCAGCGACCTTGAGGGATGGACAGGACAGGGGGCTACGCTGGGCAGGAGGGGAACGGGCCCAACCAAATTAAACCACCTACTAGAGGACAGAAATAGGTTTTTCCTCATTCGGTACTCTCAGAGCTGTGTGAACAGTGGAGCAGTCTGAAGGCAGCCCAGAGTTAAACGCATTTGATACAAGAGCTTTTTTTAAACCTGGCCAGCAGATTATGCAACCCTGAAGTGGGAGACAGCGGATGGCCTGCAAAGGCAGCTCCGCCGGGAAAAACCAGTGACAACCCTCCCAAGCTGCCGCAANGGCAGGGGCTGCTGGCAGCCCGCTCGCCCCCCGCGGCAGAGTGCGGACAGGGACGGCCACCACCCGAGTTTCCCAGGAGGGCACAATCAGGGCTGTTTGCAAGCGTTTGCCGCCCCGGTGCCAGGACTGCAAACACTACACAGGGGGAGAAGGGGGGTGTCCTTTAGCAAGAGGCACGCTCCCCTCCAGCCGTGGGCCACGCAGAAATCCTGGGCTCCTGGGTAAACTCATCCTAAGTCTGAAAAGCGACGCAGGGCAAGAAACCTGCAGCTCGGCAGCGTTCCTGCTCCGGAGACCGAAGGCAGACGAAGCTGCAGAGGCCACCGCAGCCCCTTCCCCAGCTGCCTTCTGTCTGAAAAGGAGCGTTTGAGGGCAGGGTCCCCCCCAAAGTGCCAGCAGAGCACAGAGGTGGGATTGCAGACCAACACAGCTCTGCCGGCGCAGGCACAGCTAGACACTGGCCAAAGCACCCCGTGTTAGGGTGAACTGGATCCCAGCGGGTGCTACGACGGTAGGAAAGCTGGGCCAGGGGGAGAGTGGTCCGGTGTACGAAGGGACAATACAGCCCTACAATAAAAAGCAAATGGTAAAACTCAAACCTGGAGAGAGCTGGCGCCGCAGCTCGTGGGGGAATGGGGAACATCATCTCAGCCTAAGGCGTGATTCACGCAGCCAAACCTCCTCCTCCGCACCCAGGCAGCAGGAACCCAGCTCTGAGATGGAGCAGAGGACCCTACCGCACCCCCACTGCACTGTCACCCCCAAAACCATCAGCTGGTGTTTGACTGCGTAGCAAGGCAGCCCTGCCTCAGGGGACACGCGCCGGTTTGCGCCGAGGCCCCTGCCATGGCGCAGAGGGCCACCATCCCACCGTGCAGCATGGCTGCACCATCTCCTACTGCCCTCCCTGATGGGACAGCGCGGTGGGCACCGTCTCTGCTACCCACCTGCTACTTTACAAGCTCAGCTCCTTTGCAGGGCAGTTACCTGCTCTCTTTGGGCCCCATCCCGACCGCTGCCACAGGACTCGGTCCCTTCGCCCTCTCTGGGCGGCAGCCTCCCACGCACCGTACAGGAGGCAGTCACTCCTCGCAACGCCCATGGGCAGCACAGCCTCGGTGGCCTGGGGACAACGGCAATGCTCCTCCCTGGAGTGCCTCCCCCTGCACCTCAGGGTGCTGGTGGCACAGTTCCCTGGGCGTTAACGCGGGACTTGGGTTGAACCTGCGCTGATGGACAGAGTATGTCGAGACCACGCGTGTCTGCCTCTACGCCACGGCCACAACTAGCTCGAAAGCAGAATCCCCTGCATTCCAACTCACGGGGAAGCGCAGAGGGGCAGAGAGATTTTCTGCTTCACACTTTAATGTGCTCTCTGAAAAGGTGCCTCTGAAGGGCAGGACTGCATATTCAGTCGGGCTGAGAAGCGTATTTCAACTGTTATTTTAAGCAGAACAACTGGCAAAGCTGAAAACTCCTGAACTATGAAGAAAATAACAGCTTTAGAGGTCTGAAACTGGTATTTCTTTCAGATTCTGGAAAACAGTTTTCAGTTTATCACAGGTCAGCTCATTAAGATGCTGGAGCTGGATTCAGAGGAGGAAGAGGCTTGGGAGGACATCCTGTCATCCTGGCACATCCAGATGCAGCCCTGCTCCATCCCTGGTGGGGTCCTGGAGTCAAAGCGTGACCTGTAAGAGCAGTGAGTGCTGGTGACTGTCACCAGGGCTCCCCAAGGACCTTCTGGCTCCTTCTCCGCCAGCAGGACATCCATTTGCTACCTGTTTTACCATAGTCACTCCAAATGCGCTTAACCCTGAGGGAAGAAGCAGGAGACACCTCCAACAAAAGCTGTTCCTACTGCAGAGCCAAAAATGCCCCTCCCCACCACGATGCACTGGCAGGGAGAGAAGGGGGACAACGTGAGCAAGGCAGGAGCATCTGTGCAGCCACGCTCGGGAAGGCCAGCAGCGCTGCAAACCCCAGCTGTGATTTTTCTGCTCCTTATTTCGGCACGGAAACTCAGAGCACCTCTCAGCTCCTTCCTCCTCACGCACCGGCTGCGTCCGATGGTGACTCGCAGCTGGGGGCACACGCTGGCACTCTCAGGAAGGGGGTTTGTGCTCTCCAGACCATCAGGACAGCACAAGGACCTTTTTAGCGAGCAAAGAACAAAATGCTGATGCTGCCTGCGGGAAACACGGGGGTGAGGAAGCACCTTCCTGGCCTGAGAGCCCCAGCTGCTTTCCGAGATGCAGATGGTGAACAAGCTGCAGCTCCCCAAGCAAATGCATCCCCGCACGTTTCGCTGTGGGCCCACGGCTCCAGTCAGCACATGCAGCGGCCCCGCCGGCTCGGGGCTGGCATCCCCGCAGCAAGGGCCGGAGGGACCAAGGGTGAAGCGAATCATCGTCATGTTTACTCAGGCCCTGGCCAACTGCCCCCGAACCCAGGTCAGCGGTCCCTGCAGCAGCCCCGTGTCTTTATTCCCTGGAAAGGTGCTGGTTCAAGGAACCGCTGCTTAATTTAGCAACTGAGAAATCAATAGCCCATTAAGAAGAAACTAATTGCAACAGCCTCTCTCCGTGTATCACTTCAGTAAACAAAGCTGCAAATTAATTTACTATTAATTGGTACGTGCACTCTGAAACACCAGTAAGATATTAACCGCCTTCTTCCTCTCGAGCGTGTTCCACGGGAGCGCATCGCTCATGAACTCCTGACTCGGGAGCCGCAGTCAAGAGGCAGCGTCAGCCTGCTGGCACAGGCTCTGCCTGCGCTCCGCTCGCACAAACACTTCCCTTGGCGATGCAAACAAAAGATGCCTGATTGCACACTGGGAACACAAAGAGTTTCACAGATCAAGTGGTCAAAGCAGCAAGGTCAGCAGAGTCCCTTTCTTCAGCGGGATTAAAGGTGATCCCCTCGCTTCCTTGATGCTTTCTGTAATCCCCTACACAAAGCCCTTCCCACTTGCTGCTGGCTTAAGCCTGAACCTTGCCATTCTGCCACAGAACTCGGGGCTCAGGCAGGAGAGACTGCCATCGCCATCTCTGACAGCAGGAAGGATGCAGGGGAGCAGAGCACACGTGTTTGGGAGGAGGAAGGAAAGCGAGGAGAAGACCAGCCACTGCAAACTGGCAGCGTCTCTGTCACACGTTCAGGACAGGGTGGGACGGCCATCGTCACGATGCACCTCGGGACAGGCGCCCATGGAGGACAATCCCCTCCAGTCCTTCTTCTCTGGGATCCTCCGCTTCCACATTTATGTCACGGAGCGTTTGAGCGGCTCAGGGAAGCTGTGTTTTGGCTGCAGCAGACCCCCATCCCAGGAGCGAAGCCAACAGCTCGAGACAGCCCTGGTGAGAGCGCACCCCACCCAGTAAATGCTTGCAAGCAGCTGCGGGGACTTCATACCACTTCCTTGCCAGCACCTGCAGACACCCATTGCTTCCCTCCTCCTCCTCAGGCTCTGCAGGGGACTTTTGGTCAAGCCAGCACTGTATGGTGGGGTCCCACCCCCTCCTTCCCAGGAGGAAAGGGTTAAAATACCAGTAACTCGGCACAAGCGCCCCGGAGCTGAGCAGGACCAGGCTCCCACACCTGCCTGGGCAGATGCAGTTCTGATACAGCCTGCAGTAATGTGAGGACGACTCCCTCCTGGGGCTGCTCCTGCCCTGGCCGTGGCTGCTCCACGCTGCTCTGCAGGCACAACTACCAATTTCC
Source organism: Psophia crepitans (assembly GCA_013399095.1). Lineage (NCBI taxonomy): Eukaryota > Metazoa > Chordata > Aves > Gruiformes > Psophiidae > Psophia > Psophia crepitans. Next base: position 38,982 of record VWZZ01006715.1, read on the forward strand.
TTACGAGCTTTCCAGAGCGCTCATCGCTTTGATATCCAAGTGCTTCACAAATACTAATTTACCTTAACAGCACCCCTAGACAAGAAAGGAGAGGTGTGACTAGCCCAGAGGTTCACAGGGAAGGTGAAGCACGGAGGCAGCGTGGTCAAAAGGATTTGTTGTTTCTGGGGGCGCAGCGGGAGGTGCCCCAGCCTTTGAAGGCAGGGTGCAGGGTGCAGCACGCTGAGCACCCAAAGCAAACGCTCACTAATGTACTCCAGACGCAGACAGGGTTTTGCGACACTCGGCCCCAGCAGGTCCCACTGGGCACTGAAGGAAACAGGAGCTGCTGGCAAAACTGCCCCTGAGGGCAGTAGGCAGCCATGAGAGGAGCAGCTCTGCTCCCCCCTCCCAAGAGCTGGGCTGCGTTTGCACGCACGGTGTCACCGGGGCTTCAGCCAAAAGCACCCTCCGCCCCCGTGCACAGAGCAGACCGCAGGTCCTCCCTTCCTGAGCCGGCCTTTCCCAGTGGCTCCCAGTCATGCCGCCTTCTCCTTCAGGCCCTACAGACCCCTGGGAACCAGCCCCACACCCTCCACCCTCTGGGACTAAACTCTCCGAAACAATTCGGCCTCAACAAAGCCTCCCCGCTAGCCCCCCAGCGTCAGCGATGCTTCACACCACGCGCTCATCTCTGCTCCCAGGGTGGCCCCCAGCAAACGGACACGGGAGCAATGCCGTGCATCCCGTCAGGCCAGCCGGGAGCTCCCCCGTGCACCTTCCCCAGCCCCCCTGGTCCCCTGATTGCTCTCACCAACCTCCACTTGCTGGCAGATCTGGATCAGCTTGGCCATCTGGTTTTCCAGTTCGCTGTTGCGTTTAACCAGGTTGGTGAGATTCGTCTCCAGGGTTTGCTGCGAGTCCAGAGGCAGGAGGGGAGAAAGAGAAAACAAACACCAAAAAGATCAGCAAAGCCAGAGGCCCGTCCCCGGTGCCCATCAGCAACCCAGACCATTTGCCACCCGACGCGCTGACTGAGGGAGCAGCAACGTGAACCACTTTGGGCAAAGGCTCTTGCAGTTCTTGGCAGCTCCTGCCCACGCTGGGCTGTGTAAGTGCCCGGCCCGAGACGGGGGAGCCACCGGCTTGGCCCCACGGTGGCCCCGGGGAGGTCAGCGGCCGGAGGGGACAGCGTGGCTGTGCCTGAGGCTGCTCCTCTCTGGAGGTGGTTTGAGACGCCGGGGTGGGTTGTGTTCCTGCAGCAAAGCCGAGTTTCTGCTGCCCTCCCTGGAAAACTTTACAGGCCGCCGGCAAGACATCAGGAGTATCCGAGTCTCTCGGAAACATCCTCAAACCACCCGTGGCGGCTGAACCCTCTGACAAGGTGGCAGAGACTAAACGTGCCGCTCGCCGCGCTTCTACCAGGAAAGAAGCCAGCAGGGCTATTTTTGTCATCAGTTTTGTTTTGCGCATGGTGAGGAAGCCGAAGAAGAGCCGGCTGACCCGCCAGAGAAGGATTCTCTCCTTTGCAAAGCGTCTCTGCCAGAGCAGCGCGGGCACAGGCGGGGGAACAACGTGGCAGCTCTGGACCGAGCCGCGGGGACAGCTTGCCCCGAGCGCGCAGCCACCCGCCGCCGGACCCCGGCCGAGCTTGGCCGCTCCCTCCCACCACGTCCCACCTTTTTATACGAGCATAAAGAGCTATTCTGCCTCGAGGGCCAGCCAGCGAGCCTGCCTGCTCCGAACGAACCGCTGGCTTTTTCCACCCCCGCTCTCCCCTCCCCATCCTCTGCCGGTACCAAAGGGCGCCAGGGGAAGGTCGTGGTCCCTCACTGCCCTCCCCACCACGCTGCCTTTCGCCGGTGGGAGCGGATCACTGCCGGCCGATCACAACCCGTGCGGCGCAAGGGGTCCCCGGGGATGTTTTGGCCCCCGCAGGCTGCAAAATCCATGGAGCAGGACGGGATCCAGCGGAGTGCGGGGAAAGAGCCCGTCTGAAAAGATTTCGGTATCTGTGGACACACAGTGGACTGGTATTTTTTCAGATATCAATAATTTAAGTGACACCGCATTTCCATTAAAATACGTGCCTCCGCTAAGAGGAAATGTTTTATAACAAAGTGCTCACTACCTGTTGCAACACTTGTCGGGAAAATGATATCCTATTAATATTTTAAACTTCAGGGCTGGAAGAGGATCCCTGCGGTGTTTTATTCACCCTCGGCTAGAAACTGCAGTCCGAGGCTTTCATCGAGGCTCCGGCAGACCCATAAACACGGCCTTCCTCCGCACACACGGGTAATTTGGGGGCTAGTTAGCCAAGAGGACTTGAATCACGGTCACGAAGCGCAGGCAGAGCATTCATTCCTGAAAAACCACTGGCTCCTAAAATACTCCGAACTCGTTTGCAATCCTGCAAATTGCTAGCCAACGGCGGGTGAAGCAGAACACAGAAACAGGCTTTAAAAATGCCGTGAAACCCAGGGTGCCTTCATTAAGGGGAGAGCGCTCCGCACAACAGCGCTGTATCGATAATGAAAAAGCCAGCTGCTGCCGTTCCTGCCACCCACCTTCCCTATAGCTCAATATCATTAAACGTAATTTGACGAAAGCATTGAACATTTAACTTGCTAATTATCTTCCTCATCACCAACTCGGCTGCACTGAAGTCGCAGCTTTGAAATTGCAGCCGATCTGCTTTAATGTTCCAGGGCTGTTGATGGAGGGCAGGGAGGGGAGATGGGCTCCAGACGCACCCTTTGAAGCCCAGAGTCCAAGGCGCATTTGCAGCAGCCCCAGATTCCAGGGGCCAGCATCACCCCCCCATCCACCAGCAGGCACGAAACCCGCCCCGAGCCCCCAGCCGCCGCTGAAGCGTGCGCCGATGCGTCCGGCGGCGTTTTGCTCGCCCTAAGGACGGCTCCGACAGCGAGCACCCCCTCCCTCTCGCTGCTCCCTGGTTCGCAGACCTTCCTTCGCGGGGCCCCTCCGCCTGCTGCAAACCCTCGTGCAGCACGTGAAAATGCAGATGGCACCGTTTCCTTCTGTTTGATTTGCTGAAATAAATAAAATGTCCTAGAAGCTTTGATTACACCAGCTGGCTATTTTGTAGGTATATATAAATTACGGCAATTATAAGGGGGGGGTTTAATTGCATGATAACGTGCTCATAATTTCCCCAAGCATTCACCTTCTGGCCTTAAGCACAGAACAGCTGATTTCCCTACAGCTGGAAGAGAAGTGAGAAAAAGAGATAAGAAGGAACGCCCACCATGTCCTTGGGCAAAAGTCACGGGCGCCCGGTGAGACGAAGGGGCCGGGCTGCCCAGGGGATGGAAACCAGCCGCCCCAGGGACACGGTGGCTGCGGGAGCAGCCCAGCCTTCCCCGGCCCGAGCTGGCCACGTACCCCGCCAGGACCGAACGCCCCCGGCAGCTCTGACAGAGCAGCTCAGCGACTGCACCCCACCGACCTGCCGGGACCAGATGTAAAATAGATGTATTTGGCACCCAAGCATGGGAGCCGAATAGCACGGCACCGATGAGCAAGCACTGAGGATCCTATTTTGTTTAGTTATGGGCGCGACAAGCAACAACGTCTCAATTTTCCTCTTTCTCCAAAAATCAAACAGCTGAACCAAACATGAATTTCTCTATTCCTGTTCAAAGACAGCGTCAAGGCTGGGTGTTCAGGGCAAGTTTAGGAATTACAAATATTGGGTTTCCTCCTGGTCCATGGCAGGTTCCCCACTTCACCCACCAGTCCGGAAGCTGGTCCGCACTGGGAAACAGCTTTAACCAGCTGGGAGCTGGGAGCAGAGCGGCCTTTGAGCCCCGCGCAGGCTGGCAGGGGAAGGGGTCCCCGCTGAGCTGCTCGGAGCATCGCACAGACCTGGTCTTGCTGGAGCCGCCGGGCACCGCGGGGTCCGACTGCCACGGGCTCTGAGCCACGCGAGCCCCAGCACCTCTCCACCCGTGGGCGCGCCTGGGCAGAGAACCTGGAGTGCGCCGTGGCTGGGGAAGGCCTTGGACACGGGCGTGCAGAGGCTGCCGGTGGCGCGGGGGGTTGGCTGCCGGTCTGTGCCGACATGCACCCGCAGCCAGCCCCGGTGCTGCGCCGGCGAGGGGGTTCACCCTGCGGGGCCGGCGGCCTTCGGCTCTGCCTTGCTACAGGCCCGGCTTTGCGGACCTGTGCTCACGCAGGGGCAGCCCGAAGGTGTTTAGGGCTTTCTGCATCGCCCCGGTTCGCTTACAGTTGCTTCCAGTACAGGGCCCAGGGCCCTGCCCGGCTCCCTCACGGGCCGCAGGCACAAACACACGCACGGGAAAGCCAAACCGCTGCCAGTTCGGGGCAGCGCAGGGAAGGCCGACGCCACCAGCGCCTCGCCCAGGCTCGCCGGAGTCCGACACCATGGCTCCTGTGGGAGCTGGTCAGACTTTAAAACCAAAACCCCCGTTCTCATCCTGCAGCGGCAACACTGCTGCAGCCACGGGAAACCTCCACCCGTGCTCCCAGCTCCCGGCGGGGCCGGTCCTGGCCCCATCTGCCCCCCTCCGCGGTGCGTTTTGGGGAGGGAGGGTGATGGCTGTGCAGCACCCTCCCAGCTCCACTAACAACAGCTGCCTCCGCGCCGCCAGACCGAGGACCCGGGTGCCGGCGAGCAGAGCGGAGGGCGGCTCTGGGGCCAGAGCCCCGGCACCCCCGGACGCTCCCGCTCCCACCTGCCCTCCACGCGGGGCAGCGAGAGGACTGGGCACTATTCCCCTGCCCACCATTTACCACCATCACCCCGGTAGTGACACATCCATCTGGAATGATGTTTTTAACCAATTCCCAGCCCCCAGGGGAAAAAAAATAAAAAATAATTAAAAAAAATCAGGGAGAAACTCCAATAAGCAAGGCGGCTGCTGCCTTTGCCGGAAGAATGTCCCCAGACAATAGGACAAGTGACAGAAAGACACGAGTGAGGCGCCGAGCAGCTCCCGCCTTGTGACACTAATGCATTTTAAGTCGCTTTGGAGCAAAACATACTGAGTAAAAGCTGAAATAAACTGCCAGCTCTCAGTGCCTGGCACCACCCGAACCGGCAGAGCTGACCTAGAAAATCAAGCGCTTTGTTACGGCGAGGTTCTGACGGTGTTTTTAATTGTGCTGAAGAGAGGCCAGAGAGGAGCCCCGAGCCCGGCAGAGGCTCTGGCAGTCAAACCCACCCACCGGTGCCCCGCACCGAGGGGGACAGGCACCCAGGGGAAGTGCTGGACCCACAGACGAGGATGCACGTGGGGGTGCAATTCAGTGCCCTGCAAAGACAACTCGAAACATCCCCCTCCACGTCCGCTGCCCGGTCAGAGCAATTAGGGACAGCTCTGAAGCTGCATATTGGGTTTAAACCCTGACCGGCTCTCCCTACGCTCACCTTCACGCTGGCTTGGGAAGCGGCTCCGGAGGAAAGCTCCGTGGGGAGCCGGGCTGGCGGCTGGGGGAGCAGGGGGTGCGGTGCCGGGTGTGCCACAGCCCCGGGCTCCCCGCCACATCCACCCGGCACCACCACAACTCCCGCGGCAAGTCACCCGAGCAACACCGCCGGTCCCCAGCCCGGAGTCCGGGGGTGCCCCAGCCCAGCACCCCAGGCACAGCGAAGCACAGAGGTATCAGCCCAGCAAGTCCTGGGCTGGATCCTGCTCTCGGTGGGGCAAACCCACCATGGCAGCAGTTGTGCTCCATTGCGCAGCGAGATGAAAGAGAGGAAGCATCGGCCCGGCGCCCAGAGGGGAAGCTCTGCTGGGCCGAGCCCGGACGGGGCGCAGAGGGCAGGATCAGAAATCAGTGCTCCTCCACACAGCGATGCAGCGCAGACTGCATCAGCACACCGCCTCCAGTGCCTCCTCGGGGATTTAAATTTATGAGAGGAAAATAAAAGAAGAAAAAGCTCAAGTAAACAGGGCTAACTGAACGTAAAACTGGCAGCTGGGCCGCTGCCTCATTAGCACATCCCGGTTTGCATCTTATCGGCACTTCTTGAGCATCTTCTTTTGGACTGACCTAACCAGCATCGCTTGAACTCGTCCGATTACGGGGAGCAAACCCCTCTTCTGCCCCACCTTATGAGGGATTACAAAACACGCCAGTTTGTAACGCAATCCCTCCCCGCGCCGGGCGGCTTCGCGCGTACCTCCACATCCACCCCTCCTGGGACACCACTACGGGCGCGGCAGGTTTCCAGCAGCTCTGGCGCTTAATTACTGGATGGTCCCAAAACCAGCCTAATGAGAGCAGACGAACCCATGCAGAAGTCTGCCTAACCACCAAAGCAGTACCATGTTATTTACTCCTCCATCCCACGGAGCTCTGCTGAAGGGCTCGCGTGCGGCTGCCTCCCTTCATCCTTCGGCATGTCCGCGGGGCTCCTGATCCCTCCGTGGCTGTGAAGGGTGAGGGAACGACACATGGATGCTGCAGGCCATGTGGGCTGGAGCTTGACTCCTCTCCCCACCAGGGTTCCAAAGCTCCTGGCCGGGCGCTGGCACACGCAGCCGGACTTGGCGCAGCTCTCCTCCGGCCGCATGGTGGGCAGCGAGGCAGCGCCTGGCTCTTGCGGGCAGCTCCACCCTGCATTGCTTGCTTTTTATTCCCAGCAGTAGCTAACGAGCACAGCTTTGGCTGCTGGCTTGTAACATCCAGAGATTCTCACCGCGGAGGATGCAAGTCCATCGCTGAAGGAGGGAAGGGGAATTGCCACTCAGACGGTTGCTGGAGAAAGTGTCCAGCGGGCAATTGCACGTCCTGATGTCTCCAAAACAGCAGACGGCCCCGCTGGCGGAGAGCTAAATACAACCAGTCGGAGTGAGCAAGCGAAGGGGCAGCCCGCCGCCTGCTCACACAGGCACTGCCCAGACCAAGCCTGGGGCAGCGCCTGGGGGACACGGGGGCAGGAGCCCGTGCTGGTGGGGACCTCCCCGGGATGCTCCTGCCCCTATCTCAAGCCCTCCTTTCCTTAAGGAAGGCTGCCCGAGGCTTCTCTTGCCAGGCTCCCTCTGAGTGAGAAATGCATTTCCTCCGAGGGGAGGCAGCCAGGCTTCTCCAAACACATCACCTAAGGAGACAGTAGGATTTTTTTACCTTTCACATAATTGCTGTGGTTTTTACCGCTCTGGACGCCGGTGCTGCAGGTGATTTTCTCAGCAGCTCCCCCAGGGCCTGGCTACACATCAAGGTAAAAGTCTCCATTAGAGCCCAAATTCCCTTACCCGCTGGTAGGAAGGGAAGCGCTCTTTGCCCAGCACGTGCAGGCAGGCACGCCATCACACGCCTGACGCAGCTTAAGAGCAGCAACATCAAAAGGTTGGCAGGTTCGGAGACCTGCAGCCCCCCGGTACCTGTCCTGAGCCACACGCCAGCAACCACAACCTCCTGGACCTTCCCCTCAGGGCCCCTCTCCTCCCCCCGCCAGTGACAGTCCTTGGCGGTGGGGGGACAGCACCTCCCACCAATGACCAGCTGCCTAACTGCACCTACACGTCTTTCTGAAGCCCACCACACTCCTCCTAGCGCTCATCCCTCCAAACGTGGCAAACTGCTGGACCTCCGCATGGTCGTACCGCCACCAGGTCCAGGACCGCTGCTGAGCATCTCTCCATCCCCGCAGCACACCCGTGGGTACCACGGGGCCACGGCTGAAGCACATCCTCACAGCTACAGCAGGGACTGCAGTTTGCACCACCACACACGTATGTGTGCAGAGCTGCTGTCTTCCCAAGGTACCGCTGGTTTCTCAACCAAAGAAATGAGGAGAAAAAACGAGACATGGGTAAAACTCGCTGCATGTTGGTGGGAGCGACCCAGGGTCATACTCACCTCCTCCCAGAAACTCGCCCGTTTGGCCCTATTTCCCCAAGAAAAAGAGAAGGCAACCTGAGGGACGGGGTGGGGGAGCGCGTGAGTTCCCCTATAAATCAAAGCTGCACAGCCGGGGGCGGCGGGGGGGGAAATCACATGAAATATTTTACTGCTGTCATTTCTCCAAAGCTGCTGATGAGTTGCAGACTCGGTCTGAAGCACCGTTTTGGCAAGTTTTGCCGTCCGGCTGCTTAGTGCCCATCTCGAGGACTTAATGTTTCCCCTTTGCTCTTTCTGTCCCTGCGCTACTTCCCAGAACCAGGGGCTTTGCTTCTGAAAACACTCCTTCAGGCAAGGATCCTGTAAGAGCCCCAACACCTGCAAGTCCTTGGCACGAGTCGTCCTCCTCACTGCAGAGAGGAGAGGGATGGCTTGCTGGTGATGGATAACCTCTTGCTGCTGGAGCTCGTCCGCACTAACACGACTCCCAAGGAACGAGCTGCTCCCCGGCAAGCCGCGCTGATCCCTTTTCCTGGGTAACACAAGAAAAAGGAGGAGAACAAGGGAGCTGACAGCCCTGCCTGGTACAGGGGGACTAGGCCTTCTCCTAAGCCATCACCAGGCGTGAGGGCTCCAGCAGTGAGGCCGCACACCCGCAGCGCACGGAGGGAAAAGCCTGCTGCAGCACAGCGTGCTCCCGGGCAGCCGCAGCTCCCAGGCTTGCGTGTGCCTCGTCCTGGGAGCTGGAGGAGAAAACCAGGAGCTGCCCAAAGGAGAGCTCAGCTTTCACCCTTCCGCCAACCAACCTTCCAGCAGAGGCTGGTTCCCTTCATCCGGGGACAAGTCAGGGCAGGGCACAGTGCAGCAGCCTTTTGGGTGGTCTCTCTTCTGCATCCTTCATTACTGACTGAGACAGCTCTGGACAGATCTTGTTAAGATGTCTGCTTCCAGGCTACGGAGGGGCAGGGACATCTGGCAGCTCATCTCCAAGACCTCAAACCCTCCAGCCGTCAGAGGGCACACGCTGCCTGACGGATGCAGGAGCACTGACCGCAGCACCTCTCCCCGCTATCCAGCCGACCCCATGGGTGAGACAACGACTGCCTGCAGCCAGAGTGACGGCAGGTGCTGCCGTGATGGGTAAGACTGGCAGAGGATTCATAGCAGCATTCACCTACCCAAAGGTCTGCACTGGTCACCCAGTTCCCCCGGCGCTCACCAGAAGTGATGCTCAGAAGTGGTGGCTCGTCCCTGAGGTTCACAGCTGGAACAGAGCACTGGGTGGTCGGGCACTGGAACAGGTTGCCCAGGGAGGTGGGGGAGTCACCATCCCTGGGGGTGTTTAAGGAAAGGTTAGATGTGGTACTTAGGGACGTGGTTTAGTGGGTAATAGGTGGTGGGGGGATGGTTGGACTAGATGATCCTTGAGGTCACTTCCAACCTTAATGATTCTATTCTATTCTATTCTCTCTCCTGACGGGGTGCTGCCACGGGACTCCTTCCTGGCCACCCCAACTTGGCAGTGACAGACCTCCAAAACCTTAACGAGTTACAAATAAATCAAGAGATCAGAAGAACAAGAGCTGCTGGTGATAGCACAAAGCTTTGACTTCCAAGTTAGCTACGAAGAGAGAAGCACCTGGAGACCAGGCTGGGCAGGACGCCTGGGGCAGCACCAGGCCACCCGCGTGCCCACCGCTCGCGGAGGAGCCACGCTGCCGGCACAGCCCAGCGGTACGTAGGTGTGCTCCTAGGAGCATCCTTGCAGCGCTGACCGGGAGCCGATGCTGGCTGACAACCCCACCACGCAGCCAGAGAAACGCCGGGACCTTTGGCCGGGCGCAGCCACATTGGTCCCAGCACCCAGGGCAGCATCTTCAATCTGCTTTCGGGCGGACCCCGACCACAGAGACGAGCCCGGAGGACAAGGTAGTCCCCAAGGGCTTTATCCCTGTGCCCAGCAAGGTCCGAGGGGACAGGCTGTATTCCAGGTCGGACCACACTGCTGGACGCAGTGCTGGCTGCTTCCCTCACCTTCCAGCCTAAAGCCATCCAGCTACGAAAGGAGCTAACGAGGCAGTACAGAGCTCGCTTAACGAACGCTTCTGCATACGGCTTATTTAGGTCCTCCAGTGTTTACATCCTTTAATCTTTTCAAAGCAATTCTTCTAATACTGGGTATTATCATGGTTTTCTGTCTCATCGCAGCAGTGTTGAAAATTGTTTAAATATTTTATTAAATTCATCCTGACTGTGACAAGCCAGTTTTTATTCCTGAAGCCATCTAACCATTATCCGCTTGTTTGAGCTGTCCTATTTAAATACTGCGAGAGTTTACTCCCCGGTTCAGGCTGCGCGCTTTTCAACTTAAAAGAATGTGATTTTCAGCCATCTTATCAAATTTGCTACATTTGATGTTAAAATTCCCAAGCTACAGTCAGTCCTGAGCTTATTTGTTTATCTTCCACCACTTTTATTTATTCCTTTAAAAAGACAGAGCCAAAGGAAAAGCTTTCCGTTCCTCCAGGCAATGCCTTTTCCCAGGAGTTCTCCTCTAGCGAGCAATTTCTACTTTCTTCCAACCCAGTACCAGGGGGTCGAGAGGGGATGGGTTACGGTGCTACGGGAGCCGCAGCAGCCGCAGCCCCAGCATCCCCCCCCAGCCACGGGCCACCCACGCCAGCCCCAGAGATCCCCAGGGCTCATCAGGGGAGAAGCTCCGGGAGCGGCTCTGCTGTCCCCAACGGGAACCCGGCATCGCCTGCATCCCTGCTTCACCGAGAAATCCCATCTGTCAGAAAAACAAGCCATTAATTACTGTTCTGTTTTATTCTGCCACAGTTACGAAACCAGGAAAACTGAGGAGAGAGGACAAAAAAAGGAAGACGACACTATGAACATCCTCCTGCTCCTTCAGCCCTCATTTTTCAGCCCTCAGACCTCTTGGGTTTCTGGCTCTCCCACGGTGCAGAAGTGACTCCGGACCCGAGCGTCCCACCAGAGCGGCCAGCAGGATGCCACGGCTGCGGGGCTGGTTGCCCCTGGCCACCTCATCCCCCATGTGCACCTTCAGAAGAGCAGCCCCGAGCTCCGGCCAAGCGCCCGACTATAGCTCAGGGAGGTGTTACCAGACCTGGACGAGTACTACCGACCTTGAAACCTTGTAGGAGCTTCCTGCAGCTCTTTGTTTGCATCAGGGTTAGCTACGTTCATCTCCTTTTGGGTCATGGTGGCAGAAAGCGCACGCAGCCTCGGCAGCAATGCTGCAAGCCCTCCCTGCGACCGTGCACCGGGACAGCGTGCTGGAGACGACAAGAAATCAGAAGGTTTCACCAAATCAAGTGTTTTCTGCAGACCGAAATGAAAATTTTATTTCAATTCTGACCTGCTCGAACAGAGGGAGGGTGGGAACGAACTAAGCAGACTTGGGCGGTTATAACATAACCTCTACAGCTGCAGAAAGTGTTTGGGCTTCCCACGTTTTTAATGGTGAGAAGCAGAAATCATTAATAAAAGACCAATCTCCCGCCGTGTGACATCAAGAGAGAGTCGAGCGTACTGTGCTTCGGAGGTACCTCCCTCCCCGCTGACGAGAAAGGGCATCTGATGGGTTGGCTTGGATGTGAGCGTCTCCAGCACGTGTGACTCCAGGATGGGAGAGCAAACCCATCCAAAATTATTCAAAATTAGGAAAATTTAAGTAATTTCAAAGTTCTTCCTCCTTCTTAAAAAGTCACAGTTCAGAAAATACCCCTGCAAAATGCTTCACTAGGAAATAAGGTGGGAGCCTTCAAAATAAAGTGACTTACCATGTGCCTTCTCTGTTTAAAATAGAATAGAATAGAATAGAATAGAATCCTTAAGGTTGGAAGTGACCTCAAGGATCATCTAGTCCAACCATCCCCCCACCACCTATCCAGTGCCCCTGACCTCCAGGCACTGAAGCATGTGGCCACGGCACCCAGCAAGCATCTGCCCCCTTCCCTGCCTGCCCACGCAGGTGATCAGACAATCGATCTGACAGCTTGCTAGAAAACCATCTTCATTTAACCAGAAAAGCAACAGCCCGACAACTTTTCTTGATCGCTCTCTGGAGGCTGCAAAAACAAGCTCCCTTCACCTCTCGGAGACGCTGCCGCAGGTCCCTGCGTGGAGAGGGAGGATCTGCGGGCTGGCGGCGACGCAGATTCCTTCCCAAGATACGCCGTGTTTTAAAGACACGCGAGGTGAACAAACCCCACTCCGCAGGGCCCTGGATCTCCCAGGGTCTGCAGGACCCCGGCGGGGTGGAAGGCTTGCGCGGTCCCGCACCCAGAGACCGACGCCAGCAGCATCTCACGAGCCAGAGGGGGCAGGAACCCACCCGACACCGGGGCCACGGTTCGGCAGAAGGTGCACGCACGACCCTTGGAAGGCAGAGACTTCAAAGGACTTGCCACAGATCACAGCCTGTAACATGGATTAACGACCTCAGACACGGAGGGAGGGTTAGAAACCAGAGCACCCGGAGGACCCCTTCTGAACGCAAAGGAGTAACTAGAGGACAAAGCCAGCAACAGTGCGGCTCAACAACGGATCAGACCATGAGAAAACACACCCTGCAAAGCCCCTCTGTTTTACAGCGGAGGAGGGACTGTCAGACATGAAATAGGAGCGGGACTGGAGCTAGCGGTGCCCTGCAACCAGTGGCTTTGAAGCCAAAAGTGAACAAAACTCCTTTCAAAGCATAAAAGATAGACAACACAGCTTCACTCCCATAAATATGTATATCCTTGTGGAAGAATCGACTGGTGGAACAGAAGATCCATCCTTTGAAGGATTTATACGAATACATGGTAGGCAAAGACAAAGAAGAACATAAAAGTTGCCCTTAGAAGCTGCCCTGAAAAGGAAGGGAAGGGAACGCGGGTGGAGACCAGCTCCAGCGAACAGGAGCCTCCATGGCTTCACTAATGACAGCGCAATTAGTTTAACTACTCCTGCTGCAGATAATGCTATGGCTGAGGGCACTTAAGAATATTCCTACGGGTACGTGAGAATCTCATGCCGAGATGGGATTTCCAGGAAACAAAGCTTGACAAATGCTGATCTGAGGCACACGGGGAGCATCAGAACAGCAGGAGACTAAGCGTCACCGGTAACGCTTGCGATCAATTATTCAAGGCAGAAGACGACAAGCTAACTAAAGGAGCATCAGCAAACATTTTTGCCGTTAACGTTTCCTAACAACAACAACAAAAAAATACATAAAGACCATGAACATCCTTGAATATGAAACACTAAACCGAGTTTGGATTATGAGGAAGAACATGTGGAGAAGATTTAAGGAGGAACCGCAGGAAGCCTACAAAGGGACAAGGCAGCCGGTGAGGTGGGATCCCAGCGGCCGCGGTGCAGGCGGGGCCAGGCAAAAGGCCTGGGCTGAGCATCCCTCGGGACTCTGTTCCTGCAGCGTGCGAACCTGTAACAGACCAGACGGGAAACACAGCCATAACGAGGGGCACGGCCGTCACGGAAGGCATGGAAGTGCTAACAGGAGGTGATGTAGGAAGCCCTGATGTGGATTATGAGCAAGAGGAGAAACGTGCCCTTGACAAACAAAGGAGCGGTGCGTGTTGTCACAGCGGCAGCATCGTCATGAACCGAGAACTTTTTAAAACACTTGGAGAACTGAAGCTCCGAATCAGAGAAAGCCCCAGCTCCATCCCTCAGGCTCCTCACACTGGTGAGGTCTATCCCCCCCCCCTCACTGCCCTGCCCTGGGCTCAGCCCTCCCGCTGGAGGCGCCCGGGGGGTGCTTCGCTCTCCAGGAGCCTTCGGGTGCTGCCAATGGGCTCCAACGCTTTGCCGGGTGCCTCCTGGCTGAAGACACCCCTCGCTCCCCACCTTCTGCAGCTCCCAGCGTGATTCACGACCCAGAAAACTTCATTAGCAAAACCTCGCTTGTATTTCCTCTCTCGAAACTGGAGAGCGCCGTTACACGGGAAGAAGCGTTATTAGTAAAGCTATTTCATTTCCACGGCTGAATGATGAACAGCGCAGTGCCTGCCACTCCCTCCTCAGCAGAAGTTGTACCGAGTGAGTACATAAACCCACGGCAGACTCTACGGCTCTTGGCAGCATTTTAAACACGCTCTGCCAGCTGAAGTGACCGTGCGCGCATCCCAAGGAGCGACGAAATCAGCCGGTGGCCGCTCGCGACACACAGCTCGGTGTGTGGCTTGAGGTTCGAACGGCCCTTCCAAAGAACCGGTATCATGTGAAGAGCTCAACCCCCCCATCTGAGGCTGCAAAAAGGAGATGTGGAATTTGGCACGTCATTTACGCAAATTCCTATTTGCACTTAATAAACAATCAAGCTTCTGTTGCAGAAATGAAGCAATGAAATTCAATGAGTGCTCCACAGAAAGTTTAGGAAGCGCTAGAGAGAAATTCGTGGAAGATTCATACATTTCAGAGGAACATCTGGTTTCCATTCAACAATAAAAAAAAGACGCTTTGTGATTTTCACCAGATAGAAACTGAATGAAGTAATTAGCGAATCTTTGATAAAACTGTTATCTATCACACCTCCCAAACCAAATTAGCAAAATTCCAGCAAAAAGTAATGAAAAATTGCAAAGGTGGTACCTGTTATACCCACCTCTCCTGGCTGCCTGCTCTGCGTATCAATATTTAGATTCAGCTCTTTCAAAACTGCATGTGAAATGCATAAAATGAATTAGAAGCAGAATTCACGCCTAAACGCCAAGGAGATATGTTTTGAATTACAAATACAAAATTAGCTTGAAAGTGAAGCTAAAGCTCCTGCATTTCAAATTATTGCAGAAAATGTATTGAATTCTGCAGAGATCAGAAAGATACAGCACCAGAGGTCGATGACAAATGACGGGGGAGAAACCAATTCAGGGAGATCTTGACTTGTGTTATGACCACGACCCGGAGTTTAGCTTTACTGAGGCAAAACACTGCAGAACATGATTTCAATCTAAAATATTAATTGGCAATGAAACGCATCAATTATGTCTGCAAACGGCTCGTGCTCCGGGTTGCCTGTTACTCCCACCTTGTACATTTATTGGGTCTCTCATCCTCCCTGCGCCGGTGGCTTCTACCATCTCCATCGCCACTTCTATCCATCACGGCACAGGCCATCAACCCTCTTCTGTACCGGTTAGTCCCAGCAGCTCCTCTGGCCAGGAGCTGCACGCAGGCAGAGTCGGACACGGGCAGAGCTGCTCCCAGCACCAAGGGGTGGGTGCTCGGGGGGAGCGAACGCTGGAGGGGGTCAGCGGGAGGAGGACAGCGCCGCGAAGGGCTGTGAGCACTTGGTGCCCGTGACCAAGGATGGGAAGAGCGGCAGGCTCGTGCCGAGGGATGAGCCCGGTGAGAAACCCAAAGGGAAGGAAACCTCCCTGCCTGCGCTGGGGGAAGGAGAAGGTCCCCACGAAGCTCCCAGATTTCACCCTCTCGCAGGAGCAGAAAGCGGAGGCGGCTCTGGCACCGCATGTGCTGCCGACCCCTCCTGCCACAGCCCCCGTTTCCAGGCTGGACCGAAGGGGTCGGGTCCCCCACCGCATCCCAGCCCCTGGCTGCAGGGCCACGCACACGGCTGCCCCCAGCTGGGACTCTGGCGGGGGCATCTAACCCACCCCAAGTCCCTGAAAACCTCTGCCCACAAGTCAGCGCCCGGCCCGCCATGGGGCAGGACAGACAGCGCCAAAGCTGCTTAAACTTTTCCTCCTCCAGCCCCCCTTTCTCGTACCCTTCCACCCTCTTTTAGGCTCTCACGCTGGAGATGGGGCACTGAGAAGGCGGCGAACGAGTGATAATGAAACACAGAGCCTACCAGTTCGTGCCTTCCCTCTCCCAGTGTGCCATCAAAAACTCAGCTCCCAGCTCTGAAGATCAAACAAGATGATCAAACGCTCCAGCAGCTGGTTTTTAATTCCCCATTGCTCCAACTCCTGTGCACACTCAAGAGCCTTTTCTCTTTCCTTCCCCACGCCTCTGCAGCAGGAGTAACGGGAGTTTGCAGCCACGGGCTGAGGCAGGAACAGCAGGAGCGAGTGCATCTTTCCCTGCCCCTGTACTGAAGGATTTCTCTCAGATTAAAACCTTCTCTGGGAGCTGGATGGGTGGGCAGCGTGGATGGGCTGGCCCAGGGGGTGGACAGAGATGCTTGTGGGACCTGGCCCTCCGGTCTTTGTCATCCAGGTGAGGACGTCTGCTTGCAGGGGAGAGAAAGCCCAAGGCTCCCCCAGGGCCGCTCCTGGCACGGGGCTTCCCGAGGGACAGAGCTGCAGGAGACGTGCACAGGGCAAGGAAAAGGATTAGAAAGTTCGGAGGGATCTCAAGAGCCTGTCCCCCCTGCAGCCAGGCATCGCTCCACGGCCCGTCAGCACCGGAGGGGCTGCAGGGAGGAAAGGCTAGAAACCTACCCCAGGATTTTAGCCATTTACCATTATTTTAGTCCCGAAATGGATGTACAGGCACCTCGCTCCACACTTAGATTTGCAGACCCCTGTTTTCAGCAGTGGGAGAGGATCTTAAAAAATGGCAGGCGGTGACAAACCCCTCTGACGGGAGACACGCTGGGAGCAAGCAGGGACCCTCACAGCTTCAGACGCCCACATCTGCCTTGGAGCCCCCAGCGCTGGGAGCGCGGCCTCTGCTCTACACAGCCCGGCCACCAAGCGCGCGGGGCAGCTCCCGAGCCGGCTGCGCGGTGGCACAGGAGGAGAAGCCCTGGACAGCCGGTAGGCAGTGCTGCAGGAGCAGAGACGGAAAAGCTTCCTGAGAGTCAGGTTCCCCACACTTCAGACATATTTCTCCTCAAATTTGAAATATTTAAGCTCTTGGCAGGGGCAGAAGGGGAGATGAAGACCAGAGAAGCTCCCGCAGACCCCAGAGCAGAGATCTGCTTGCATTTATTTCTGGGGGCAGGATTTTCCAAGGGTTCCCTTCCTTCCAGGGGAGCACCAGATGGACAGGGGACCCCAAAAATGGGGAAGATTCCACAGGGAAACGTCCCTAGGAAAGTCACACCACTTGGTGGCATTGTTCTCAAAAGCTTGGGCGAGTGGGGACAGTTTGCCTAATGGGTATCGCAGCGATTAGAAGCATCAAATTATCTTCCGCAGCACACAACAAATAACGCTAATGGTAAGGGATAATGTCAAGCAGAATTACATTGGATTTTAAACAGCACTGATAGCACATGTTAAGCAGACATATAATTAGCACTGTGGCGCCTTGATAATATTAATAACATTGCTAATTATACTGATATAAATAGCAAGATTAATTGTCACAAAACATCAGTATCAGGCTTTGAAAGGCATCCCCAAAGCTTGTCACTGTTTGTCAGCACTGGGGCACCGGGGCCGTAAGAGACAGCGGCAAAGCGTTCGGAAGGGCTTGGCACTGCCCTCACCGAGGCTCCGTCCCACCAGGATGGCGCCAGACCCCCCAGCACCCCTCCGGCGCACAGCCCAAGGGATGGGGACAGGGCTGCCCACCCCGCGAGGCACAGAGATGGCACGTGGTGAGCCAGGCAGGGACATGTCCATCCCCCAGGGCCCTGGACAGGCCACCGGCCGAGCAGCCATCCTGTCCCCCTGTGGCATCAGCGGGGTGGGAGCCCCAGCTGAGCGGGGACCCAGCCCTACACCCGCCAGCGCCCGGCCCCGGGCCCCGATGGAGGGAGGCGGCACGGAGCAGGACACAGCAGCAGGAGGGCAAAGCCCAGCACTGAGCGATGCAAAGTGCCCCCAACCAGGAACATGCCTCAACACCCCCAGGACGGTTGGGATGCTCTTGGGGCCCAGCCCTTGCAGTCTTGTTTGCTTTAGGTTTACATCGCCCTACCGGATGGCCTGTCCGAAGGAAATAGACCCTGCTACTTCCCCTTCGAATAACCCGGAGAGGAACGAGGGGAGGCGTTGGAAGCCGTGGCAGGAGAATGTTTCTGCATCGGGCGTTTGCTCCGTCCCTGTTCACGGGAGCAGAAAGAGACCCCAAGGCTGATATAGAAACCTGGATCCCAGTGGCGACAAATCCTTCCGATTAAGCAGAGCTGCCCTTTGGGAGACTTAACCTCCCATCTGCAGTTGTCTCCTGCCATTAGGCTGCTTCGTTAAGTGGAAGGGCTGGCAGGGAACCGCGCTGCCTGCGAATGACGGGCTGGAGGGCGACCATCGCGGCGTAAGGTCTCGTCTCCTGACCTCTCCTTGTGGAAGAACAAATTTGGACAGAAAAACTAGAATGAGCTGGGCAGAACAGGCACAAAGGTGAAGCCCATGGAGGCTGCTGCCTAAACAACTTCCTCCCAACATTCCTGCTTCGTGCGGTACTTGCCGGCTTTGAACAAACCTTCCCACCTCTCTGGCACCAGCACATGAGAGCCTCCGGGCGTGCGTTCAAGACAACCACCTTTGGTAGGGCCATTCCACGCTGCCCGGAATTTTCTCCCTGCCTTGCTCCACGCCACGCTGTGGGGAGAAGGAGCCGTTCAGCTGCGCTGGCTTTGAGGATGCTCCGGGCTCCCCCCATCCCCGCCCCTGGCTGCGGGGGCAGAAGCTGGGGCCATGGGAAGGCTGAGCGCCGGCACTGGGCTTGCTCCCCTGCTCCCATCCACGTCAGCCAGCCCAGCAAAGCGCTTGCTGGCAGGGCACGTCGCGAGTGCTGCCAGAGTGGGAAGGAGGATGCAAACTCTCAGGTTTCTCTTGGAAGCAGATACAACGCGCCAACCAACTGCCCGGGATGGGGCTTATTTTGGCTGATTTGTTGCTTGCGTTAAGCCACGGTGAGACTGTTAAAACTGGAGCTGGAGATGTTGAGATAGACGCACACCAGTACAAACTCAGCCTCGGGGTAAACACACTGACTTCAGCAGGGTTACGCCGCGAGAAGACTTTAACTCCTTGCGCAGCCGCGAGCACCAGAGTCCCATTCCTCTGCCTGCTCTTCCCCTTTGCTGCTGTTAAAGCAAACAAAACGCCTAAACCCACCAAAAACTCACCAAAACCATCCCTAAGCCGTGGGACAGACAGCACTGCTGGGGGTTCTTCTGCGGCCAGAGCCTTGGCGCTGCCTGGGGACCCCCTTCCCCCGCAAGGCGCAGGAAGCGACAGCGGACTTGGGCAGAGACGCGCAGGGGACACCGCACTCTCAAAGCTCGCGCACCCAGCAGTCCCGTCGGACCCGCCGGCGCCGCGGCTGCCGCAGAAATCCCGGGCACACAAGATGACCAGCAGCACAGCCGGGGCGAGCAGAGCCCGAGCGCTTCCCCCAGCAGAGCCGGGGCACTGCAGGGACGACCCCACGGCCGAGCCCGCAGCCTCCCGGGGCGCGTCCCGGCACGCTTCCCTGGGCTGCCCCGGCCAAACGCCAGTGCCAGCCCGGGCCGCAGAGCGCCTGTTTTCTCAGCTTATCTGGCAGATCTCAGGCACCAACCCCAGGGATTACACAAGCTCCGACATCTTATAGCAACAGGCACGAGAGAAAACGTCTGAACAGGCTTTTCTTCCTGGAGAAACCAGCCCTGCCCGCTGCAAACTGCCCTCCCCAGCCCGCACCGCCGCTGCTCGGGGGCTGGGGACACGGCAAGGCGCTGGCAGATGCCCCAAAATGCCTGAACACAGCGTGTTTGGGCAGTCCAGGCAAAGTGACCGTGTGCCCAGCCCTGCCTTCAGCCAGCTCCGGGCGCTGGCTGATCTCCCCAAACGCAAGACCCCACACCAGCCAGCATGCCTGGGCAGCGCTGCGCACCCTGGGAGCTCCCCACCCCGCTCAACAAACTCCACTAAAGCCTCTCTGAAGGCCACCATGAGGAGAATGGTCAAAACTCAACCAAAGACAGAGTTCTCAAAAACTTACAACATCTGGAAAACGGAGGGGAGGGACCACGGGAGCCTTCAAGCCAAGCGCAAGGGTAACCACTCATGCCAAAACCTGCTTCAGCTGCTTTAAACTTGGCTAAATCTTCACCCAGGGAAGTGTAAAGCTCCCACCAGTCCCTGTTCCCTCCCCAAGAAAAAAGGAACACGTCCGTTTCTGATAATGAGAAAAGGAAAATTCTCTTTCCTCCTCCACACTATGAGGGAAAGCTCTAAAATTTCAGTTATTTTCCTAGAAAACTCAAAGGATCGGTGCTCCTGGTCAAGGCTGAAGTTTGGAGGGCAGGGTTCTGGAAAAAATCCAAACGTACCTACGCGAGGCTTTGGTGCACCTCCCACGGATTTTTGACGAGCTGCCCAGGGTCCTCCCAAGTCCAGCAGCCCAGGCTTTGCCATCCCAGTGCCACCACTGTCCTCGCCACAGGCGCTCCCGGCTCTCCCTTTCGCTCCCTTCCGGCTCAGCTCTTTCTGCTCAAAGCAGGCAGCAAACAGCAGGCAGGACGGCGCGGGCCAGCACGGGAGGGCGCAGACACCCACCTGCACTGCCCAGCACAGCGGTGTATGGACCGCCCGTGCAGCACCGGGCACCGTGAGGGAGCAGAGTGCCCAAAGAAAGGGACCTGGGGAGACTCTGGCTGCTGGGACCACAGCAGCCTCCAGGCACGTGTCACTTCAGACCTCACAAAGGCCCAGGGATGGAGCAGGACAGCAGCAGGAGGCCCCACAAGACACAGGACCAAGTGAAACCGGTCTTTGCAAAGCAGGGGGCTCGTCTACAGAAGAGGCACCCGGATTTATTTTACTTGTAATCATACCTGCCCGTGATAACCTCGGTCTCCCTCCAGCCCTGTTCTCCGACACAACCAAATCATTTTACAAAAACACAGAAACAAAAAGCCCGCCGAAAGCCAAACCCAGCAGCCCACGGCCAACTTCAGCCCCTTACGCTGGAAAGTTTCACCGGCAGAGTGACGACTTGGCGAAGTCACCGCAAACGCCACCCCACAAAGGAACGCAGCAGCGCCAGCGACTCGCCCAGCAGCACGCGCTGCTGCAGGCTGCGTGCACGCTGGAAAGGCAAATGCCTTTGCGGGGGGGACACACTCGTCTCCCGTCTGACGTACGGCTGTCACGGAGCCGCAGCACCACAAGGCAGAGCCTTCCAACGAGCTGCTGAAGCCGTGCGACAGGGACGCATTAGGTGAGCATCCAGAATAAACACAAACCGAACGCCTGGGCTTGGACCTGCAGCTGGGCTGACATAACACGTTGATGCAATGAATAGATATTAAACTACATAACAAAAGCCCTGCGGAAAGCATCTCGCCGCTACGTGCGGCGCCGGCTTTGGGAAACACAAAATCTCGGTGAGTTCAGAATGGAAAAACCGGACGAATTTCGCGTGCAGCCGAGGCGACTCTGGAAGAACAAGTGGCGGATGAAAAACCACCAGCAGCATTCATCCCCCGTACAAAGCCATCCACTGTGCTCCATCTAAGCGAGTGCCAGCCCTTCGCAGCCTCTGCCGCGCGACACAGCGGCGCTCCGCACTGAAACGGGATTAAGCGTCGTGCTCTTTTGCTCGCCTCCCTCCGCCTGCCAGCCCGTGCACTCGATAACCATCAGCCAAGCGTCCCCTGAACCATAAGGCTTACAGAAACCCGGTGTTCTTCTTATCCGCTTCCTGTCTTTTGAGTCTTTAAAGGTCACAAAGCTCCGTACTTAAAAAGCAAGCTGAGCTTCTCCTACAGCCCCGTGACTCCCATGGCTGCAGACTTAAGAATAACATAGACACCCAGAGATGTGGGGAGCGGAGTGTGGCCCAGCTGACATCCCCACATCACCTGCCAGCTTATTCCCAACTGTGCTGTTTTGGGCGTCACAGCCAGATTTCATCGTGCTTTGCAACCCTGCTTCTGGGCACCACGGGCAACGTGCCCACCAAAAAGCAGGGCTGAGCCTGGACAGCCGCCGCAGACCTGCTTTGCTCCACGCTGACCTGCTCAGGGACTGCAACGAGCAGCAGCACTGCAGGCACAGCTTCCCCCCCCCGCAGCACCCGGGGAGCCCCGAGGGCATGCAATGGGTTGCACCCCAATCCTACCCCAGCAGGCAGCCGAAACCCACACGAGGGTTCCTGTCCCAAGCACAGCCACGGCAGGTCCCTCTCGTCCCACGGGCCACCACCGCAGCACCCCCTGCCCAGCCCACGCCGGCTGCTGAGCCAGCGGCAGCGCTCCCCGGCTGCAAGGAGCACAATAAGTAAATCACGCTTGTTCTGCGGGACAGAGCAACGCCACAATATACTATTTTTATTGCCAGGGTCGGTGGCTTCGAGAACAATGTTTTTCCAAGGCGGGCTGGCTCCTATCCCTGAAATGAAAAACAGGCCTCGGTGGAAAGGAATACAAAGGGAAAGAAAGCAACAGCACCTTCCTTTGGTTCTGCTGAACTGACACGTAGCTGCACTTGGCGGCATTCAAATCACAGCCCAGCGAGCGTGGCGGGGGCGGAGGGAGAGCGCGCACTTATCTCCCTGCTGTGTTTATATTCAGTGTTTATCAGCAGCTTGGCAGCCGCTGCGCGCAGCCCATGGAAAGCCGGCACCTCCAAACGGGGGTTCGCGAGCGATGGGGAACGGGGAGCGCTCGCAGCATCAGCGGGCAGCGCGTCGGGGAGGGAAGCCCAGCTGGCCCCCGCAAGCAGAAAAAAGGGTTCGTTATTTTTTTGCTTTGAGCTTCTGGTGCCAAGGCAAGAGCCCAACCACAAGCTCTGCCCAGGGTACCGCAGATCCAGGCTGCCGGCGTCTCCCACAGGGTTTTTGAGCAGCGGTCGTGGCTTCCAGCTGCCCTCGGTGACGGGGCGCTGCCGAGCCGGGAGGGACAGTCCCCCCGAGGAGCAGCCCCTGTGCGTCTGAACCGGTGGGAAAGGCCTGCAGCCAAGGCTGGCGCGGCAACGGCTCTGCTATTCCTCTCACCTGTACCCCGACCCAGGAACGGCATCACCCCTCGCTGCGAGCTTTGTCCTGCTCCGTACCTCCGCAACGGGCACGCTGTCCTCCCGCGCTCACTCCCGAAGGTTTCCCTGCAGTCCAGGCTTACCTTGCCAAAGTAATTTTTTTTTAAACCGGTCTTCTGTGTGCTCCAGCGAACTGCAGAACGCTGCCCTCAGAAAACCATTTACTTGGAAACCCAAGACCCAGGCTCAAAGGGCTGGGGTGGGCGTTACACCAAAGCCCCCCTGCAGGCAGCCGCTGCCGCCCAGCCGCCAGCGCTGAAGCCCCCGTGCTACGCTGGAGTGGGAAAGCTTATCGCTTCCCTTTGCGGTTTAAATCCCAAAGTCAAGCTGATTATTTCTCAGAGATACTTTGATGTAGAAAGGAAACAGATCTGCTTTCTGGCACAGCATCGCGGGCAGGGGCCTCAGGGCCACCCACAGACCCTTGGGTGGGCTGCTGAGGGGCGCAGCACCAGTATTGTCCCCCCATACACACACTCAGACCCTCTCCCCACACACAAGGTTTTCCAGCGTGGACCAAGCGGTGCTTCAAGCCTCGGGCAGCCAGCTTTTCGCCTTGTGAGAGCTAAAGCTCAGACACCCCGGGGGCCAGAAGCTGATACAGCACCGAGCCGGAGCGAGCATCGAGACGAAGGCTTTCGGAGGGGGGTGCAGCATCCCCCCACGCAGCTCCCTGCCCCAGCAGCTCCAGGACGGCAGCAGAAAGCCACAGGCTGCCAAACCCAGGCATTCAGTCTTGGTGAGTCAGAGCCCGAGAGAGGCACGAGACCGGCTGGAAAATCCCAAGAGTTTCAGAAAATAAACAAACACCTCGTGGGTACTCTTCAGTCACCTCCTAGTTCTTTTTTGCAAGCCTTTGGAGTGGATTTGAGTCAGCTTGTGAGCTTCTCTCCGAAGTCTCAGAGCAACACACAGATCAGCCCCACAACGCTTTATTTGATGTGAAATCCTGAGGCTCTCGCATCCCCCCTCCTCCCCAAGGGTGGGCTTTCCAAAACTCCCCTCTAACTGGGATAAGCACTTGTGCCGGTCGCACCGTTTGCCCCAGTGACAGTCCCACTGCGGACCAGGAAGGCTGGAGCTTCACCTGCCTTCGGCACGAAGCAGCGTGGCATTAACAACACAGGGAGAGGTGCAGGGAGCTGCTGCAGAGCATCCCCGCTCCTCGGGTCTTGGGCTTGGTCCCAAACCTCAACGGGCACGGAGAGCGGGGTTGGGCAAGCCCGAAAGCTCCTGCAGCAGCTCCGGGAGGAAGGTCAGCAGCAGAGCAGTGACTCGGGAGGGCTCGGCACATGGAAGGGGAGCTCCCAGACCCAGCAAAACCGCAGGCTCGCCTCTCCGCACCCTTTGCCACGGCAGCAGGAGCAGAGGAGCTGCCTGCCCCCCGCCCAGGCACCCCGACATCTCCTGCAGCAGGTCCGCACAGCGTTACAGTGAAACGCTGCCACGGGGAACGCGGTGCCTGCCCCCTCCCTGCCCCCTCCCTCTCCGGCAGCTTTTCCTGCACATTCATCAACGGGTCAAAAGACTCTTTCAAAATTTAGCAGTGTCAAGGCACAAAAATAAAACCACCACATTGATCTTCCTGGCAGAGCCCTCCACAAAGAGGGTTACTCAGAAAACCTTTATCTAGTTTTCTTTTCTTTCCTTTATTTTTCTTCCCCAGTCCCCTCATCTTCCTTTAAAAGCTAATCTTTGCTAACGGAACTTTTTGTTCCCTCTGACACTGCTAATATATGTGTTGGCAAGCACGTCTGCGAGCATACATCTTCCGTAAGAGGCCTTGTCACGGGCTTTGAAATCAGCCCAATTAGCATTTTATTTCTATTTTTCGATTGCAGTGTTTTACAACAGTTTAAAAAGCAGCTATTGAGCGCTAAGTAACTCTCACCAACAGATATTGTCACAGGCGTAAGGGATCCTCTCGCTTACCCACGGAGAATTATCCACGGTTAGACAGAGCGCAGCTTGGATAGCTTGCCAGATAAACTCTCTGGCTGGGCATGACTCACATCTACCTTATTTCAAAAGCTGCTGCTTTTATCACTCTCTGTTCTCCCCACTTTCCCCCGCGTTCCTGGTGCCGCAGCCCCGCAGTGGATGAAGCTCGGGGCCGCGGCTGACCGCTCCGCAGGACCCCCAGCACACCCTGACGCGTACAAACCCATCTGCTGTTGCCACATCGCCCCAAAAATGATCCGTAAGATCTACGGACAGTAATTACAGTGATTTCAGACTAACAGCCCCGCCACGCAACCCC
>VWZZ01006715.1:64051-79442 GCA_013399095.1 Psophia crepitans
CAGCCGCGCTGAGACCAGCAAAGCCTTTCCCAAAGCAGAGCTCCGCTGAGCCGCCCGTGCTGCCCGGCGGGCGCTGCACCCTGCCCGGCCGAGCCCTGCAGCCAGCGCCGGCACCTGCCACGGAAGGCTCTTCCCAGCAGGACCGGGCATCTCCAAAGGCCGGCCGGGGAAGCCGCTGCGACCCAGCCGCCCAGCGCGAGGGGAGCCCCGGGGCTCTCCCCCGGGTTTGTCCGGGCTGTGGCTCCCTGCACAGAGCCCAGGCAGAGCTGCGGAAGAGCTCTCCGCTCGCTGCTGCCGCCTCCCCATCGCCTCCCCTCCGCAACAAGCCATACCCGGGGGTCAGGCAGCACCATCGCCAGTGCATTTCCCCCAGCTCCCGAAACCCAGAGGCCAGCACGGACCCGGAGCTGTGCTGGGCTAACGTCCAGCTCCGCACCGCGCTGAGCAGCCCCGGTGGCACAGCCAGCGCTGGCTTCTCCTCGCAGCTCTGGTACATCCTTCCCATCCGTGGGGGCATCGCGCTTTAAAAAGATCACCCCACTTAAAAACAGAACAAAAAACGTGCAGGTTCCAGGGCGGGGTTTTGGCATAACAGGGATTTAATGAGAGCACACCCAGGTCGGGGCAGTGCCTGGCGTTAGCTTCTGCCTTCCCCACTTCGCTCCCCGAGAGCGACCAGCAGTCCCAGGGGATGCTTCCGCAGGCTCCGGCACAGCACAGACTCCAGCACCAAATCATGCCCAGACCCTGGTGCAAACTGATTTTTAATTCTCTGCTTCACCTTCCTCACCAGCAAACTCCCAGGGAGCCTGCAAGAATTGCCTGCAGCGGTTGCATGCTGCCGAAGTCCCTTGCCAGAGCCTGGGGAGACGGGCCGCGTGCGAGCGGAGCTCCGCACACCGCTGATGCGTATAGGCACGCGCTGGCCTCGCAATATTTCGATTCATCCCTCCCCTGTCCCATTTTAGACAGAAAAAAAATGGTCAAGTTTTGCACTGGGAATAACATCCTTCTCCCTCCAAGCATCACGCATGGTCCATCTGTTACAGCAAGACTGTTTTGAGAGGGGCCGTGGCACGCTGCCCGCACGCTCCCCTGCCCTCTGCTCCAGCCACGAGCAGAAAGGAAATAAGGGAGAGGTTTCTTGCACGTCAGTAAATCAATCTTCGGAACAGGCCCAAGCCTTGCAGCCCACGGGAAAGCTCCCTCCCCCGGGGAAGGAGAGCTCGGCCGTCACTGCAATGAAAGCTCAGGCCGTGCCCCCCCTTCCCAAACCATGCCCGCACGCTGCCGCCGAGCAGCGGGTTCGATCTGCTCGCTTCGACACCAACGCAGCCGGGTTTTTCTATACAGAAAAGAAACAAAGCCAAAGAGCCACGGTGTCCCTGGGGGAGGAGAAGCAGCTATATCCTGACACGTCTTCCCTTCTCCTCCTTGGCAATACGCAATTAACATCGGTACTGCTCTCACGGTCCCCCCCGCCGTAACGTCTCCCCAGCCTCAGACTGCACCCTGCATCCCCCCACCCTCGCCGCTCCCCGCAAACCCCTCCATCCCATAATGATGCACGAAGGGAAGGCTCCACACCACCTCCTTATCGAGGCAGGCTCAGACAGGGAAAGGACCCCTAAGTTGTTTTTAAAGTGCTCACTGCAAATGCAAATGAACCCACGCTAAGGACACCGATTCATTCATAAATGCCCAGAAACTGTGGCGTGTCCAAGCAGCAATTCTCCACGGGACACGTCCTCCGGCCAAGAGAGATGTTCAGCTCCTCCCAGCAGGAGCACACGCTGCTCCAACAAGCTCCTTGGCAAAGGCCTTTGGTAAAAAAGAAAAAAAGAAGATAAAAACGCAGGTGGTTCTAGACCTGGATCGGAGCCGCGCTGCTTTGGGCGCTGTCACGTTTCAAAACACAAAAAACCAAACCAAAACTGCGCATTCATGTGAAAACACCACGCTGTCCTGCCGCTCGGGCTGGCCAAGCCCCGGCCACCCCGTGGTGACGCAGCGCTGCAGCAGAGCACCTTCCCACTCCGCTCAAACCTGGGTTTTGACAGCAGGGGGGAACCGCAGCCAGGCCCCCGCCACCCGGGCTGGGGTCAGGTGAGGCCGCAGGACGCTCAGTCCTACCTTCATGCTGCCAAGCCCCTTCCAAAGGGGATGGGGCGAAGGGGGTGGCTCCCACATCAGCTTCCCGTCTTCCTTTCCCAAGGCTCCGGTCAGTGTAAAAGGGGCTTTGTCCGTGCCGCCGTATTAAAACCGCACGGCTTCCTTTGTCGGGACGCCGCCAAGCAGTGCTAGAGCAGAGGAGCTGCTTTCATTGATAATTTATGAGACAATTTATTTCAATGATGCGCTTGAGTGCAGCTCCTCACCGGGGGCTGCCCGTTACCAGCAGGCTGAAGAAGCTCCAGGACCCATTCAAACGCTGCGGCAAAGGATAAAACATGGAAATAAGGGCTGCAAAGCAGCGGGGAGATGAGAGGAAGGCAGCGTGGGCAGGCTTCAGCATGCCGAAATGGGACATTTCAACAGCTTCTTGGAAAGGCTGGCCCACGCTGACTTCCAGGAGGAAGGTTTGGGTTCCCATGCGAGGAGCCCGCCGATACCAAGGACACGTGCCCTCCAGCAGATCCCTCCTGGGATGCACAGAGATGCTCTAACTGAAACTCCAGCCAGTTAGTGGCACAAAATCACCGTATCAAAACCCCGTGCTCAGAGTTTTGACCAAAAAGCATCGTCCACCTCATGCTCCATCGGAGCAGTGTCATCAAGCCAACATCTGCCGTCACACCAGAAGTCATGACCCAAGGGAGAGCTGATCCGGCACCTCGGTGAGCAGAAATTTCCCCTTTTATTTCCATCCATCAAGGGATACCTTCTGCAGAAGGATGCCCCTTTCTGAAGCCCCAGAAGACCCCAGATGGGGAGCCTGGGCCCAAAATAACCCACACCACAACGCACGTGCACCTCCTGGCTTTTGGCTACGCCTCAACCAGCAGCGCGCCCAACGCGGCTCCGGGGCAGCCTGGCGTGTGCGGCCGCGCAGAGGCAGAGCCAGGCGCCTGCCAAGAGCCCACATGAAAATCCACCCGCAGCCACCTCCCTCCCTCCCAGGCAGCACCGACAGCGACCTGCCCGGCGGCGGGACCTGCTTTGCCTTTTCCTCCGCTCCTCCCTCCCTGTGGAAACCGATGCTGCCCCGCTCTCCTCGGGACCTGTTTTGGGGGCTGTTAGGTCCCTTCCAACCCTTGTGATTCTGCGGCCCTGGGAAAGGGGACAAGGACCTGCGGCGTGAGACGCGTGCACAGACATGGGCTCGGGCTTCGGCGTGAAATGGGGTTCCTCGTCCTTCCCTGCCCTCTGCGAGGCTTTCCAGGGACGGCAGCAGCCGCCGCGCACCAAGCCGAGCTCTCGCAGCCCCCCAAAACGCTTGGCCGGTTACTTTTTGGCACAGCACCACTGTTGTGCTCCCAGACCGCTTCGCCCTCTGCCCCAGCGGTGGCTCCGAAGAGATGCTGAACTGCAGCACGTCAGGTCGGCGGGGCAAGGGGAGGGTTTTGCTTCTCCGGGCACGGAGAGAGATGATGCCACATGCCCTCAAATGACCAAGGCTGTCACGGGTTGTCACTGCCGCTCCATGGCTGCCTGGTCCAGCTCGCAAGGGGCCAGGCAGCCCTGCAACAGCCCCGCAGGGATTTACCACCCTGCAGGTCTCGGGGTAAAGGCTCCACGGCCGGGAGGTTCCCAGACAGTTCAGAGATGCTGGAGAAGCCACCCGTGGGCAGACACATTTTAAGGGAGGTTGGCTGCGCCTGAAGGACACACGCACATCACTGGAGATGGTCACCCCCAGAGGAAGGGTCTGCAGCCCCGGGAGCTGCGGGGAACCAGTGACACCCCCTGCCCCGAGCAGCGCAGAGGCACCCACAGCAGAGCCCGTCCCGGCAGGCGGTTCGGCATCAGAAACACGAGTCGCTCTGGAGCTCCGCTCGGCCGCGCAGCCGGGGGATGACGCCCACCGGCTCTGCAACTGGGCGGTGAGCGCTGCGAGAGCCTCACCCACCTACTTCCCGAACGGGGTTAGATCTGCTGCGTTTGGCCTCCTCCCTTCCTTCTGGCCGTCCTGTTGCAGCACACTCCCGCGGCCGCAGCGGCACCGGCGTGCTTACGTCCTGCGGTAATTAAGCCCG
The DNA here is from genome assembly GCA_013399095.1 of Psophia crepitans. Lineage (NCBI taxonomy): Eukaryota > Metazoa > Chordata > Aves > Gruiformes > Psophiidae > Psophia > Psophia crepitans. Next base: position 68,248 of record VWZZ01006715.1, read on the forward strand.
CGTGGAAAAGAAAACAACTCGGCTTCTGCTGATGCACAGCCCTGGCTAGCACGGCCTCAAACCAGAATTGAGAAAGAAAACGAAAGAGAAACAAAAAGAAGAAAGAGAGAGAAAAAGGGGGAAAATTGATTAAACTCCAGAGTTCAGTGAGTGACATGTTTAATTGCTAATGTTGGTTTGGGATTATTCTTTTTTAAGAATTTTTTTTACCAGCCCAGCTGGTGTCATCCTCTAATACCCAGAGAGCAGCAGATTGCAGGAGACTACTTATTCTCTCACTGTGCTTTCTGTTGGAAAAAAAATAAAAATAAAAAAGACAGATCAAAGGCGGCAAAAAAACCTTCTGGTAATTTTTTTCCCCTCTGTTTCCCAACTGGTCCCAAACATATTTCCTGCTGGGACTGACAAGGAACACTGTCAAATTAAAAATCACAGCTTTAAGAATCAAGTGGCATTAGATTAAATGGAAAGGCTACTTTTTAAGCAAGGGATGATGCGGAAGGGTTTGAGCAAATCCTGCCCCCGCTGGATCCACGGGCTTCCCAACGCAAGGGCGCTGCAGCAGTGCGGGTGCGAAGGGGTCCCGGGTGCGAAGGGGTCCCCGCCGAGGATGGAGCCCTCCACCTCCCGGGGTTCCTGCCCCAGGGCTGCACCACCCTCGTTCGCCTTCCTCCCAAGTCCTAAGCTTTAACCTGGATTTCTTCCGAGCGGCCGCACAACCCGTGCATCCCAACGATGCATTTACCTCATCCCATGTTTCCTCACGAAGAATGCACACACGAGCTCACAAAAATAATTTCTTTCTCTTCTAGGAGGTAACAGCTATGCTACAACCGGATTAGGTCTTGGGGCTCAGTGACGAGATGGTGGAAGAGGAACCAGGACAAGCAAGCTGCGGGTCCTGGGAGCGTTCACCACCTGTAGAACAGCCGGTGCAGCCCAGCGGAGCCGTGCCGGTGCTGCCGGGGAAAAGCTGCCCTGTGGGGCTAGGCTTCCCCCGAGAGGGGCAGACCCACGGGAAATGTGTCTCAGAAAATCCAGAACAAGAGGTGAAGACGCAGAAATAAATAACCAGGCCTTCGTCTCCAACGGAAGCATCAGGCCAATGGGCAGACAATGGGATTCCTCTCTGAGCACAGCCCCGGTCCCAAGCAACTGATGCTCAGCTGCACTAGCACAGCTCCCCCGTGGGTCCCCACCAACACCTCCCCGATGGGGAGGATGAGGATGTTTCCTGCAGGAGCAGCTCTGACCCCTTCGGTGCACAAGCAGGCACACTGCGGCTCACGCCTGGGGCTGGGGCTGAGGAAACTTCTGCGCACCCAGTCCCTTCATCACCTGCAGCCCAGCTCTGCCAGCAAAACCCTGGCAGTCACCCCTTCTCCTTGTGCCTTGTAAGATTAAAGCAAAAAACCCACCGCCCTTCCAGTGGCTCCAGCACTGAGGGAATAGCACAGCCCCCTCAAACCTGGTGGCGCTGCAAAGGTAATCGTAACGGGGGCGAATCTTCTTCGCTTCTGACGCGCTGTAAAGAGCTGACATTTAGACCGCGCGGGGAGCCGGCGAGCATCCGAGGAGTAATTTGTCACCGGGACCACATCAAAGCGGCAGCTCGCCAAGTGCCACGCCAGTGTGAAGCCCACGCAGGAGCAGCCGCTGCGGATACACGCGTGGTCCAGCAGCAGGAGCAGCCAGAGCCCAGCCTCACCGTGCGAGCGGATGCGGCATCTGGGGTCGGAGGAAGCGGATGTGCTGCTCTGTGGCCCCTGGAGAGGCGGCCGAGTCCTCAGGCTTCCTGGCTCGCCTGCGTCCCGCGGCCTGCAGAGCCTCCAAACCGGAGGGGGTGGTTGAGGACAGCCGACGATGTGACCCCTTGGCCTCTGTCAGCAGATTGATGCTTCCGGAACTGCAGGGCGAAACGGGGGCTGGGGAAAGAGCCTGGCCGTGCAGGAGCGTGAATCCTGGCAGAAGCAATGTTCCAGCCGATGCTGGCAGCACCCTCACCCATGCAGGGAGGGACATGGCACTCTCCTCCTCTCCTCCCGGCAGGAGCACCAGCTCCTCTGGAGACAGCAGAGGAAAAGTCATCACTTCTTCAGGCCTGTGAAAATCCACAGAAGGACCAAGGAGGCACTTGGAACGCCTGCCGAGCGAGTGCTGGGTTTCTCCAGTTCCTCCCTGCTTGCTCTGCAGAAGTGACGCTAAGGGCTGGTAGGAGCAGCCCAAGAGCGAACAGCAGCGGCTGCCCCAGACCAGACTGCTGGGATGCGGCCAGGCCCGGCCGCGCTGCTCGCGGTGCGGCTGTGCACCCAACCCAAACCACCCAGTCGCTGTTTCCGGACAGGTCTGGTTCAGCCTCGATGTACAGGTTGGACTCGAGACACAGGAGATGGAGCAAAAGATGCTTCAAGAGAAGAGAAGGCAAGACTCTCTGTCTAATGATGAATTAATTGAACTTTTCTCAATGCAGGAAGAGCAGCTGGAGCATCGCCGAGGGTAGGGACACATCCACACACATGCTTTGGTGCACATGGAGTACCTCCAGCAGAGCTGGTGCTCCCCAGGGACACGGCGACAGGAGAAAGCAACCCCTACGGCCTCCCCGCCCAAGGGGCAGACGAAGCCCCCCTCCGCCTTCCTGCGTAACACGGTGCTTTTTAGTTTTGAGCTGGCAAGCGAGCCAAAGAGGTAGGAAGTATCTTGCTCTCCAGCATGTGTCCTGGGTGACCTTACACCACCTCTAGAAAGGGGAACAGTGAGAACTAACAGCTGAGGCAGCAAGGCGTTAACGGCACGGAGCTTTTAGCTGGGAAAGAGACAACTCCATCCAAAAACCAGGTAAAGAAAAATCCCTTCCCGGGGAAGGGTGAGCTGAGCTCAGGAGATGGTGTGGCCCTTCAGGAGGAGCTCCACAGCCATCCCCTGTCTTTCAAATGCCAATCCCACATAGCTGTTTTAAAGATGAGAAACTGAGGCAGAGCAATAAAGAACTTGCCACAGGCAAGCAGGGAGATGGAGCCTGAATTACCATGAGCTGTTTTCGGGGGGGCTGCAGCCCGAAGTACAGCTGGCAGAGGACAGCCCATCCAGCCACGAGAAGGACCACGTGGCCACAAGAGCAGGTTCACAGCTGGGGATGGGGGACTAGGACAGCACCCGCACCAATGATCTTAATCTTTTCCAAGACCGATTAAATTAATTTCTTCAGTTCTTCCTCCAACTCAAAAGGCTCCTCAAGGCGACAGGAGGCTTCATGGGAACAGAGACCTTTCTCCAGGCTGCAGTCCCAGGAGATGGGTCATGTCCAGGAGCCCAGTCCCGCAGCCCCTGCTGGGGCAGGACCCCCAGTGCCTGTCCCTCCTCAGTGCTGGGAGCCGGTGCGGCACCCCTCCTCATGGCAGGGGTGGGGGGAGCAGCTCCTCACAGCTCACGCTCCAAACCGCCTGGGTTTCACAAAAGCAAGGACCTCACAGCTAATTTTCTTGGTGAATGCTTGGCAGATCAAAGTGCAGCACGAGGAAAAAGCTGAGCCAGCCACTGCTTTGTGAGAACCCACTCAAGCTGCTCGACTGGCTCTTGCCGACGTCTCTGCGCGGCTGCGTTTCCGGCGGACTGCAGCGCGGGACAGGCACGGGCCAGAAGAGATTGCCCTCGCCCAGGCAGCACCGACACAGGCCAGCGCTGCCTCTTGGCAAATCCAACGCAGGTCACGCACCCGGCAAATGGGACAAGTGACGTTTATGATTTTTTCCATGGTGGAGCTTCAGCCGAGACTTGTGAGCTTCACAGGGGAAGGGACGGATGGCACTGGGATGATCCAGCCGCCTCCAGAGCTGACAGAGACAGGTCTCCAGGAAAGATGTAATTTCTTGGCACTTCTGCAGCAGCTCTTGATCTCAACGAGGGACGCGCCAGCAGCATCAGCAAAGCATGGGAAGGGGCCATTGCCCGCAGCGCTAGCGGCCAAGCCAGGGCACTTGAAGAGCTGGGAAAGAGAAATCCTTTCAATCACTTCTCTGGAACAGCGCGGGTGCAGGTCCCAGCTCTCACAGCTTTACCCTAGTGATTAGTCTTGTTAAATCTTAGCGTTCCCCGGACACTCCTACGGGGCTTACAGCTTCCCCGAGACCCTCGTCCAGTTTTACCATCAGAGAACATCCAGCTTTAAACTTTTGCACCCAATAAACCCACAGACTTCCCTCCTGCATTAATAAAAACTGGTTCCCCACACCAGTTATCTGGGAAGAATTCCATCTGAAGCAGTATGGAAGTACTCAGGGTGAGTTATTTCGAGATAAACTTTACAAACACATTTCAGAAAGAGCTGTCAGTTTTGCCGGACGCCACGCGGCAGACCCTGCTCCCCTTGAACCGCTCCTGGAAACGTCTCCTTCCTTGTACTGGGAGAGCTTCAGGCAGGACATAACTCCTTCCTCGGGAGGCCAAAGAGGGGGCATTGTTTTTTGATGCTTTACGTTATAGGTTGGATTTTTATGGATCGCTCCACCACAAACACCAGATGATTGCCAGGACGCGGAGCTGCAGTGGGTGTATCCATCGGGCTCTTTCGCCTCGTGACCTGCATTTTCCAGTCATCATAAAAATAAATAAATAAAGCCCAAATAAAGCACAGGCTGAAAGACGACCCGTGCACGTTTTCTCTTGGATGCCGGATGTTTGGTTCCCAAAAGCCCTTTACAGAAACAAGGAAAGAATCTGGATTTATTGCTTTGGCACATCCCGCACGACACACGCCTTTTTGCACATTATTTTCTGAGCTTATCCCATAAATCAGAGATGCCCGTAAGAGAGGAAAGGGGTTCAGCAGGCTCGCAAGGATTCGGCTGCACATCAGGCTGATTGCGAAAAGCAAAATGCCCAAATCCCGGCTCCTCACAACCAGACGTGCCTCGGGAGTCGCAGCGCCGGGCGCTCAGCCTGGGGTCACCACGACGTCTCCCCCCTGTCCTGCAGCCAGCTGGCCGCGGAGGCAGACAAGCTGCATCCGAAGCAGCGTGCTGCCTTTGAGCCACGGGTTTTCCGTCCCCGAAGGGAGGGGTACGGGCACGTGGAGGACGAGCGGGAAGCCGGCTGGTCGCTTTGCGGCTGGCAGCGCGGGTGAGGAGCGGGACCCTCCCCGCAGCGAGCGCAGCCTGCCCGAGCCGCTCCGCACACCAGACGCGCTCGGCCGGGGCTCCAAAAGGGCCGCGCTCGGCCGGGGCAGGATGCGGCCGGATAATCCAAGAGCTTCACAGTGACCAAGGCGTTTCGCGCTTGGGGCAGCCCAGCCTGCGCCCTGCCCGCGGGTCTCTCCCTGCGGGAGCCCGGGCTCTGTCTCCAGGGCACGACTAACGAAGCATTGCTTGCACGAGGCCGACGGGATCGGGCGCCGCGACCCATTGGTCAGCACTGCACAGAGCGGCACACGGGTGATGGTGTTAGATGTCCCCCCAAGAACACTTTTTGGGCAGGTTCCCATCAAAGCAAAACACACTCCCGAGCCAGCCAGGTGGAAGCCAAAGAGATGTCTAATCCACACCATAGAGAGACGATGGGAAACACCCCTGCTCTTCACATCTAAGATTCCTTTCACTCCAAGCAGCAACGACAAGGACATCGATCTGCACCCCAAACCTGGCACGTCAGCTCCCCAGGTCCCAGAGCTGCAGGCTCACACTTCGGGCATCGGAAGGCAGGCCTAATCCTGCTGCGCATGGCCAGCGCCCCATCGTAAGAGAAGGGCAGGTCAGGAGGACTGACAAGAATTCATGCTCATTGCCAGCCTAGCGCTGCCGCCCAGCCCGGCGGCACAGCCCGTGGCAGTGCTTCTGTCTTCTGACATAGGCACTACACCTTACACAGCAGCAGCGCAGGAACGATGTGCTTATGTTGCACATCGTGTGGCGTTATACAGCCATGACATCCTGCAAGGACGGGGCTCTCCAGCTGCTACACATGTGGCCTCCTACGGACCACCCCGCTAGGAGCTCTGAAAAAATATTAGAGGTGCAAGAACTTGTTCCTCTGGAAGCCAGCTCAGGAGATTTTGGGGACACACCTCTGCTCTCCTCGTCACAGACATACCTGCTTGTGGATAAAGATCAAAACGAGGTGGGCTGATCTACCAGCCATTCATAGAAATCATCAAATCATCTAAGTTGGAAAAGACCTTTACTGTCAAGCTGCTGGTCACAGCACCCATCGCGAGCTGGAGCCTGCCAGCCCTGTGGGACCTGCTCAGCTCCACAGCAGGTAACGTGCACCTTCCAGCAACGGGAAGGTCTCCCTGAGCCAGCAGGCGGAGACAGGAAAAGCCCAAAGCAGGAGCTGGGACACTCAGGGCACCAGCCTACAACCGGCTGGGAGAACAGAGCAGGGAACCCCCCACATCCTTAACGTCCCTCATCTCAAGAGCCATTTCCACTCCCAACGCAGCAGGATTTTAATCAGCAGATGCACTGCTAGTGCACATTAATGTCTATAAAAGGGCACATCGAGCTACACTGATACGATATTCAAAGTAGGTTTTTTTAAAAAGCATGTCAGCCGTCATGGTAAAATCACTTAATAACACCTGTAAGCCTATTTAAGGGTCTAATGTGATAATAATAGCTATATTCAGCATCTCAGAGCATGACTTCGAGCCTACTAAGAAATTCATATGATGCTCACCCCAGTGCACGCAACCGATTCTCCAAATCACTTAAAGACACTGAGCGTTGCTGGGACACATTTTCCAAGCGAGAGTACGCGCCACGAATAGCTGAGCACAGAACTAACGAGAGCCAGTGCCTTCCCGATTGCACACGGAGCATAATTAACTCAGCTATGCTAATTCGCGCTCTTGAATATTCATTATGCCCATAATGCAATATATCCTGAATATTAAACAACAGCTACTCAGGGCAGGAATATTAATCTTCTGGCAAAGCTGCCGGTTGTTTCGGTGAGCAGAGGACCCTGCTGAAGAAACATAAGGACACGCTGCAGAAAACATTCTGGGATACGAATGTCGCAAGGGAAACACACCTACAAGTCCAAAGAGAACACGTTCGCCCATCCCGAGACCCCTGAGGCCAGGGAGTCCAGGGCGCAGCAGGGAATGATGTGGGGAACCTCGGAGAGCTGGTGGTGCCGGAGCCAGGCACACGGAGCGCAGGGCTGCCAGGAGAAGCCACGGGAGCCCGGCAGACTGCAGGACATACACCAAGTGCAAGCTCCAAGGGCCTGGGTTTAAAAGCCACAAAGCAAAGAGGGAAATTCAGAGTAAAAGCTCAGAAAAATAAGGAGGGGAAAAAAAAAAAAAGGGGGGGACAGGTAGCACGAGCTTTCTGGAAGCAGCAGCACTGCAGAATAGCCGAGAATAAACAGTCTTAAATAGCATCCTGCCCTTGGGCAAGGTTCAGATCCGCAAGGAGCAAAGCCATCCTACAGGAGCCCAAGGAAAAGCAGCAAGAAGCAGAAAACGTACCCAAGCACCCCAAAAAATTGCTCCTGGGGGACAGGTCGCAAGACAATGCCGTGCGGCTGCTGGAGCATCACCTTCCACGAGGGGAATCCTCCATCGTTGGAGACTTGCCATGGGATCTGGAGTTACAGGAGTTCTATTTTTAAAAAAAACAAAAAACAAAAAACCCCAAACTATTCATGCAGAACCAAAAGAGCTGAAGTTCAGCTCACACCCTCAAAAACATCACAAAACAGACAGCTTGAAAAGATAACAGCCTGCAGTTGCGCCGGGAAAGAAAAGGACCTGTTCTGGGAAGAAAACTGTGTGCAAGGGGGGTAAGTTTTCCCTGAAAGAATTTACATGGCAGCGAAACAGCGGGAGCACATGGAGAGAAGGATCAGGATTAAATGAAAATTTAGAAACTGCAAAAGATAACACAGATTTGAGGCATCCAGAGAGATGCTATAAAGAAAACTAGAACATAAAAGTATCTGTATTGTTAACAAGTCTGATGACAAAGGGGAAAAAAATAAATCTGTTAAGTCACATGACAAGGGAAGACTGGAACAAAGATTAGGTTTGATGGGAACATAAATTGGCTTGAAAAACTACGGGGCCAAGGCTCAAGGACTGGCATAGATTTGTTTATGCTGGAAAGTACCATTAAATATTAGATCTCAGAGAATATTCGCCTTCTCCAGAAACAGCACTGAAACCTCAGCTGCCAGAGCCTCAGCCACCTCACGCGTGAGGCTGGTGGACACCACCCCTGCTGCAGAACAGCCCAGAGGTGGCCACGGGGTCCCAGCGCAGAGCCCGGCCACTGCAGAAAGCTCAGCTCCCGAGCAGGATGCATGCTGCTGCCAACGTCTTCCTGCCTGTCTCCCTCTTCCCTGAGCCAGGGACAGATCCCTCTCCAAGGAAGTGAGAGCCAGAAACTCCTTTTCTGCTCATCATTCATCTTCTTGGCAGTCCTCAAGCCCCACGGTCTGGGGCATGAGCAAGAAAACATTCAGCAAGGGCCATAAACCCCAGGTTCTGCCAGCGTCCTGCTGCAGGGAGAAAGCTCCTTGCCTTGCACCGCACCCCAGCTCCTCCGCGAGCCCTTCGGAGCAGGGAATCGCCCCTCTCCAGCGCCTGCATCGCGCTCCGCGTCCTGCCCAGCACCGGCAGCATGGGCAGGAGGCACGAGCAGCACCTCCACACAAGTTATTGCCCCCCAACTAATCACCAAGAAAGGGTCAATCATCTCAAGGTATAAAGTTAAGCAAGAATTTAACACCTAAACATCCGGAGCTGCCGCACTCACAGTTTGACCCGCTCTTAAATTTTTCATTTCTCAGTTACTGGTGCAACAACTTCTGCCAAAACCATTCCCCATCCCCCTTCAGTCACCGGGGCGCGTTCCCGTTCCTGGTCAGCCCCCCGACGAACGCAGCGCAGGGCCGTGCGGGCTGGAAGCGCCACGCGTGAGCCCCGTTCGCTGGCAGGGCGATGACGACGTTACACCTGCAGCAGGGCACCCTGGAGCCGCGGCGCCGGCAGCGTCCCCGCAAAGCGCAGACCCGCCCTGCAAAGCGCGCTGTTCGCCGGAGAAGCAGCACCAGGGGCACGGCAGCCGATGCTTTTTTGGAAAGCGGCGGCGAGTTAAAGTTAAAGCAAACCAGCACTGCAAATGGTACTCCTAAGCAGAGCAAGGGATGGCATGGGGACATTAGCCGTGTCCCCACAAGCGATAACGTGGTCCGCACATCCTCTGGCCTCGTCCTTAGGCACCAGCAGACACACAGGCACAGGGGCCAGGCAGCGGGTCAGTGGCGCTTTCCCTGTTGCCTTCATCTTCCCAAGACAAGTCAACTCTCCAAGCCCCCACGAGCACCTTCCCCAGTTGCAGCCCGTGCCTGCAGCCTCACACATTCCGTGGCTCTCATGCCCTGCCATCTCCATGCTCATAAAGCAACAAGAACCACGAATTTTGGTTTATCGAGCCCAACAAGGGTGAAATTCATTCATAGCCTCAGTGACCACCTTCATCACTTCCTCCGGCCTGAGGCGACAGGCAAGCAGGCTGACCACCAGCCACTTCTGAAATCAGGGCATTTGGGATGGGGGGGACACTCCATTAAAAGAAGGCGCCACCTGTAATTTAAAAATAAGGGCATCTGCTTTCCACCCGCTCCGTCCATGGACAGGAGTCCTGGCCTGCTATCTCGCGGGGCACAGAGGCTGGAGATTAATCCTTCAGGCCCATCCCAAACACAGCGACACCGAGTGATCTGTGCCCAGCTTTACGCTTTCATTTTCCAGTTCAAGCTGTTCTCCACATAGTAACAGTCACATCCAAGCTGATTTCAATGTAGTTTTGGAAAAAGCAAGAGATTAATCTAACCAACACAGTTTCTCAGGTCTGCTAACTTAAGACCCATAATAGCTTAGTTTAAAGAAAAAATTAAAAATCCAAACCCTCCCCAAAAAGCAGATTTCTGGAAAAAAGTAACCAAGCATCCCAGCAATAAGCAATTTCTGGTCCCTGTGACCTACAAACAATCAGCAGGGAAACAGTGACCAACATTTGTGCCCTCTGTGCCGATGAAAACCGAAATCGGGAGCTATGTCAGACACCAGGGCACATCTGGGCCCCCCTCCCGTCACGGGGCGAAGCGGCCCGGAAAACGCCGTATTGCCGTACGACTCGCGCTCCGCAGGAACACACTGCGGCTGCAGCAGCGCTCGCGCCCGCCCCGGCACACGTCGAGGTGCCTTCAGGGAAACCTGAGCAGAAGGGCAGGGGCACCCCCGGCCCCAGCTGCACCCACAAACCTCCTCTCGGGGCCCCTGCGGCGCCGGGGCAGCGGCTCGAAGGAAGGCGGGCAGACCAACATCTCTACCGCCCTGCACTGCTGATGCTTCCCGCTGGCACGCCAAAGCCTTGTTTTCAGCCTTATTTATTGCCTCCAGCCTTATTTCCACGGCTACAACTTCCAGTGCGTGGAGCTCCCCTGCATCCGAGCAGCTGCCGCCTCCGTGGGGAGGGCACAGCAGGTCCTGGGGTCCGTCCCCGCCACCGGGCCGGGCACGGCTGCTGGCACCCTTGGCTCGTGCAGATGCGATGGACCTCCCAGGAAGTTTCACCGGTTCCCATCATGGGGTCCTCAGCCGGTCGTCGTTCTGGCATCCAAGCCGTAGCAATGACGGACTCCTGCTGCGCGGCGTCCGAAGGGCACGCTGAACTGCTGGAGGGAGGCCAGGGCAACCACTTGATACGGGAACCTTGCACCTGGGAAAGAAGAATCCCATGTGCCAGTACAGGTTGGGGACTGAGCTGCTGCAGAGCAGCGTAGGGGAAAGGGACCTGGGGGTCCTGGTGGACGGGGGGATGACCATGAGGCAGCAATGTGCCCTGGTGGCCAGGAAGGCCAATGGCATCCTGGGGTGCATTAGAAGGGCTGTGGTCAGTAGGTCGAGGGAGGTCCTCCTCCCCCTCTATTCTGCATTGGTGAGGCCGCATCTGGAGTATTGCGTCCAGTTCTGGGCCCCTCAGCTCAAGAAGGACAGGGAACTGCTAGAGAGAGTCCAGCGCAGAGCCACGAAGATGATCAAGGGAGTGGAACATCTCCCTTCTGAGGAAAGGCTGAGGGAGCTGGGTCTCTTTAGCTTGGAGAAGAGGAGGCTGAGGGGTGACCTCATCAATGTTTATAAATATGTTAAGGGTGAGTGTCGGGAAGATGGAGCCAGGCTCTTCTCG
>VWZZ01006715.1:108679-140187 GCA_013399095.1 Psophia crepitans
TTGTCCATACTGTAAAAGGCTGTTGGGTGAGGCTACGTTGTTATGTGTAAAGCATACTTATACATATATACATACATATCCGTGGCAGTAACATCAAAGAGAAGCAAGGGAGGGGGAACCCAGAAGTGTAATTTATTCCTCGGTAACATGGATACGGGCTGTACAGGTTATTTATATTTGAAGACTGCCCAGAGTGTTAAATGAGCCATCTCTTTAAAATAAACACGAGGAAAAACACATCCAGGCTCCTGGTGCTCCTGAAGGTGAGGTAGGAAGAGATTTCTGCAGATGCTGGAGGAGGGTTTTGGTGTGCAGGAACCTGCGACCATCCTGACCGCACACACGTGTGGAAACGTGCTGTATTTCTACAGTCAGACGTTGAGCACATGGTAGCTGTCACGCTGTGACTTTCCAGCGGAACAAGACAGCTGTTCTCTACCGAGCAGCGGAGGTCAACACCACAACCACAGCCAGCCTTGTTCTCACCTCGTTCACCGCGCAGAGGAATTACAAATCCTTTTCCCTGGGAGGATCTGACAGTGGGATAGTTAATATGCGCCACTTATTCTGCATTAAATCCTATCTCCGCTTTTCTGGCAGCAAAAACACAGCCTGCACGGCTGCGGCCAAGTCACGTAACTCATAGCTGTCCTGGGACCGGTCCTTGTCGCTCGCATCTGTGCAGAGCGAGCGAGGAGAGAGCAACCAGGCAGAGCAGAGCCTGAGCGGGCCAGGTCGCCCTTCGGTGAGACAGACAGGAAATTACAGCCCCGGTTCTGAGCTCGGTGCTGCGGGCAGGCCGCAGCAGGTAGCCAGGGTCGGATTTGGGCTGCTCGGCGCAGCCTGCGCTGGTGGCTGAGGTGAAACGGCAGTGGTAATAGCGCAGATGTGCAGCCCCAAGCCAAGGCACATCTGGCTGCAGGAGAAATGAGGCCACTAACAACAAGCAGATGGCTGGAGATCGCGGCAAAGCAGCATTACCAAGGACCACGGGTAACAGCCTGGATGCGCAGGTCTCTGCGCAGTGACCACGGCTGCCAGGGAGCCGCTGCCGCAGGAGGATGGCAGCTCGGCTCAGACCCGAGCTCAGAGACGCTTGGGCTTCCTCCCTCAGCACAGCAGGGAGAAATAAAGCCCGGACAGCAGGCACGCAGTGGTGGCCAGCCAAGTGGCGCAACAACGTCACGCCAGCTCCCAGCTCCGGTCACAGCCTCACCACGGAAGGTGAGCAAGCTGGCGGGGCTGGGGAGCACAGGGGGCTGGAGTAGCTGCTGGGGCGATGCGATGGAGGTCAGCCTCAGTGCCTTCCTCTGCCCTGCAGGAATCGGCTGCTGCTGGGGCTCTCGCTCGCAAGCCGTGAGCGGTGACGGGTGTGCACAGCTGTGGCTCCATCTGTAGAACAGATCTGACGCTGGGGCCCGAGTGGGCTGGGACCCACCAGGCCACAGCTCAGGGACAGAAGTATATATTTATTTTTTAAGTCCCCCAAACAGTTTTCCTGAGAGATCACCAGCAGACAGCCCCGCTCACAGCCTGCTGAGCGCCGAGATTAGCTAGGGCCTCTGCATTAAAAGCCGGAGGTGTCAGAGGTGACCTTGGGCAAATATTTACAATTACAGTGGTGCTGTGTGTGTGCATGTGTTCAAAACACAGAAGGGATCAGGTTCAAACGGCGCTTTAATTGAGCAAGCAGGGCAGCAGGAGGGTAGAGCTCTTTATGCTAATGTGCTAACCACTCCAGAGTGAGTCACATTCGTTAGGGGTGGGGAGATCATCTCCAGCTGCCCACAAAGTCATTTTGGAGTGGCAAGGGCTCAACCGCCCTTCCAGGAGGGCCTGTGCATTTTGAATAGGGGCTGCCTTGATTTTTGTAACACGCAGCTGCGAGTGCGTCGCTGGGGCCGAGGGGACGGTGAGCACCCTGTCCGCGGCTGCTATGCGTCAGCATCCGCGTTTCACAGGCAGGGAATGGAGACGCTCGGGCTGCACCGCGTGCTTGGGATGCCGACTGAGTAAATAACACAAGGTTGTCACGCAGGATTCCCCCTGAGAAATTTGTTCTTACAGTAGAAAATCCTTTTAACTTCCGAATCCCTCTTCCTGCTCCTTCCGAAGAGGAGGCGGGCAGCTGTAGAGATGAGCAGGGATAGATGAATTCCCTGAGAAGAATCTCTTCTCGTTTTCTTTTTATATTTTGATGACTTCATTCGTCTAGCTTTCATTAGCACCTCCTTTATCTTCAGTTCTTCCCCAAAGGCTTTCAGCTCTTCCTCCTTGCTGCCGCACAGGGAGCGGCAGCTCCCGGCTCGCGGATGGGAAGTGGATGCTTTGCACCACCTCATGTTGAGGCCTGGAATTTCAGAGCCTGATCCAGACTCCAGCTCTCTCCCAGGATGAGTAAGCCAGACGCCTCGCCTGCCCCAAAACAAGCTCTTCTGGCTTAGCATCCACTTGCCCAACGTCTCTTCGTCTCGCAAGGAATCAGTCGCGGTGTCGTGCGCTTCGTTAAGGCTCCCATGTTCAACGCCCTCCTGCAGGAGCGCCAGCAGCGGGGCTGAGCCGCCCGCGCCGGGCTGGAGGGATGATGGCCAAAGAGGAAAAGCTGTTCTCTCAGGCGCACGGCGCATTCTTCTCCACACACAAACCAGCTCTCGGTGCTTCCTCACTCCGGCCCGGCTCTTTACAGCAGGGTCAAAGGGCAGGATTTCGTGCTGCCTTGTTTGTGAGCAATCCCATCCTTCTGCCTCCCCTGGGACCCCCAGAAGGGAAATTCTCTCCTGGGTAAAGAGTCAGGGTTTGATAGGTGAGGACTACCTAGCCAGGTTTCAGGCCATCTTCTGAACATCTCTGTGTTTCAGCTGCTTGTTCGCGCTGCCCTTATGCCACCGTTCAGCCATCCCAGTTAGCTGCAGGCAAAGCGGTTTTGCTCAAGGCAAATATAAGCATTAGCAAATCCAGCCCTCACTGATGAGGAACCCTCTCTAGGGAGGGCCCTTCTCTCTCTCCTCCCGAGGAAGAGGAGGCCTCCAGGAGGAAGGTTAGGCATTGCAGTGGATAGCCCAGACCATTCCCACAGTACGAGAGCAGGAGCAGCCCCCAATTCTGCTTCTGCACTGCTGGAACGAAATGCTGAGATAAGACACCCGGTACTTGGGAGCTAGCACAGGAGAGGCAAGGCCTGAAACCGGGCGCTGGAGGGAAGCAGGAAACTCCCCACAATACCACCCACAAGAGCTGCTCCTTGTTTCTGAAGTTCCTGGGCAGGAGGGTGGTGGGTGTCTCCAAACCCTCCCCTTGCAGTGACAAGCCCCAGCCCTCCCCCTGTCCCAGACTGGGCCGGGTGGGTGCATTGCACAACACCCCCCAGCTAGGTGTCCCCTGCCTTGCCAGCGTCACAGGGACAGACAGTCGGTGCCAGCCTGGAGAGCTGCGGGATTATTGTGACCAGGGCCATCAGCAGATCTACACGAAGTCCTGACGAGCACTTTGGGGGCAGGAAAAGGACCCCGAGTCCCTCAGGTCAGGTAGAGGGATCAGATGCTGTCTCTGCTTTTCCCTCGTATCTCTGGGCCGCAGGACCAGATACTCACTCGTTAGGCTTGCGGAGCACGTGGGTGAGTTACAAGCTGCAGGGGAAGCACACGTGCAGACCCCTGTAATTTGGATGCAGCACAGCTTTGCACCGGAGCTCAAGAAAAACCTGGCTGGAGCCTCATTTTGGAGAGCAAACACAGAACTGTCGCATGAAAACCCTGCCCAAAGGGTACAGAGTCCTGAGGAGAAAGCTGCCCACAGTCGTGTCGTTGAAGAGTACCTCGCCACTCGTGTGCGTGAGGGGCAAAGCTCCACCTCCCGCTGTGTACAAGCTGATCCTGCAGCCCTGAGAAGGTGCTTGTAAAGGCAGGGGTAAAACACCCCCGACCGAACGTTGGCACCAAGGAAGCAGGCAGAGGAGGAGGTGGGGATGCGTACAGCCCTCCCGCTGGCACACAAACCAGCTGCAAGGACTCATAGCTGTGGGCAGAATTGCTCAGTCACTCCATCCTAAGGCACCTGCCATCTCAAAGGTACAACGGTGGCCACCAGCTGCCGTGGCAATGGAGGGCCAGCAGCCAACTGCAGCAGGAGATAAATGGTCCTTGGGCCACGAGCCCCTCTGCAGCTGCCCAGCAAACAGGTGGATCTCACTCAGCCTTGAGTGAGGTTCCCCAGCAAGCTGGAACGGGCCTAGACCCTCTCAAGTCACAGCCAGGTTAAATTATTAACCCCAGTGTGTCCCGTTCCATGCCCCCCCCCCCTTAGTAAACCTCTTAGAGTGCACAAGGAGAGAGAGAGGGTCTTCCACCCACTTTGAACCTCTCTGATCCATCCCACATGCAATGCCAGCATTGGTACCCTGAGCTGAACCTGTACCAGGCACCCAGGTAGGAAAGGTGCCCCACCCCACCCAGCCTTGCACCCAAGGAGACTCTTTTGGTTCCCAAATCAATCAATTCAGTAGGAAATAAACCAAAAGGAAAGTACAAGAGTTACTCCCAAGGTCAGACGCATCAGAAGGCGACACTTCACTTGGTGGAGGGCTGTACGGCGAGGAGCAGGTCATACCACTGAAACGTTCCCCCACCACCTTGGTTTCAGGCTGTTGGAGCAGCTTCACAGAGCATGGGAATGTCATCTCCCAAGGCACAGAGATTTCTAAGGATTTCTACTGAGGTCTCTCTTTCCTCTGACACATCCAAACCGCACGAGGAAGCCCCCCCAGACACACACAAGCCCCAGCACGGGCACAGAGGCCAAGCCAGGTTACGCTGTGCGCCAAGCACGGCTCAGGCTGCCGGCAGGGGCTCCTGGCACACGGTGCTGCCTTCTAGAACACGTCAGCCTTGCAGGAGAGAAAGTGGCTTATAGCACCCAGAGCAGCCCCCAGCACCACCAGACCTACCCCGAGCCCACCACGCTGCAGGAAACATTCCCACGCTTCCCAGTTCCCTGGGCAGACGAGGAGCAGCCCTTTAAAGTTCACTTGCACCTCTCACTCTCTTTCAGCCTCACATATACCACTAGGAGCTTTTTCAACCTAACAGTAGGCTGACTCAGGACTCAAACAAAAAAAGACACACATTTAGCAAGACCTAGGTCAGGCTTGCAACCAGAATAAAAGCCAGAGACTCATTCCAGAGCGCTCCAAATTCCCTCAGCATCCACCAATACCCTCCCAAGCAAAGCACTTCCCCAGCTTACTCCTCATCCCCTGGCCTTGCCTCCAACACTGGTTTAAATCCTCCTGGAGGGTCCACCTGGGTCTGTCTGGAGCACTCAGCAACTGATTTCTCCTCCATGTTCACACCTCATCAGCTGTAGGGTGAGAAGGGGAAATGCAGGCTAAGCGTGAGGGAACTTAAGGGGACACACATCACAGCAGACTTGGGGGTAGCACCGCTGGGCGGGAGCAAGCGTTAGGTGGGGAGCTGGGGCGTTGGGGCTGAGGTTTGCCAGGACAGGATCCTCGTTGCAGCGGCCCGTGTCTGCGTGTGCGGGGCTGTCCTGAGCCTGCTGCCCACCAGCAGAAAATAAGGTGTATTCCCCAACAGCACTGTCTTTGTTAACGAGGCAGAGGAGGGAGCAAAAGGCACGTTGGGGTCGCTTACTAAGTAGGATGTGAAATCAGAGTGTCGCGAAAGGCAGCGTGGGCTCAGGAACCGGTGCGGGGGATTGCCACGGGCTGACTTCCCACGAGGTGCTACGGGGCTGGTAGGGCCCCTGCCGGGGCGCAGACGGGGGGTGAGCGGGGTCTGCGGCGGGTGGAGCTCAGATGTGTGTCTGGAGGAGCGGGAAGGTGCTGTGAACAGGCGGGCATCCCGGGAGGCAGCGAGTACATCTCATGTGGTGGAAAGCCGGACACACACTTAAATGGGAGGCTGGCTCTTCTCCAGCGGGGAGAGAGGCCAACAGCTCCTAAAGAGCCCAGAGAGAGTGAAAGTGGCGCTCTGATCCCACCGCCAGGCAGATGAGATTTGGGCAGGCGCGCGGCAGAAAATAACAAAATGCAAATCAGAGCGAGAAAAGCTCAGCTCAAAAATGATGTGATGTGCTGCTATTCAGCAAGAGGCGAGCGGGAGAGGCGGTGATGCCGAAAGAAATAGAAGCACAATAGTGGAGCCTGCAGTATGAGGTGACAAGGCAAAAGGAGGATGCAGCTGGGACTGCGCTCACCCCGCAGCGGGTGACAGCGTGGGGAGGCGATGGGCCCCCCGCCGATGGCCGTGGGGTGGCTGTGTCTGCACGGAACTGTAACAGGGGAGAAAATGAGGCTGGAAAGATGTGAAGGAAGAGCAAAGCAGAGCACAGGAGAACGAGGGGATGCTTTAACCAGAGAGTTTATCTATGCAGTTTCAGTTAATGGTGCTGGAGGACTTGTCCGCGAACTGTTGCAGTCCCAGAATGAGCTGGTGCTGCTGGAGTAGTGCAACCATTCCTGCGACAATCTCCTCGCCCCTTACTCAGCATCTTTCTGTGCTCCCCTTGCACTTGGGACCGGGTGACGATGGGAAAATGAAAACCTGAGCTGACAGAGCCTGGAAGGAGGAGAACCCTCCCTCTCTCCCAGCGAGTACTGCTGCCACCATATTACAGGGTGTCAGCCCCCGAGTCCCCGTCCGAGGTGTGAGTGCAGCCTTCCAGGGCCCCAGGCTCTTCCTGCCCCCTCCCCAGCGCGCTGCGGGACTCCCCGGTTGGGACAGGAACGCCCTGTCTCGCATGCACCCTTACCCAGCAGGTCCGACTGGGAGCACGGCCTGCCGCTCCTCCTTCGCGCTGCGCGGTGCGTGGAGCAGCTATGTGCTGACTTTTTAAATTAATGCTCAATCTTAATGGGAAATTAAAGTCTGGAGGAGGGCCGTGAGGCTCTGCACGGGTAATACGCATTTATTGACTCACTAATCCCTCTCCTTCAACAGACGCTGTAGCAGCACCAGCGCCGGTGTGACAGTGCGCAGTCCTCCGCCTGCGTGCAGCGAAAATCTTTAAAGGCTCGTGTTTAAATAGCAAGTCTGAGTTAATCGAATGCAAGAGTTTTGGAGGAGCTGAGGAACACACTAGTCACTGGTGGCTTGCTTTTGCTCCATACCTGTTCCCATAGCGTTCACCTTGTAGCTAGATAGCTTTGATAATTCACGGCTCATTAACCGAGTTGTGGCTTTTCACCCAACTGCCCGACGCGAGGCACCCCCGCACCCACAGTTTCTCTGTTGGCTTTTGTGGCTGGGCTACTAGGAGCAGAGGTGGGGGCTATCGAGGAGGAGGGGTGTACCGGGAGGTGCAGAGAGCTCGGAGGATGCCTACGCTGCTGAAATCCCTCCCGGGTTCTTACGACGCTGCGTGCACCCTCCTCTGGGTCGCAGGCCGTGAGGAGCGCCCATTCCGCAAACGTTTCAGGAAGCTGCTTCAGCTTTTGCGGAGACCTGAGGGGACACGTGGATACCAGAGGTGAGCGTGGTATTGGTGGGCTGAACATGCGCTCTTGTGTCATTCCCAGGCTGAAAGGGCTGCTGGCACCCTGGGCACGGGGAGAGGAACTGGCTGCAGCACCAGGACCCTGCCCTGGTGCCGGTGTTCTGGTGGTGGACCTCGCTGCTGCTGCCCGGCCTCCACAGGGAGGCTGGGAAAGCAAAGGGGCACCCCGGACGAGAGCCGAAACTACGTGGAGAGGCTTAAAGCAGCCATGAGACTCCAAAATCCCAGTCGCTCGCTGAAGCAGTGGTTGTGGGTGACTTCAGTCCAGCCCACGAAAACCTGTGTGGGGAGCTGACGCTGGATGGGAGAAGATACTTTCGTCTAATACAGGTCTAACAGGAGACAAGAGCTGCAAGTTTCACCCAGAAATTCAGATGAGAAATACGACGCGCACTGCTCATTAGGAGGGCGATTAGCTATTCAAACAATTTAGCGAGGGATGTGGTGGAATCTCCCCATCAGAGAGTTGAAAGCCAGCCAGCTCGCTCTCCTTGCCCAGTTGGATGGGGCCCAAAGCAGAGCTGATCTGTGCGAAGGAGCACCCCGGTCACCCCGGCCGCCCTCAGACCCTGGGGAGGGTCCATGGTCCTTTCAGCTGACATGGCAAAACAAAAATATTTTTAACTTGGATGGAGATAAAAGGTAAAAACTTCACATCTCGGAGCTCTGAAGTGTTACTCTTGAGGTGGTTTATCTCCTTGTTTCCCTGAGAGGCTCCTGCTAGACTAAACCGCTGTGCAGCTGTCCGAAGGTCTTCGTCTCCAGCCAGCGACAAATGCCTGAAGAGTCGGGGACTGTCTCACATATATTTATTTTTTTAAGAACCCACCATGAATCTAGCTAAATTTGGAAGAACTCAAAAGCCGTCTGCAGCCGGGGGAATGAGTCAGGGGGAAAGACGAGCTCTGACCCTTCGAGCCATGGGAGTGTTTCCATACCTCGCCTTATACTTACGAAGTCAGGCACGTTCCTAGTAGCTCACAAATGAACGTAAGGAGAACGTGGATGTAAGTTTTTAAAGAGAACAATGGCCCGAATCCGGGCAGCCGCTGGCAGCACCGTGAGGGTCAGCAGGCAAGGGGCAGCACCGCTGCGGTGCTCTCCGGTGGCCGCGGCTCTGCTGGGTGGCGGAGCGAGGCCGGCGCTGGAGCCTCCGGCTCCGCCAGGCACGGCACTGCCGAGCGTGCACGATGGGGAGGCCGGCCGGCCGGCGCCGGTGGCACTGCCCGCAGAGCCCTGCCTGCCCTGAGCCCCGCTGCCCGCAGGGCGCCGCGGGGAGGGAGGGAGGTTGTGGCACGGATTCTGTAGGTGTGCTCTCGGGCCGGTCATACCCCGGGGTCTGCGGAGGTGCTTTGCTGCTCACAAGACCTGCTGTTTGAGAAGTTGGTCTCACCCTTGTGCAGCTTATTACTGTAATTGCACCTCACGGGGAGGAGGGAAATGTGCTCCCTAACAGGCACATCCACTTTAATGGATTCTGCTTCGCTGCTGAGAATAAGCAACCACAGATCATGGTCTACAAGGACCTTTAGAGAACTCTTCTGGTTCAGATACTTCCTTTCCACTTTATCAGTGAAAGAGAACTTCTAAATACCATCAGCCAGCCAAGAGTTACCGTCTGGGGAGCACATGGCTTAACGGAGTAAGGGGGAAAAAAACCTCTTTACTTTCATTTTTATTTTCTTACTGGGAAGATGCTCCCTAACTGCACTGCATAACAGCTTCCCGCAGCAGGCAGCTGCCGTGGAAGTCCCTGGCTGCAGCCCTTGCAGATGATGGAGTAGCTTGGGGAGTGGTTTTCAACTTTACATCCACTCGCAAAGGTTTACAGGCTTGAAAAAAACATTTCCACTAACTGAGGAGGAAGGGAGAGCTTGCTCGCAGCGCGGGGTGCTGTTTCCCCAGGCAGCACCCTGCCATCAGAGGGGAGTCAGCGCTCCGAGGGCCTGGCAGCGGGCAGAGCCCAACACCTTCCCAGGGTGTTCTGCAGGGGGGCAGGAGGTTGGGACCTGCCTGCATCCTCAGGGTGCTGCTCGGTGGGCTGCAGTGGGCAAGGGAGCTCTGGGGCTGCCGGTAGCCTTTGCAGAGCACTGCCACGTGCTCCCAGGTTTTGGCTGTCCTGGTGGGAGCAGCAGCACAATCCAGAGAGGTCCTGAGGGGCTGAGTGTGTGCTGAGCCTGAGCACAGACCACAGGCTAGGAGACAAGGACCGAGTGCCCCCGGGACGAAAGGAGCTGCAGCCGAGCTGAGGAGCACGTGTGCTTCATGCTCAGCGTCCGTCCCCAGCCAGGAGTGCCAAGGTGTGGGGCCGTGGTGGGGGCAGAGCGCAGGGGTCGCCTCTGGAGGCGCCGTGGCCGAGCAGGGACCCCAGCCCCGTGCTGAGGACGGAGCGATGGGGTAGGGGAACCCCAAGCCTCTTCCTGCACAACAGGCGTTTGCAAGGGGGGGGTGTGTGCTGCGGTACGCAGAGAAGGACTGCCTGAAGTCATCCTCCAGCACCTTCCTCCAGGCCGCTGGTGGGATTTCCCTCACCAGCAACCCCCTCTGAAGGCAGCGGTGCTGCAGCGGGGACGCGCGTGGGTGCGCACGGGAAGCGCTCCGCAGCCCTGGTTACTCCCTGCCCTGAGATCAGCCCCTGCTCGGCTCCCGCCCTGCGCTCTGGCTGTCTCAGGGTGGGATCAGGCCACGCCAAGCCCTGTCTTGGGAGAGAGGCAGTGTTCCTGGCCCTGCCCCGTGGAGGAGCCGGGAGCCAGCCGGGGCCCTGGCTGTGCCCGGCCGGAGGGCAGAGCTGCGGTGCGGGGGACGGCTCGCTGCCAGCCCCTTACCGCGCAGTCAGGCAGCTGCGCACGCCGCGCCTGCTCCAACTGGGTCGCGCTGCTGCTGCCCGGATCACCGCGTGCGAGACCTTCCGCGGCCAGCCTGGCCGTGGGCTTTATCTTCGCAGGCTCCTGCTTTCCCTGTGTTCAGAGGAGCAGCTCTCTCCCCTCACACACTGAAGGGAAAAGCCGTGGAGACGGCGCTCTCGGCGCACCGGGAGGGTTAGCACCGGTGTTTCTGCGTCTCAGGGAAACACCGACACAAGCGGCACCACCGCCCATCGCTGTGAGGGTGTCTGAAGTGGGGCCCCAAACACCGTTCCCCATTCCAAAGCCTAAACGATGCCCAGTCCATCTGGGAATCTAAAGAGCAGCAGAAACACAGCCCGGATTTTTCTTTTTCTTTCCTTATCTCCCTGCAATGGAAAGCGCAGTTTCCTCCGGGAGCACCAGATCTGCTGCCAGCGTTCACAGCCGGATGCAGCGGCTGGCACTGCTCGGCAGGAACCGGGAACTGAAACTTTCTGGAGGCCTAAGGGGGGGCAAAACCAGCCCACAGCGTGGACACTGGCAATAACTTCACGCTGCTGTCACGTAGTGACGAAGGGCCAGAGCTCGTCTTTCCCACTGACTCATTCCCCCGGCTGCAGACGGCTTTTGAGTTCTTCCAAATTTAGCTAGATTCATGGTGGGTTCTTAGAAAATCATTCATCAAATAACTTCTGCAGATAATTATGAGTTTGTTGCTCATTTATTAGCACTAGGCTATAATTACTCGGTATCCAGACGATTTGCTGCTTGGATCACGTGGTGTTGAGTGGGTCAGATGAGTACAAGGCTCACATTTAGGATTTTAAAGTGTGTTTTCCCGGGAAAGTCTGCAACGCATCCGTAAACCCTGCCGCCTTGCCAACGGAGTTACCGGGCAAGCAGACAAGGTGGATCTGGGTGTAAGTACGGGTGAGCCTTTACGGACACTCCTGCTCACGTTTTGCCCAGTGCCTGCTGTAGCAGGGCAGCTGCGAGGACTTTGGTCTGTGCTGTCCAGGGGTGCGACGTGGTGGAGTCCCCACGCACCAAGGTGACAATTCTCCTGTCTCCCGCTGGTGCCTCTTCCAGGGCATTTGCTGTTTAGTGACCAGACCCAGCACGTAAATGGCGGTGTGAAAGCACTTAGCAGAAGCTTTTCTCCTGTGAAGTCGCAGCCGACGCTGTGGCAACACCTTCAGTCGGCTTTCTGTTTCCCGTCTCTGCGACCAGCCCTGTGGCCCTGTGGCCATTACATGTTAGAGCTGTATGGGCCCCCCTCCTTATCGTGGGGTGGGCAATGCCATCTGCTCTGCATGCCAGGGAGGAAGCGAAATCCTCTGAGGAGACCCAGCATGTGCAGGAACTGGGAGCGATGCTGCAAGACCAGCTGCAGGCAGCAGGAACCCGAGTGCTCGACAGCTCAGAGCGACCAGCTCAGCCTCTCGAAAGCAGAGGCCAGAAGAGAAGACCCCTTCCCACAGCTCCTGGATGAAGTTGGATAAGCAGGAACGCTGCCACTCCTCCCTCTGGTGACCACATCATCTCTGTGTCACTAACACACTGACTCTGCGTGGGGCAGGAGGTGTCTGTTTTCTTGGGTACTTTTCAAAAACACAGTGAAGAAGAGCTGATGCTAAGAGCTTATTGTAATTACCTGTGCCCAGAAGTAGGTGGGAAGGTGGTATCCTTCCCCCAGAAGTAGGTGGGAAGGTGGTATCCTTCCCCCACGGCGCCTGAGCAGGTGGCTACCTGGGAGACACTTGTCCAGGTTCTGCTCTGCCGGCAGACAGGGATGCTGGCTGCCGGGCCGGGTTGTCCTGCCTCCCAACAGACAGAAACGCCCTGTACATCTCCCGGCACAGGAGAGGAGCCTGTGCACCAGCGCAGCAGAGCTGGCCCCGGTCTGTCCCAGCACCATCCGTGGGAGTTTTATTGCCAACTTAAAAGCAAAGTCTAGACTGGCGCCAAACTTGATCAGCCCACCCATAAGAGGCTTTGGGCTCCTCTAGAGTGGAATACAAGCCACAGTCATTAATAATCATCTCTCTTTCCACGCCAGTTATGTGCAGCCCTTGGGTTCCTGGCAGACCATGGGCATCTCCTGCTGTGGAGCCCAGCCCAGCTCCCTCTCGGGCAGCCACAGGCAACGGGCACTCGCAGCCCGGTGTGTTGGCGCCCGCTGGAAGCACTCCCGGCACCAGTGGGTGTCGTGGGGCGCTCCTCTGTGGCAGAGCACGGAAGGGCCGCAGGGAGACCCTCTCCCTTAGGAGAGCCTCAGCCACAGCCTCAGCCATGGGGCAGCTCCCACCCAGGGGCCACCCCTGTGCCCAGTGAAGCACCGGGGTCTGCGCCTCTCCGCAGGGAAGGACCGTCAGCCACCCAGCGTGGGGGCCCTGGCTTCACGTGGGACAGGGCAGATTCCGTGTGGCAAAGAAGCTTCAACCAGTCCTTTTTTTTAACACGCCTTCCATTTTTCATTGAGCATCCCCGTTTCCAAGTGCTGCTGCCTCGGAGGGGGAAACGCTCTTCTGGGCATATTTCATGGGGTTGGGGCATTTCGCTTTCAGCTTTTCATCCAGATTTCTGGTTCTAGACGTGGACCAACAGGCCCCAGAGGCCGGCACCCACGGCCGTGCACCCACGCGTGTTCCCCAGCTGCCTGGGCCTGGCTGGCAGTGCCCGGAACGAGCAGCCACGAGTCTTCACTCCTCACTTCCAGCGCTTCCACAAGCCAGCGCCGAGCAGAGAGCGCCGGCAGCGATGCGAACCTCCTGTCGTGTGGCCAGACACTAGAGGGCAACGAAATCACGCAGGCTATTAAGCGATGGACCTTGAGTGCTAATGAACGTGCCAAATGCTCGTTTGCTTTTGGCCCTGCACGCCGGTTTTCAGCGCGCCATTCCGCTGCGACGCGTGGATGCCACCGGGTGAGACCGTCGGGTCTGTCCCCGGACCGGTGTGCCGAANCGAGATGCAAAAGGGTCCACGCTGATTTTCTACAAGATTTGCAGAAAGGTTTTCAGTTGCCTTTTGATCAAAACACACTTTTAGGCCAACGCAGCCCCCCAAGGGAATGTGAAAGGGGCTGAAAACAAGCCCCCTCGCAACTTGGAGAGCTGTCACTGCTCGTCGTGCATCCCCCGTGCTGGCGGTGCCGAAAAACCGCTGGAAGGGAAAGACCTGAGCTGAAGCTTTGACTAACTCATGCGTGCCAGGATGGCAAACACCCCCCCAGCTTAGGCAGGGCACACCGAAAACAGGATCGCAGCTGCCTTTGGCCCGCGTTGGCTGCTTTAGCTGGAGCACCGGGGTAGCCAGATCTCAGTCTGGTTGAATCCATCGCTAACCACAAACAGTTACGTAAGGCAGAGTTAAGACCATTAAAAAACCAAAAGTGTTTACCCGTCTCACCGAACGGCTGGGGAGGAGAGAGGGTGGCAGCGCTGGGAGGGACGCCTGGTCTCTGAGCTTGGGCTGCGCCGGGTCCCGCGGCGTCAGGGCTGTGTCCCGCTGTCCCCTCCTGCCGGTGGCTGTCAGCCCTCCAGTGCCGACACACAGAGATGTCTGGGCTGACAGCTCCGTCAAAGATAGGAACCTGTCAAGAAATGAACCAGAAGGATTGCCAGCTTGATTGGCCGCCTCGGGGAATCTTCCATTAGCAGCTTGAAAAGACACGTGTCGTCTGTTCTTTCCCGTCTCTCTATTTTTCTCTCTTCTCGTTTGGAAAGAACCGAAACCTTCCTGGGTTGAAACTGCTGCAGAGATCCCCTTCCCACTCCTCGGCTTTAAAGCTGATCTGTCTGTACAAATTCCTCCCTGCATTACACACTGAGCCTAACCTAATTTTTTTAGAATTGTATTTACAGTTTCCTAATTAGGGGAAGAGTCATTGCAGGGAAGAAGCAAAAGCAGATCCAGATGAGGAGATGTTGGTGTCCTGGGGGTGTGCGTCGTGGGTGAATTCATTAGACACGAATGCCTGGAGAGAAACCCTCTCAGAAATCCTTTGTACCGTGGGCTCGGGGGGGTCCGCCCTCCCCGAACTGGGTACGTGTCCTTAAAGAAATTACCATTACCGTTCTGGCTCTGCAAATTGCAGGATTTTCAGTCTGAAAAGTTAATTTGAGGAGCTTTTTGTCTGCATCTCTGGCGCACAGTCCGTGTCCCCAGAACAGGCCAGCTAGCACTAATCCCTGGCCATCAGGTGCCGGGGTGCGGAGGAATGCCGAGCGCTTTTCATGCTTTCTGCCCAGACTGGGTTTTAAGAAAAAAAAGATGCAATACTGGGAGTAAAACCTTGCTAAATCCCTGTGATGCACGGAGAGCTAACAATCCTCAGAGCCACCTCTGCTCCTCTGGGCTTGAAAGGGAGCGGGCGAAGGCTGCGCACCAGCACCTTCCCTGTGACACCCACAGACCTACCCAGGGCCAGCTGGCCCGGGGTCCCTTTGGCCTCCTCTCTCCAGGGAACCATCAGCCCTTCTTCTCCCTGAGGTGGCCACTGGCCGAACTGTGGGAAAAACGCCCAGGGTGCTGTTATTCTCTTGGGCCAGCGCTCTCAGGCCACTTTTGGGTCTGGGGTCTGTTGGATCGGTGGTCCATGGCCTGGGAGTGACTGTGGAGCAAGAACTCAAAGGCAGGAAGGTTTTGTTTCTACTGCGAAGTTTGCAAAACGCGGGAGAGAGCAGGATCCTGCCTGGATGGGCAGGTCGGAGCCTCGCTCGGGCACAGCAGGCAGCAGCGCGGCTCGGGCTGCGAGAGGGACCGAGCGCCTGGTGCAATGGGACAGTCATGGGCTGCATCTGGGTGGATCCAAGAGACGGGGGAGATCCAGCCCCCCAGAAGCCCCGACAAGCAGGCTTTGTGCACCCTGGGTTTGATTCCTGAAATAACCAATCTGAGGCTCCTGACTCCCCCTGAGCTCTCCTGCATCCGTGCCGTCCCAGGGTGGTGCAGCAGGCTCCTAAGTGACCCCACGGTGGTAGACACGGAGTTGCCACTGTCAGCTGCTTTCCAGTTCCTTTTTTTTTTTTTTTCTGGAAGAAACTGCTGCCTGACCTCCAGCCAGCAAAAAACCCTGGAGCTTGGGAACTGATTTGATGCCTGCTAACACAGTCACTGCTTCTGTGCTTTTCCTCCATGGACTGCCATCCCTTCATGTTGTGTGTGCGCCTCACGTTGACTGGCCTTTCTGTAATTAAATGAATATTTAGTTTTATTTCTTGCCCTTGTGCAAACTCTTTTAGGTTTGCAGTATGGGAGACATTGGGTAATAATACTTCTGGGTTTTCTTGGCAGCGGGCATCACTTTGTAAAGCTGTGCTGTATCTTCCCTCCCTCCCAGGGCTCAGTCAGAGCTCTCAGAAGTGCCCATGTCCTGCTGCAGCCCTGTTTCTTAGGGGCCTGCGTGGTCTCAGGAGGAGCACAGACGGTGGCAAGTGGGAGGGTGCGTTCCTGCACGGCAGGGCAGGAGGTGGCTGCAACCCCAGTGTGCTGCTGAGCACAGCCTGGGAGCGAACCGTGCGGTGCTGGGAGAGACCGGGGGTCCTCCAGTGCGCTGAACCCTCGTAGTTGGGTTCTGCCTTTTGGAAAAGGAGAGCAACATGGAAGGCGTTATCAGGATTGTATCCTCCGCTGAAGAAAGGTCCCTTCTGTGTAACTTTTGCCTCTCTGGAAAAGGTTCAGCTAATGAATCTGTCTTCTTCTTAAAGAAAAGTGTCCCCTCGGCGGGTTATCAGGGGTAACTGTGCTGCTTTCCTCCGGCTCACTCTGCAGTGAGAACCGTACTCCAGGGTGCGTAAGGATACAGGCTTTCCTTCCCAGAGAAGAGCGTGTCCTTGGCGTAGAGAGGTCTGTGGGCAATAAACAAACCCAATGTGCTCTTTACCCTGAACATTACAGGGCCTCAGGAGTGGAGGAGCACATGAAGAAACTGGCACAAGAGGTTCCCACCCCGAGTATTTCAGTCCTCTGGCTGCAGATGCAAGAAAGCAGAATTATATTCCCTGTATTTTTCATCATACACGAAATCCTACGCAAAGTGAGCTGAGTGGCTCTGGGACCATCCCAGCGCTTTTCTGTCCGGCTGCTCTCCTCCCTGCAGGGCAGCGCTTGCATTCCCCCTGCCCCCTGTCCCCACAGAAAAGGGGAGCACGAGGAGCCTGGAGCAGAATGGGACCAGGACCCGGGCATGCCACATCCCCTGCACGTGTGCCACAGGGTTGGCCTTCACTGCTGGTTAAAGCACATCGGAGCTGGACATGCTGATCCTGCTCAAGACCGCGCGGGGCACCCATGCAAACAAGAGCGATGCCACAGGGAGGGGCGGATCACGGCGGGGTACACTCAGCAGAAACTCACTTATCTGGCGGCAGGAGGTCTGGATGCTGCCTGGTGACTTTTAGCAAATCATGTCTCTTCCAAACACTCCAATTCCCTTGCTGTAAAACGACGATAATCATGTTTACGTCCCTTGTAAAACTCCTCACCCACGGGGATGACAGCGTGAGGCAGCGGCACTTCTCCAGCCCCCTGTTAATGGCTGGAGATATTTCTCCTTTACGACTCACGCTGGCTCGTGCTCTCTCTGCCCGGGTTCCCAAACGACACCTCACAAGCATTAACCCCCTTACACGGGGCTGCTGCATTCCCCGCTCAGATCTTGCAGGAGTCTGCGAGAAATCCGCAGCGTGTGCTGCAAGCGAGCGCGCGGCCCGTCGCAGGGTGCCTGCGGTCGGTCACAGCGCTGCTCGGCACGTTTGCCGGGTGAGCCGGCCGCACGGCTCCCGTGCTCCCTGAGGAGGCTCTGCACAGAGCTGCGTGCGCGGCACAGCGCTGCCCAGGGCTCAGAACCATCCGAGGTACGGGAGGGAACAGGGCTTTCGGGATTTGGAGCCACCGGCGCTGCCATCTGCAAAAAGCACGGCGGCATTAGGGTTAGCTGAACCAGACGTAAGCTTTCATCAGTTCCCACGTGGTGTGGCGGGTGAAGCGGTGTGTTTGTTCCCTGCAGGCAGGTCAGGATATGTGCCTACGCTCAGCTCAGAGCGCTGGATGAGGCCCCACTGTGACACCGGCATCGCTGGGGTCCTGCTGGCGGGGCAGTGCAGGGCATGGCGGGGGGGGTGGGTACCCCCTGGATCTGCAGGGCAGGCTGCTGAGCTCAGCAGCACAGCCAAGCGCTTGCTCCATGCAGGATGTGTGCAGTGGTCCTGGGGAGCCCAGCCAGCAGGCTAACAAGGCAGGACGTGCTGCAGCCACAGGACCAGCATGGATCTGGGGGGGGAAAAAGCCATAAAGGGGCTTTTTCCACATGTCCAGAACTGTCAACGTGCCTGTCTGGGGTCTCCCTGGCAGAGGAGCAGTACCAGCCCAGCACAAGCCTATTCCCATCCCCTGAGCAGCCTTGTCCTGCTCCAGTGACAGTCTCGGAGCACTGCGGTGCTTTTGCTTTGGACCCTCCCCCCCCCCGGAGCAGGGGCGGCCCTGTTCAGGACTCCCGGGACCAAACCGCCTGCACTGTTTGCAGGACTCTTCCACTGGAGCAGGAGAGAAAGAGCGAGCGGCCGTCGTGCCGCACTGCGTGCGGAGCAGCGTTTGCTGTCGGCTGGATGGAGAGCCCCCGGGAAGGAGCGGCGTGAAACCGCCTGCCACCGCAGCCAGCAGCCGTGAATCAGACCCCAAGGCAAACAGCTCCACTGCGGTCGCGCAGGGCTGAGGCTTGCCCTGGTCTAGCCCTACGCTGTGCAATGAAGATGGAGCTTTCCCAGCAGCGCCGGCCTCTCCTGGGTACTAAACCCATACCTTAAACGTCATTGCCTCTTAGACAGGCAAGACCTCTTCCCACCCTTCTCCCAAGGACTGCTTAGGTTGGTGTCCCACAGGTGTCCCACGGGACCTGCAGCGGTTTTGGTCAGGACAGAGCCCGGCTCGTGCTGGCAGTGCCCAAGGCAGGACGGAGCTCATCGCCCCTCCTGTCTCAGCTCCCCTCTCCACTGTGAACAGCCTGGTCCAGCACGGGGCAGGAGAAGCACGGGTGGCTGAAGGAAGCAGCCAGTACTGCACGGATCAAGTGATCGCTGTCCTCTGTGGAGCGTTACTGCCTGCTGTGGTGTCAGGCTGAAGCCTCCAGTCCTCTTCTGCCCGTGGGCCTTCCGTCCTTGCCTGAGCCATGTTGTAGGCTTACCAGTGGTCGGGTCTGTCTCGGGCTCAGTTTCCTAGATGGACCTTGGACCTTACGGACTTCTGAACAGGCCTCTGGGGTGCGCGTTGTAGCTCCTGGATGGGCTTTGGACCCATGTTGTTAGCTGTGTCTTGACTTCTGCATCTGGCTCCATCTCCTGCTGCTTTAGATAGGCCTAGGACCTGATTCATCACCTTGCCTCACCTGGTGCTGCTGAGGGGCCTTGCTCTGGAAAAGGGAGTTTCCAAGCGGTTAAGGACTGTCCCCTGGCTGGTGAAGGCACTGCCTGTGCTGGGGTGGCTCCCGGCTGAGCAGCCCTCGGGGGGCCGCCAGCCCTTTCTGCTCCCTGACATACTGTCCTGGGCTGTCCTCGGAGGCTTGGGGGCAAGACGGCGACAGGTCCACTGCTGTTGTCACCAGAGTGGTGGAGGAGGCTAGTCATACCTGTGCCCAGAGGCAATGTGCTTTTCAATAGCACACCCTGGTACCTTCTGCTGCATCACCCCGCTGTGTCAGCTGGGGCTGGGACTGGAGCGTGGGCAGCGCCGAGTGGTTCCCTTCACCCTGCGCCAAGTATGTCCCTAA
The DNA here is from genome assembly GCA_013399095.1 of Psophia crepitans. Taxonomy (NCBI): domain Eukaryota; kingdom Metazoa; phylum Chordata; class Aves; order Gruiformes; family Psophiidae; genus Psophia; species Psophia crepitans. Next base: position 127,805 of record VWZZ01006715.1, read on the forward strand.
CCAGACACGATTTGGCTTGGTCCTGCTGGTGCTTGCGTGAAGCTTGCTGGGAGGTTCCAGAGCAACTCTGCCTTGTTGGGCTGTTGTTAGAAAAGGCCTTATTTGGGTGGGTGGTGAGAGGGGAGGCATCTGGGAGGTCTGTCCCCACTGCTGCTGCACACTGGGAGCCTGGCCCCATCTCTCTCCAGTGGGCGTCAGGGCTGATGCCTGAGGGGGTGTCCCCACGGAGATTGGGGCTGGCCTCTTGAGCCGGTCAGAGGCAGCACCAAGGCAAGTTCAGCCTGTGGCAGCAGAACCAGGCTGGGGGAAGGAGGAGAAACAAGAAGGGAGTTGGACAAGAATGAAAAGGAGACACCAGCATCTGCTGCTCATTTTGGGGGTCGCTGTCAGAGCAGAGGTTTGGCAGTGGTCTCACCCCCCCGCGGAGCTGCGGACTCTGCACTGAGCGAGGAGCAGGTCTGGCATGTGCCGGCGCGGGATGCTGCTCACTCGTCTCCATGCCCAGAAGCCAGCGTGCTGCAAAATTCCCTTCCATTTCAGGGCCCTGCCCCCTGAGCCTCTGCCGTCTCGCTTATTGCCCTCCGGCATGCTCCGTGTGCGGCTGGTCCGGCACACGGTGGTCCCTTCTCCTCCCCCTCCCTGGTGCGAAAACTGCTGGCCAGGCTGTAGCGCTGTAAAGGCTGCTCCCACCGCCCTCCCACGCCCCTCACTGCGGGAGAAAAAATGGTGAAAAGTTTTAAATGGCTCCAAATCAGCGTGGAGTCTGTCAGACAGATGAAGTGTAAGTGGTTCGGGTGGATCCTCCCGGGCAGTCGGCGGTGGTGAGGTTACACAACTTTTCACCCTGCTTTGGGAGAGGAAAATGTTTCCCAGAAGTTTCGTGCAGAGGAGGAAAGCCATCCCCATTCAGCGTCGGTCCTGGTGTCCTGGGCTGAAGGCCAGCGAGCCCCCGCTCCCCCTCCATGCTCTGCTAGTGGTGGGTAGGGGGGAAGGCCCCCAGGAGCAGCGCTGCCATCTGGGACAGCATTAGCACGGCGTGAGTGACGGAACCAAGGCTGAGCTTGTCAGCTCCCTCATCCACTGGGTGCCGGAAATCTAAATATATGGAGATCATAACCATTGAAAGCTGTGCTTTAGAAGAGGCTTTCAACACTTCTGCCTGAAAGTGGCTAACCGGGCTATAAAACCCCTTTGTCTCTCCTGCGGATTACCTGCCATCCCCGCTCTGATTGATGTCGCAGCAGACATCTGGCAGCCGCCGCTTCCCTGCCTGGGACCACAGCCCGTGTCGCAAACATGACGGAGGAGGAAGAGCTCGAGAGAGGTCCGGGGACACAAAATCACTGAGGTCACTAAACAGACTGCCCCTGTTGCACAGGAGCTCGTGGGGCCGTTAGCTGGGGGGGAAGGAAGGGCACAGGGGAGCAGCGGTGGGATGGAGCCAGGGCAGGGGAGTCAGACCGGTGCAGCCCTGAGCTAAAGCCCCTTTGGTGCCAGAGAAAAGGCTCTCAACCGCCTTTTGGGGGCCCTGTCAGACCTGTGCGTGGGAACTGGTCCTGCTCAGGGTGACCACAGGTGGCTGAGCTCTCGCTGCGTGACCTGGGCAGCGGCAGAGGGAGCATGGAGGAGACGGCATGTTCCTGCTCTCGATGGAAACCGGGTTCCCCTGAAACAGGTCCCAGGCGCAGGGTTCAAGGGCTTCTCGCTTCTACAGGAGAGGAGAAACAACATTTCTGCCTCCAGTGAAGCTTTTCCCCTGAGCAGCGCTGCCTGGGCAGTGCAGGACGGGGCTGTGCTTCGTACTGCGTGTGCAGGGCGAGCTCTTTGCTCTCGGTGGTGGGAGTGTGACCCTGCCAGGTCCCACAGCCAGTGTCCAGAAACATGTTCTTAACAAGGTTCTCATAAGGCCAGGAGAGGACAGGGGGAAAATCAGAACCATCAAAGCAGGAAAAGCCGAACACACGGAGCGCTCGACCTTTTCACTTCAGATTAACGTAACGGTGCCCTTGAGGGGGGGACGTCTGAGCTCACCCTGCTGCGGTTACGCCGGTCGCGGGTTTGGCAGCGCAGCGGTCAGCGAGGCCTCTGGCTGCACACTGGCACCGCTCCACCAAAGCGGTGGCCCCCCCAGCAGCCCTGGAGGGCCCGGGGTTGAGGTAATTCCCTGGGACTGCAGCGCTCCGGTGCTTTCCAACGGTGCACAGCTCTGAGGAACCGAGCCCAAATAAAACTTCCTTTCTTGAGCCCTTTCCCTCCCACAGAGGCAACAGGACAAAGGCCAGCCCTCCATGGAGGTGGAGAGAGTTTAGGGGACAGCCGGGTGATGGCTCCCGAGGCACACGAGCTTGGGGCTGCCCGCTGCCTCCGCGTCCTGCTCTCCGCAGTTAGCACAGCCCCGTCCTAGGACGCGCTGGCTGCCAGGGGACAGCAGGTCCCGAGGCTGGTGGTGACTGCTGGAGATGCTGATGACCTTGGGGACCAGGGGACGCGTCGGGCCGGGCTGCCTGTGGCACAGAGCCACACTCCCCTGCGCCGCTAGCCGAAATAACCGGAGCCTGGCCGTGAGCGGTGCCCGCCCTCGGCCCCGACCTTGGCAGCAGAGGGCAGCGGGCTGCCCTGCCCTTGCACCGGCCCAGTGCTGCCGTCACGCTCCGGGACTGCATCGCTCCTGGAAGAGCAAAGTGCCTGCTGCCTCTGAGTTACGGGGACCGTGCCGACCGGCAGGCAGGTCTAAGAATGAAGTGTGGGACGGAACAGCGCCGGTGGTGGCCCTGGCAAGCAGCATCCTTTATTTGAATTACCCCCTGCACAGCCGGTTTGGGAAGGGATCCTGTTATCAGAGACAAGGAGGATTCAGGCCATATGGTTCAGCCAGCTCTGGCCTGGCCCCTGCTAGCCCAGACTGGAGTTGTTCCCTTCTTGCAAATATTCACAGGCTTTTGCTACCTCTGCCCTCTGCCTGCTCCTGGACAGGACATGGGCTGCCAGACTAAGGGCTGCCATCCCTCCTGGTTGCTGAGCGGGGCAGGGGACAAGCAGCCCCCAGCCAGCGGAGCCAAGGCTGGGTGAGCTGGATGTTTGCAGGCATCATCTGGTGAACAGCAGGCAGAAAACCTCAGCATTACAAACCTGGGCTGCAGAGCTGTTAGGAAGCGTCCTGCAGAGCACCTCCTGAAGGCAGAGAGGATGAGTGTTGTGGGACAAGGCTCTGCAGACCTCCCTGCTCCAGAGCAGAGCTGCCAGAGGATGTGGCACAGAGCCCCCTGAGCCACGGTGCCCTTCAGGAGAGAGGGGTCGGTCCCCAGCCACTGCCCTGAGATGAGCTAGATGGCTGGTATCAGGCTACCATGCTGTCATTCCCAGTGGAGGAAGGAAACCTGGGCCAGCACTGTTGCAACATGCCCTTGGGCCATGGGTGGGGATGGGGAGTCTTTCACCAATTCCTTGCACTTCCCAAATTAACGTTGGCCTGGGTTCACGCTCCCTTTCCCTGGCTCAGACTGCCCGTGTTTAGCACCCTGTGTGCTCGCCCCTTAGTGCCCAGAGAGCACTTGGGTTTCCCACACTGCTGGGTGGGGATGCGAGGCGGTCCCCGCGCTTTAGTCAGAACCTGGAGCACCAAAGCAGGCACCACTGCCGCTAGCGAGCGCCTGCCAGACGGGCTCCGCCAGTCCTGGCATGTTCCGCGCGTGGCGTGAGGATCAGAGACCTCCATGCTCCTTGGTCCACATCACCTGCTCCAGGGCACGAGGAAAATACCCGAGCAGACTTGTTTCGGCTCACGCTGTTGCAACGTGCTGGAGGGAGAACCCAAGACGGGCCCGAGAGCGGTGAACGCAGCAGGCACAGCCTCACACCGTGCTGGGAACAGTGTGCAAGCCATGACACTAACTGGTAACCCCAGGCAAGGAGTCCTCCAGCGACCACCAGCGCCTTCCAATCTTCCACGCAGTGTGGACCACCCTGCAGCGACCTGTGGGCCACCGACGGTGGGGTAAGGTGTCCCCTTCCCATGTGGCAGGGCACAGATGGGCCCATCCCAGCAGGCAGGGGTGCTTGCAGGGCAAGACCAGCCGCGGTGGCCGGGTACTGCCAGAGGAGTGTCCCTGTGTTACTGCCGTTCCTGGGTGACAGCGGGCTTCAGCACACCCTTCCCCGTGTTGTCACACCACTGCTGGTGCAAGCTGGTGTGACACAACCACACCTGACCGCCGCGGCCTGCTGGGGCTGGTGCACGCTGGGGACAAGAGCGAATCCTGAAAGCAGCTTTTGGAGAGCACGCTACGGACCCGTTCGCACCAGGGCAAGACCTTAGAGGATGGGTAAAGGCAGACGGCTCCTGGTACCACTGAGTGCCCTGGTACGGCGTGGGGCAGGCGGAGCACGCGGCTTTCCCAGGGGCTGCCTCACAGACCCCACGCACAGCTCTGGCCCCTCCTCATCTGGATGCAGCTTGTGCTGAAGCCGTTTCATCCCTCTGCATGTCTAATTCCAGGCTGTTTGTATCTGGACAGTGAGCGAGTTCGGTTTCTAATGAATGTGGAACTCGTGCTCTTGCTGCAGTACTTTGCCAGGGACCGTGTTATTTCATGTATCTAGGTCAAGCTTGTTCCTTCTTTCGTAGCATCTTTCAGGGAGTTTGGAGTGCTGCCCTTCCCTGCCATCTAGCCATGCTTCAGGTCTCGTCATCCTCCGTCCAGGATGATTCATTGGGCCAGAACTGCCCCTGGAGCATTCCCTTCCCAAACAGGGGCTCCTCTTCGCTCTCACAACGGGAATTTCACCCAGGACACCTGAGCTCAAACCTTGAGTCAAAGGCAAAAGCGAGCGGGCAGAGAGACCGAACGCCTCCACGAATCCCCGGTACAGCGGGCTCTCTGCCGCAGCCGGGCTGCTCTGGGACTATGCTACCCAGGAGCCCGCAGCTCTCAGTCCACTCCCAACCTCCTTGGCAGCCTTCAACTTCTTGCTCACATAGCGAGGAGACGACTGACAGCTTTCCTGGGCCCGCTGCTCGCTGCTGCCTGCTTGGGGCATTGCACTGCCCCGTTGCTGGAGGTGGGAGAGACCCCAGCACGGGCTGCTGGTAAACCTCTGAGCACGGCTTGTCTGCAGGAGCGATGGGAGGTTCGGGGTGTGATAACCTTCCTCAGCAGCATGCTCTTCCTCTGGCTGCTCATGCCGCTTGTTATGGGGTAGCTAAAAATCGAGCGGTGAGCTGGCTTTCATTTTGCACAGAGAAATTAAGAGAAAATACTGCGTTTTACTTTCATTGAAAGAACATTTCCAAATGTTCTTGTGTCCCTGTTCAAAAACTATGCATAACGATTGGTCTTCAAGAGTAGGTTTTGACCCTCAGAAAAGACAGAACAAGGTGGGGCAGGCTTGAGCTGTGTGGGGCAGGCAGCTCGGCCTGGCCGCGTTGCAATTAGTGCCCGTGGGCCGCTGTCCCCAGCACCATGGATAACCTTTGGCTGCAGGGTATTTCTTAGTGAAATCTCTGCAAAGTGAAGTAAAAATGATGCCAAGGCCTCATACACTGAGGGGATGGGTGCCTGGGAGAGAGGCAGAGGTGGGTGCGATGGTGTCAGGCTCCGAGGCTGCCCCTGCGCCCACCTAGCAATGGAGAATGGCAGAGACAGTTGTGATTCAGAGTCATGCTCCTGACATGTGGTGTGGGAATGACAATGATCACGCTGAGTATTTTCTTCTGTTTTCTTACAAATCCCTTAATCCATGCATGGTAAGTCTGTAGCCAGCAGCTTTTATTGGACTAACCAGTGGAGCTGGGGGAAAGAAAAAGGCTCCTGGGTAGACCTACCCTGCTTTCCCAGCTCGCTAGCTAATCTCCTTCACAAGATGTGAAAATATTTGTAAAAGCAGGTTTTCCCATTTCCGAAAGCCGCCTGAAAGCTTGTCATTTGGGGCCATCACAGGCGCTCAGCTCCCCAGCCATTTGTCGCACACATGGCCCGCTTGGTCACACTTCTTCCCGTGAGAAACCCCCAGAGGAAACTCTGCAGCCAATATGAAGTCCTGTTGGTTTGCCTCTAGCTGCTGCTGGAGTTTTAGGCAGGAATCGTGGTGCAGAGGTCATGGATGACCTGAGACCCCGCAATGCCAGTAGCACAAAGGCCACCATCACAGCAAACCATTTGCAAACTGCCCATCAGCAGAAGTGCTGACATAGCAAGATGTTCTCTGAAGAAGGGAGAACAATGAGGAGATGTCTCCAAATCAAAGCCTCTTTGCTGACAATATGCCAACAGAATAGCTGCCTGAACTCAGCAAACGAATCGCGGGCCCAGACAAGCTTGCTCAGCTCTAATCCTCTTATTGAACCAGGATCTAAACCCGTTTAAAGACACTGCCCCCTTTCAAACAAGGGCACCGAGACGCCCCAGATGCCGCCTGCTGAAGAAGTGAACTTCCCATGGCACGCTCACATGCGTGTCTCAGCTGCACATCCCTGCAGGCATCCTTTCCGCTCCCGCAGACACCCAGCCCTCTGTCTGCAGCTTGTTCTCACCAACGCTGACTGCTGTGCCACACAGCTTGATCTCAGAGGGACCCCTCCTCCCCTCACACCCTCTGGATGCTGGTGTTTGTCCCAGCCATATTCTGCCCTCTAGGCACTTCTCGGCAGCAGCGACAACGGTGCCGCAAGGAGCAGATGTATTACAGCGTGAGGAGACAGTCTGGGGCTCATGTGTCTGTTAGGACACATCAGGCAGCATGTGTCCCCGGGATTCCGCTGGCTTCTGAGTTGCGTAAGCCCTGAACACGATGCTTTGGCCAACCTAGTGTGGCCAACGTGCAGGAGAATCCCGGGTAGCTGGGCATGCAAGGGGAAATGTCATGGGAGCGATGGTATCACAGGACAGAATCGCAGAATCGTTTAGGTTGGAAAAGACCTTTAAGATCACTGAGTCCAACCGTTAACCCAGCACCGCCCAGCCCACCACTAAACCATGTCCCCAAGCACCACATCTACACGTCTTTTAAATACCTCCAGGCACCGTGACTCAACCGCTTCCCTGGGCAGCCCGTTCCAGGGCTTGACAGCCCTTTTGGCGAAGACGCTTTTCCTAATATCCCATTTAAACCTCCCCCGAGACAGACAGAAGCAGGCAGCTGTGCCTTGCCGGTCACACCGTGCTCTCGTGTGGGTGGGCGATGGCAGGTGGGAAGCTGCAAGAGGAGAACGTGGGCTGTGCATTTCCAAGGTGACATTAATTTCGGCAGCAGACATCACCGGTTTGCTAGCGGAGGGTGTGATGAGTAGGAGAGGTCCCTGGGGAGTCCCAGCTGGGAACATGCTTGGGCGAGGAGATCCGTGAGCGTCTGTGCGCTGGGGAGTGGTGGCACATGGTGGCCACCAACATACACATGAAGTAGCCTCTCTCTCAAAACTGTTTCTGGGTGGGGGGTCTGCAGCCCACATCCGTGGGGCAGATCAGGCGAGGAGAGGGCTTGGGTGACAGCTCCCTGAGAGCCTGTGTCCTCAGCCCGGCGTGTGGGTGGGCAGGGGCTGGGGTTGCTCTAATTGCCTTCTCGCTCTGCCGGCCCCAGCGCTGAGGCGTTTGCTCTTCGATGAGGAGAATTCATTAAAGGATTAGTGGGTTCAGTAGCTAATTGGCAATGAGAGTGCGATCGATTAGGGGAGGCTCTTTCGTCCTTGGAAAGCCGAGCAGCACTTTGAAACCTCTCGGGCGCAGTGACGTGTGGTGGAGGGGCCGCAGCCAGGTACCCACCAGCGCGCTCCGCTCTGGGGCAGGGCGTTCGCTGCCTGCCGTGCTGGGGGGTGCTGGCGTGAGCCCCTGACCCTGCCAGCCCACCTGCTCTGTCTCCCTCCCTCTGTACTCAAGTCACCCTTTATTTAGGTGTCACCGAAAGCGGGTGCCAAGCAGGCCCCGGACTCGGATGAGCTGTTGTGTTCTCCGATGTGAACGAGCTCTCCAGGACGCTGCATGACACGGGTTACTGACCTGGCAGAGCCGGTCAGCGTGGCTGCCACACAAGTGCACGGATCTATAAGTTGAAAAGCCTGAGGGGAATTGGGAAAAGAAAAAAACTTTAGCAATGCATACAAAATAATAACATCTCCCTCTAGCCCCGAAGTCTCCAAGCAGCGCTGTTGTGCCCTGTGAACTAACAGCCTGACATTTTTCATCCTAAAGTTAAAACAGTTTGAAGTCAGAGCATCATCAGAAAAGTGCCTGAAATAATAACCTACGTCCAGCTCGTCGTCTGCTCCTCTGCCATCCGGTTACAGAACACTTTCTGCTCCCGTCGCCTGCTGGGCGCTGCCAGATGCCAGCTCTGAGGGGTGTGTGTGAGGAGCCGGACTCTGCAGGCTGCCTCTGCCAGCAGGGACACCGCTCTGACACGCAGCAGATCCCCATCACACTGCCAGCCCCGACACCCGCTCAGAGCCGTGGCAGCCCCGGGACGCGTGCCCCCGCCTGACTCTAAAGCGTGGGCCGAATCAGATGCTGCTGCGTCACCATCAGGCGTGGGTGGTGGGTTTGGGGACGAGGCAGAGCCGGGTACCAAAAATCTCTGCTAGGCACATGGTCTCCAGAAGCTCTTGCCTTCCCCACACCCGCGGTGGACGCGGTGCTCCCTGTTCCTCGGGAGCGGCAGAGGGGACCCACAGTGCAAGCCTGCTGGCACGCGCCGGCACCCCGGGTTCTCCCTGGGCGCGTTTGCTGGAGGGCTGGACTTAGCGGGGTGCCACGAGCTGGAGGGAAGGTGGCAGGGAGCCTCCCAAAGCCTCCCCCTGGCTCCCAGCCCAGCCCCCCCTGCTTACCCTGATTTCCCACGAGTAAAAGTAAGCAGCCCGACTAGACCGCAGGGACGGTATCCTGTGAAAGCAACAGCTTAACTGGGCACGGCTGTCTGGACTGGGCCAAGCCTGCTCTGAGTCACGCCAGAGATCACCCTAAGGTCATCAAGGATCTCATCCCAGCTCTGGGAAAGAAATCCTTGTGGGACCTGGCCACCGAGCCAACATCTCCAGACAGCGCGAACAAAACATTCGCTTTGGCAATCTCGTTTGCTAAAGGTTGCAATCACACTTCAGCTCCTGCGTCGGTAGGGCCAGGCCATTTCTGTCTGTCTTGCCCTTCTGGCTGGCTGCACTGACTCATGCGAGGCTCCCTCTCACCGCCTGGTGCCGGGCACCCCGGGGTGGCAGCGGGCTGGCTGCCCCGGCGGCGAGGGGCACGTCCTCCCTGCGTGCTGTGGCTCTGCCCGACCCACGCTGCCTTCAGCCCGGCTTTGCTGGCTCCAGCCGTGCAACAGGCTTTGGTGAGAAGAAGAAAGTTGCCGCAGGTGGGAGGCCTAACGCCAAAGCAGCTGCACGTGTGACCACGGGCGAACGCTGGTGACACCCCCCCGTTACTTGCCTGGCCAGGGGCTTTGCAGAGCTGGGCAGGGCAATGGAGCATGCGGGAGGCCAGGCCCCGTGCTGGGGGCTGACAAACAAGATTCAGCCCTTTTTCAAGGCTTTGCATTCAAGTTTTGTGCCAAAACGGTTGCGGAGGACACTCCTTCCTTCTCAGTGGGTACGGCTGCCCGGCCGAGCGCCAGGACATGCTCCGCCAGCGGGGACTGGGGCCAGCCATTTCCATGGAAATGATGCTTCATGCCTCCAGGGGAAGGGCCATGTTCTTCCTCAGGAAGGACCAGGAGACTCCTCCAAGTTCCCGGAGACCTCTAGACCCATTATAGGATTTGTGTCTCCTTCACACTGTCCCTCACCAAGGCCGTGCAGCATTTAACATCCCTGCCCTCGTGCTCCACCGCAGCTTTGGGCCCCAGCACGTACACATCTGCCTGGGCAATGGGGTGTCCTGCCACCCGGCCCAAGGGCACGAGCAAACGGGGGGTCCCTCCTTGCAGTGCCCCGAGCATCAGAGTGCACAACAAGCACCTTGGTGCTGTCTGCACGCACAGCCTTGCACCCCCAGGAGTCAGCCCAGCAAACACCCCCCTGCCCCCATTCCTGCCTGCAGTGAGTCGCCTGCCCACGACAGCGCCCACGTCCCTGGGGACATCCACCTGCATCTTTCTGCGCTGCTGCCACCTGCAGCAAGGCACTGGGTGCCCTTTTCTCCCACGCAGGCTCTCGCAGGAGATGCTTGCTGCTCACCAGCGTTGCCCCTTGTCACCGGGGGCTGAGGGAGTCGCCTGTCAGCAAGCAGCTCGGTGTGATTTACAGGCATCGACCGCGTCTCCCGCAGCGCACCACAGTTTGGCACAGCGGGGAGAGCCCAGGGGAAGCTGTGTTCAGAGCAAATTGCTGTTTTGGAGGGTCTGTAATGAGCTGCTCAAGTTGCTGAGCAGCCTCGGCTGGGATGAGGCTGACAAAACACTTCAGCCCGGCAGCAAAAGCTTTTTAATTGGCGAATGGCTTGTTTTGACATTTCCCAAACATTTTGTTTCCAGGTACTTGTGAGAGCCCTGGAGAACTGCAGGAGGTGGGTTTGCAGGGCTCCTCTCCGTACTCCCAAGGAGAGAGAGTTTACCTGGGTGGCGAGTGCCAGAGCGTGCGCCCGGGCTTGGGCACTGCCTGGGGACGTGAGCGATGCTTTCACGGAGGGAAGGAGGCTTGGAGGGAGGGCGGCCTGGCCCAGGAGGCGTGGCGTCATGTAAGGTCTGCCGTGGAGCAAAAATCTGTGGGACACCAAAGTCCTGTCCCACAGGGCCGCTGTGAGCACAGCCCCTGCCTCCTGGGCTTCAAGCACCTGAAGGTGAGATAGTCCTCAGGACAAACGAGACCTGGTCAGCTGGAACTGAGATTTTCTTGGAGAAAACTGAAAACTTTTTTATTCTTTTTTTTTTTCTTCAGTGGTGACAGCCCAGTTAATTTCTATATTTCAGTTCCACCCCAGGCCCCCAAGTCCCCCCTTTGTGCTGACTTGTCCATGCATGGTCTCCATCCCCAGTGCTCGGTCCTCAGGGACCTCTCAGGTGCTCGGGAGTGGGACGAGCACCCAAACCCCCAGGGAGAGGAGGGGGCTGGAGCACTGGCAGTGGGTTTGAGGGGAAGGAGAGATGAAAGCCTTGAGAAAGCTGGAGGGAACCTTTAATGTCCTTTGGGATGTGCTGCTGGGGAGCTGTCGTCGCTCCATGGGGCAAGCGAGACACCCTTAACGCCAGCATGGAGCTGCTCGTTACAGCCAGGATTTTACCAGCTGAGAAAACTCCCCGCTTGTCAATTAAGGGAGCTGAGCACAAGCCCCTCTGCAGCTCCGACACACACCTCAATAACCAGCAAACAGCCGAGATTGAGAACAATCAAACGCCGTTATGGAAACCACATCGAAACAGCTGCACAGCACGCCAGCGCTGCTCCGCACGGGCCAGCGCGCCCTGCACCGCGGGGGCCGCCCTCCCTGAGGCACTCACGGTGTCGGGGCTCAGAGGGACGCTTGGCCCCCCAGGCGCACCAGGAGGGAACTTGGCCCCGGAACAGGGTCCAGGAGCCTCCTCCGGGTGCCCCGTCTGCCTGTACCGCATCTCGGTGCTCCCATGACCCGTGCAGGCAGCCGGGACACCCAGCACAGGCACCAAACCTGCTCCGTGTTTGTCCAAGAGTAATTGGACAGAAACAGGTTTTAGAGCCACCTGCCCCCCCCACCTCCCCTAAGCAGGGACGCCCAGATCGGGGAGCAGAGCTGTGAAGACCGTGTTCCCTCCAGCCCTGTGTCAGGAGAGAGAACCCCAGGGCAGAAGGGACCCTGCAGAAGGGACACGTGGTGGGGGCGGGCTGGGCCACGGTGCTGGTGGCTTTCCACCGCGGCGCTGCTAACGAGAAGAGTCATTTCCAGCAGGCAGCTGCTCAGTAGCATCCTCACATCCCTGTGACATGTGCTGGGGGCAGTGACACCTTCAACACTAACTCCAGCAGCGGCTGAACCTCCTGGAGTGCTAAATGGCCCGTGGATAACGGGCTGCTTTCCGGCTTTCCCGGTGCGGCATGCTAAATCGGGGCTGAGGGAGGACACGGCTCTGCGCCTTCAGGCTGTGCTTTCTGCGTGACCGACGGAGGCGGGAGAGCCCCAGCCCCAGCCGCTCACCAGGTCGGGGTGCTGGCTGTGCACGCGCTGCCCAGGCAGCGTCGTCCTGCGCCGGGTGAAGTCTTTCCCGCGTTGCAGCAATGCCAAGGTCCTGCACCGCGGAGCTGCTCGCCACTGCCGGTCAGGGACACCCACGGGCGGCTGGAAACGACCACCCTGAGCTCCTCTGCTTGCAGGGACGCGTGGCCCTGACAACCGTTCCACCCCAGAGCTCCCCCCTTTCAAAACAACGCGAGAAGCACCGACTTTACGGACGCCTTGGTGCAGCCTGAGCCATCCACCACCAGCAGCAAAAAA
>VWZZ01006715.1:143246-172206 GCA_013399095.1 Psophia crepitans
GGGACAGCGGCTGGCTGATGGGGACAGAGGCTGGGTGATGGGGACAGAGGCTGGGTGACGGGGACAGCGGCTGGGTGACGGGACAGCAACTGGGTTTCAAAGCTCGTCCAGCACCAGCCTCCCGGGTTCACGTCCCTTTGTGCTGCTGGTTTACATGAGTTTGGTCCAACCACTTGTCCCGGTGGCAGCACGTGGAACGTGCCTGCGAAGGGCGCTGGCAGCTCCGCACTCGCAGAGCGCGCGGGAGCTCTGAGGAGCTCGGCTGGCGCTGTGCTGGTCCCACACTGCCCAGCTCGCAGGGCAGGGCGCTGGCGCCTGGCCGCGGCTGGGAACGTGGGAGCGCTCGGCCCTCACGGCGCTTCTGATGGCAGCGGCCGGCGGGGTGCAGGAAACCACGAGGGGAGGCCACGGCTACGGCCAGGCTGGGGCAGCGAGAGGAAGCGGTGGGGGCAGTTTTGCAGAGCCTGGTCCCCCGCGGAGGAGCTGCAGGCAGATGTGTCGTTCAGCGCCCGGGCTGCCTTTGATCGGAGCGGGCGAACTGCAGCATTGCAGCGGCCAAGAAGAGAAGAAAGGAAAAACGGTCTTATCTGCTGCGGGCAGTGGTGTCACACGCTCCAGATGGCACACGAAGGAGTGGTAACTCTCAGCAATGCCTTCCAACAGCTTCTGAGAGCAAGAACAGCCTCTGGTTTGCCAGAGGCAGACCCCTCCTGAAGAGAAAGGAGGTCTAATGCCCTGCATTGTGGTCACCATGGCTCACGGCTTCTGAGGCCAGCACCAAGGTATGGATGTGATCCACAAGCAGGGTGGGTGGGAGCGGCTGGGCGCTAACGCAGAGCGGACGTGCCGCCCTGAATACACAGCGTGGCCAAACACGGGCGATCCCGGGGAAGAACGTAGAAAGCCACAACCGAGTCACTGTCTCTGGAGGTTGACAGACATCCTGAACCTGGCAAGGATCAGGGGGGTACAGGCAAACAAAGCAGCCGAGGAAATCCTGATCGCTGTTAGCAGCAAAGCGGGGACGGAGCTGGCGCAGCTCCCCGTGCAAAGCAGCCGGTTCTGCTGTGGTGGCCCCAGGCCAGCTGTGGAGCGCTTCGGGGGGGACAGCGTCCCCGCAGCTGGCACATCCATTTATTCACAGCTTGTTTCTGGAAGAAGGGCTCAGATGCTCCACGCAGGCTCAGCCTCTGCTGTGGGAAGTTTGCAGAGCCAAAGTGAAAGGCAGCGCGAGTCAGCCTCGGACGGCGAGCGGGTCCCACGGCGGCAGTGGGTGGGCGCTGCCCAGCGCGGGGGCGCAGTCACAGTCGTGTCCAACAGCCTAAAACTGTGGTGATGAAAAATGGAAGGGATAAGAGAAAAGGGACGGAGGCCTGACCCCTGTGGTTCTAACAGTGGGGAGGGGTGGGCAGGAAAATATTGCTGAAAAGCATTTCTCATCTGAAGGTAACCGGCTGCTGAAGTCTACACAGTTTGTCAAAACGGCCCAGTTCTGCCCAATTTGCAATGGAAAGCACCAGTCTGGCTCGTAGAACTTGTTTGAAAAGAAAAAAAGGTACTGGTGCTGCGTTCCTGCCGAAGCACAGGGAAGGCAGGCGGGCTGGGGGGCGGTTTGGGTGCTGTGCCCCTGACGGCGCTGCCCCAGAACCTGCAGATTTACTGGGCTTAGGAAATACGAAGCGTTAGGAGTCCCACAGGCAGCCTGCATGAGAAGATCAAACCTTTCCCAGTGCCAGCAACACCTGAAAAGAGCCGACCCCCTGCAATTAAACAGATTTTCTCCTCTGCCCAGGTTTTTTTTATTTGAATCCAAATTCTTTGGAAATAAACACACATCAAAGCTTAAAATCAGGAATCCTGGCATCACGTCTGTGTTGTTTACCCAAACTGTCTTTGTTTCCCTGTAAACCGGTACCTGGCATACCGAGACGGCGAGATGCAGCGCAGCCATCAGGTAGCACGCTGCTGTGCCAGACTGAGAACCCCGCGCGCTCCTCCGCTGCGAAAGCACCCCGCAACCCAGCCCGAGCTGGAGCAGCCCCTGGGAGGAGACCCGCAGGGAATGGCTCTCCCACACACCGACAGCCCGCTGGGAATGCTGCCCCCATCTCAAAACTGGATTCCTCTGGGATTTAGCAGGAGCACCGGGTACCAGTGAAGCGGGAGGAGGGGTTAAGAACTGAACAGCGTCTCCAGCGGTGTTGCTGTTTTCTTGGCAGGGTTTCCCCTCCGTTCGGGTACGGGAGAGCTGACTGCTTGTTTCCCACGGGTGCAGTGGCTGCTTTGCCACATCGTGTCAATCCTCAGGGGGTTTTAAAACATAAATACATAAATATTTGGGTTTAATTCTGGTGTCTGATTTACGATTATGTTTCTGCTGACTCCTTTTAAATCACCATTCCGGTAACATTTCCCTTTTCCAAAGCAGACCCATTTTTCACACCTAACCCCCTCCTTGAATTCTCTAAGAAAAGACAAATATTAGAAAGGTGCCAGAAATCGCACACTTCCCCGGGGGAAGGGGGTTTCCAGGGTCCCAGCCTCTCAGAGCAGGGCTGTCGGTACCGCCGGGTCACGCAGCCCCTCTGTCCCCCCTCGGGTGGGGGCACCCCCCCTGCCTCAGGCACAGCTCCTGAGCAAAGGCTCCCCGGGCACTGTCCTTAGGAAGGGGCAGCCATGAAGATGCTGTTACCTGGGGAGTGCAGGCTGCCTTCCTCCGGCCTTGGTTGGTGACCCTCCTTCATCACCCCCTTCTCAGCCGGGCAGTTGATCGTTCAGCTGCAAACGATTGTGCTTGTGTCCTTCTGCAGGGAGAGCCAGTTTTGGTACTGACAGGTAGTTAGTGGCCCCTCACAAGAGATGCCTGCTCCTCTCCCGTGAGCAAAGGTGATGGGGTGTGCAGGGTGTTAGGGCAACGCTTTGTCCCTCAGGGTCCAGGGCTGTCATGCTCACCCAGAGCAGAGGTTTGTTGAAGGTTCCTGGCATGATTTAACCCGCAAGGAGCCGATGTGAGGCTTCCCCTTCACTCTGTCCACTCCGCTCTTCCCTTCACCCAGCAGCTGCCGTTGCTTATTGCTCGCTGCAGCCGGGCAGACAGTGCCAGAGGCACACAGGCGGCAGAGCCTGGCAGCACAGGCTGTGCAGCACAGCATCCCCATCCTCCCACCCCAGCAGTTTGCCCGAACCTTTCCCTGTCCTTGGTGCCAGTGGCTCTGCTGACAGGGACTTGCTTTGAGAGAGCAGCAGGAGAGCGAGACCATTTGTGCCGCTGGCACCCCCACTGCTGCCTGCACCCCTGCTGCGCGCACCCAGAAGCACAGCTGGAGCCCCACATCTGCAGCCTCCGTGCTGCAGAGGATTCTCCTGCCTGCTCTACCAGCTGCAGGCAGCTGCCTTGTCCCTGCGCAGCTCGGCTGCCCGCACGGCTGCCCGGGCAGCAGGGCACTCGGTCCCGCCAAGGACACCCCAGGCTGCTTCCCCGGACAGCGGGGCGAGCTGCCCAGCTCTGCATCTCCAAACAAAAGGTCTTAAAGACCTTTGTGGGAGAACGTGGCATGGCTGAGGGCTAGAGGTGCTCTTTTCATGTGTCGGCCTCTTCACAGACGTGGCAGGACCTTTCTCCCTGTGCTAAGGCTGCGTGGGCTGCTCGCTCCTTCCTCCTGGATGGGATTTCTTGGAGCAGGGAACAGCTCTGCCCCACGTGCAGGTTTTGTGCTTCAGAGGGAGGGTTCCGAGGGAGTCCTGCGGTCCTTGAGCATCGGCATGTGCTCCTCCAGCTGAGATGACCCCCTCAGGGCCTCTGCCCCTGGCGCTTCACTGAGGAAAAATAAGTAGGGGGGGCGACTCTGATAGCGTGAGTACAAGCCATGGCAAAGATGCCGATGGATGCAAAATGGAAGTGATGACGCAGCCAGCCAGCGCAGCAGCAGGCTGCAGCCGTGCCCTGTCACATCAATCTTGCCACGTGCTTCTGCGTTTTTGCAGACTGAAGCGAGTCCTTCTGACAAGCCTACCCTCCCTGCGATCAGCTTTTAAGCCTCTTCCAACACCTCACCCTCCTGCCCCCGCACAGGGACACATCCCGGCTCCCGGGCAAAGGCAGGGTCAGCTGGGAGCCCCTCACAGAGAACAGAGCCTGCAGCCACAGCACCCTGCAAGCCAGCTCTCAACCGTGCTGTAAGCCAGATCTGTTGCTATCAATATTGAAATTCTGGTAGTCTGAAGCCATCCCAGAAAATACCTCCTCTTCTCCTCCAGCCCACTGACGGAACATTTGGGTAGCACCGAGTCAGGGAGGGAGACGTGCAGCGTCCCCTCGCCATGTGCCCACAGCGCAATGATCCGACCCGCAGGGGAGCTCTGCCAGCCAGGAAAGACCCAGGCTGTTTGGTCGATGGCTCTACAGAGCTGCACCTTTTGAAACAGTTGTGAACACCAAGTCAAACCCTCACAAGAGGTAAAGTCAGCACAAGGACGTTTGTTAACCCAGCTTGTCACCCTATGGCGAGTGACCGCAGCTCTATTTAACGGCGTTCTGGTATAGTCAGCTTTAAATTAAATTTGCATTTACCGTGGTGACTCGCAAGCAGGCCTGCAGCTCCGTGGGGGACAGAGCTGGGACGCATGGCCTGCGAGGCTGCTGGCATGCTGGCGGCACTGGGCTGGAAGCCCAGCTCTGGGCACTTGGAAGGGAGCCGCTGGCATTTCTGGGGGCCCCTTTCTCCTTCAGCCCTGCCTGGAGAGGCCGGGGCCCCGCAGTGAGCTCGCTGGGTGCCCTAGGACAGGCGGCTGCAGCCACCCGTGTTGCGGGCTGTCTCTTCGCAAGGCCAGTGCCTGCTGGCCTGCACCAACTGCCTCGAGGGGCTTGGTGGGGAGCACCTACTTCCCTCCTCCCCGTGTTTCCAGAGGCTAAAGGACCTGTGTTTTATTTCTTATCAATGCTTTAGCTACAGAGGTGCTCTCGTCACACATTCAGAAGACGCCGGGGCACACCGTAGGCACCTCAGTCTGCACGGCAGGGATGTGCAGGAAGATGATGCTGGCCCAGACATGCTGTGCTGCACATCCCGCTGTCACCAAGCCATTAATGTCACACCACCTTAAGCACGTCCTCTGGTCACTGCTCTGGCCCAAGC
This sequence comes from Psophia crepitans, assembly GCA_013399095.1. Classification (NCBI taxonomy): domain Eukaryota; kingdom Metazoa; phylum Chordata; class Aves; order Gruiformes; family Psophiidae; genus Psophia; species Psophia crepitans. The sequence continues at coordinate 148,382 of VWZZ01006715.1, forward strand.
GTTCTGCTGCACTGTGTGCTCAGGAGATCTGGTCGCCCACGGGTGCAATGCCAGTTGCCTCCTGCCTCTCACTGATGTGAACACGCAGCAAATGAGAGTACGGAAGGGAACTGGGATAGCAGAAAAGCTACACTGATTTATTTATTAACCCAGATCCTGCAAAAGTGGGAGAAGCTGCAAAGCCTGCCCTTCCTCCCAGCTTCCCTGTGGTGAAGCTCAAACGTTGAAGCAAACTCCAAGACCCCAGTTCAGGCCAGAGGTTTGCTTTCAAGGCATCTTCACTGATGCAAAAACGGTCCCCTGCCTTGTCCCTTGCCCAGCTGCCCCCGTCCTCCTGCTGTTGTGAAATGGATGTGCAGCTGTGGCCCAAACCAGACTCGGGGAGGATTTGGGTTAAATCTAACCAGGCAAAGCAGAAAGGCAAGTTTTCATGCCGGTGTCTCCTGGCAGTGGTTCCTTACGAGGCTCGCTTAGGTCTGATGGAGAGGGGTGAGGCAGCGGGACTGGGTGATGGGGGCTGGCTGTGGGTTACAGGGGTAGCTAGGTCCAGAGACTGGACATTACACCCTCTCAGAAAGTGGCTACACAGAAAGAGGTGAGCTATCTCTGAGCCAAGCTACCCAACTGGCCAAGAAATGCAAAGAAACCATCCAGACGTGGTCCTGGGCAACCAGCTCGTGGTGACCCTGACTGGGCAGGAGGCTGGGTAAGGTGCCCTCCTGAGGTCCCTTCCAACCGCAACCACCCTGCGAACGTCAGAACCAACGCTGGGTGTTTGCTCTATGGGTATATGTCTTTTGCCCTCTACGCCTGTCCCTTGGTGACAGCATCTCGAGTTTGGTTTTAAACCTCCAAGCGGTAGATATAATCCCATCATTTACGGAGCAACCCCTGTAATTTGAGGAACTGTAAGGATGTCATTTATTTCCTTCTCAAAGCCCGTTCTCTAGAAATGCTGTGCGTGACCTGGCGTCGGGAGGAAAAGGGATCCCAGCGGCCAGACACTCAGGGAACGGCGGGCTCAGAAATATTAAACGCATTTTTCAGAAAGGAGGATTACTGTTAGGGTCTGTGTAGCGCAGGGGAGCAAAATAATTAAAAGAATCCAAGAAATGCATTCGGTGCCAGGACTGCGTATTGGCAAAAGCAGCAGAGAGATCGCAGCTTAATCCAAACCCCCGTTTCCCAAGGATCTGTTAGGAGCCTTCCCCAGAGGCCCCGAGCGGGGGACAGGCGCTGGGGGACGGCACGAACAACCACGGTGGGGTCTGCAGGGAACCCACAGAAGCTGCAAGCACGCCAGACCCACGGGCCAGACTGACTGCAACCGTCGCATGGCTCTGCCGTCCCTGGAACGGACGCAGCCGAAACCGATCCCGCTGAGCGAACACGCTTCCCAGCGGGACCGCAAGGCGGGAGGGTGCGGACTGCAACGGGCTAAGGCTGAACGCGTGTTTCCTCCTTTGTAAGCTCAAACAAAGCTAGCCTCAGGGAACACCAAACGTGGATTTAAAACGAGTGCTTTTGATGTCGTAAACTAATCCCTTTCAAACAGGGGCTGGGGAGGGGAAAGCAGCACAGCCACTGGAGTGCCTGCAGACAAGCCCCCTCGCCGCCCCCCCGAGAATGACTTCAAATATGATAAACATATTTGAGAGGCCAAATAACTGAGAACTGTTGGCTTATAAACAAATGCACGAGGCAGCCTTCCTCGTACCGTCCTTCCCTAGTGCTGCTGGCCCCAGAGACGTGGCTCCCTGCTCCAGCCCCTCACGGTCATGCTCTGGGCAGGTTCCCATCGCTCGCTGTCCTTCCAGGGCGGGCTGGGATGCCCAAGGACAGGGATCCGCGCACGCTGCTGCGTGCTCTTCAGACCCCACCAAGCAGAGCTGGTCTCATCTAACAAGTGCCCGTGGCAAAGCTGGTTCTTTGGGACCCCTGTACGGTCACCGCAGAGCGTGGCCCCACATAGCCCCGGGCTCTCAGACGTCTGCAGGGGCCGGGCAGCGGTGGGGCGGGAGGGACGGCACCCTTCAGGCAATCGTGCCACCAGCCCCGGGTGAGGGGACCCGGCTGCCCCACACCAAGGACAACCTGCAGCCTGCACCGCCCGCTCGCGGGCAGCCCAGAGAGCCTCTGCATCACTTTCAGCTGTAAAACTGGTGATACTCAGAGGCAATGAATTCTCCCACTGGCTGGGTAAAGCTCCCCATCTCATGCAAAGAAAGTAGGACAGACTTAAAATTAATAATTCACACGCTCTGGTCCCTATAAAAGGGCCTGTCCTTGTTAATACTGTTCAGATCTTGCCAATACTTTTCACCCATTTTGACTGTAGGTTGACAAGGTCACCTCCTGGAGCTCAGCTGTAGCATAGAATTGGTGCTTTGCAAATTTATAAACTCAGGCCACGCTGCGGTTCTTGTGCAATCAGCTCATAACGAGCAAGGGGTTTGGGTTTCTGTCCCGAGGGCTGCTTGTTCAGCCCCCGCTGCAGCCCATGCGGCTGCAACCTCACTGCGGCAGGGCAGGTTTGGCTTTCACCCTCCCGGCCCTCGGAGAGGCTGTGCCTTCCTGAGCTCCGTGCCTTTTTGGGTCTGCATGCTGGTACATGCAAGCTCACAGGACTGCGGGTGGACCTCGATACGTGAACAGAGGAGGAACCTCTGACCAGCAGCTCACGTGTGTGACCGTTTCTGCTGGGGAGCTGCAGGTATCAGATGTGCAGATGCCTGCGTGTGTTGGAGCCACGTGTTTTGAGCTCGTCACAGGCGCTGCATGTCACCCCTGGCCATGTGCCTTGGGAACGTGTGCGGGACAGGGCTTGGGCTTGTCTGTGTGCAGTTCCTGCCCAGGGCCTGTCGCTCTGATGAGGACGTACACGTTATTGGGGATGTTAATGCTGGCCTGTTATGGGATATCAGAGATGCTGCCTGCGATTCCTTGGGAGATGCCAGCAACATCCAGGTGTGGTCCATAGGGTTGCCCCCAGCCAGCCCCTGTAGTGCCGGGAGAAGGAGCACGAGTGCTGGGGACTGCCTGGGTGCGGGTAGGTCGCTGGTGGGTGATGGGTTGTGTTGGTGAGTGCGTGCCGGCGCAGGGCTGTGCCATGCACACAGCGGTGGGGCACGCTGGCTCCCTGCCCCACAGCTCTTCCGAGGCTTTTAAAGCCCACGCACCAAGCAGGCCGTGCCCTGCCGCTGGGCTCCCAGCAGAGCTTTGCGTCGGAAAGTGCCAGGGCGAAAGCACCGGCCCTTGGCATCTCCCTCCCTTTTGCTCCAGCAATGGGTGTGAAGCTCAGACCTGCACCAGGATGGAGAGGATTTCCTTCAATCCTGCGAACACATCAGCGCATCTACTCTCCATGTCCTTAGCGCATGCTTGGTCACAGGACCAAAACGGGAGCCAAAAGCCCACGGGGGGCTGGGACAGCGAGGCTGCAGCCCCCCGCTGCCGCCCCTGCCAGCCAGCAGCGCAGCCAGGGCTGGCTGCAAGCACAAACACACCAGCTCAGCGACAGCTCTGAGCTGCTGGCTTCCACTTCCCGGTGTGCTCCTCTCTGCTCTTCGTGTGGGCTTCGTCACCTGCCAGAGACATGCTCAGTGCTTGGGGACGATAAATCCCTGTCCGAGGAGGGATTAGGTGACGGTCAATGCTATCTCTTGCTACAGGAGGTTGCTCATTTCTCCAGGAACAGACGGCTGCTCGCTTCCAACTTTAAAATGTATGGCAGCTTGGTTAATTTTACAGCTCTCGATGGCTCTCCTGTGACTGAGCTCTGCAAAGAGCAAGTAACAGATGAACCCAGGCCCATGCCTGTTCCAGAGAGCTGCTGGGGGGCCACCAGCTGTGGGCACGCTGGGCTGCGTCTAGGAGGCAAGGACTGGGGAGGATAAGTAGACTTTGTGGGACTGAGGAGCCCCAAACCAGGACCTACTGCCTGGGCTTGATCTCTCCAATGTCCAAGAGAAGGGAGGAATTCATGTGAGCTCCTTTAAACCAGAAATTTCACATAAACTGGGGTCTCCTGCAAGATTTCCAGACTTTGGCTGGATGAGAACTAACAAGGACAAAGCCTCTTCAGGAGAGGGGAACTGAAAGGCACAGAGATGGCTCCAGTAGGGACCTGCAGTGGCTAGCTGGGCTCGTGGCCTGGAGGTCTGGGCCAGCTTGGGGCAGAGGATGTGGCCAGAGACCAGGCAGCAGCTGCCATGGTGCCAGCTCTCCCCTACCTGGCGCCTTTGGCTCGCTACGGTGCGGCCATGCAGCCAATGCAAACACCGCTCGCTCTGCAAACGCCGTCCGCAGGGCTCGCCTTGCCCAGGGATGGTCAGCAGGAGGGAAATCCGGGCTTTAACCGTCCTGAATCAGCTGCTTTTCACTTACGACAGGGGTGTTCCCCTGAAGGTACTTTAGATGTCACTGGATATTGAACGCTGTTTCTCAGAACCACTTTTGGGGAGGAACAAGAGAGCAGCTCTGTGCCTCAAGCCCGGCCAGGCGAACCGGGACCTTTTCTGAATCTGGTTTGACTACATCTGGAGAGATTAACAGGAGGTAACTCTGCCTTCCCTTTGCAGAAGGGAGACCTCTGGGCTGGCTGTTCAGAGTGGATGTGAATTTCTGAGCCCGTAAACCCAGCACTGTAATACCTAAAGCTAAACACACCTGGAAGCTTCAGAGCCTGGGATTTTTCCATCACAAATTGTCCAGGACTTCAAAGTCTTCATCGCCTCTCTCATGCTCTTGCTCGGAGGAGCTGTCAGCAGGAACTGCGCCGCGCCAGCCCGCCTTCCTGCCCTGCTGCACTCCGGAGCCTGCATTTTTGAACACGGCTCTCCAGCAGCTCCAGCGTCACGTGCCCGCGATTGCCAGGGAGCAGCAGGCTGGAGGGTTTGCTCGCATCGCCCAGCTCTGTACCGAGGCCTCAATAAAACATCAGACGCTGCTGCAGGGACCACAGCCGGCACGGTACAGGCGGCAATAGGGGGAGAATGAGATAAAACCCAACAGAAACTCACGTTGCTGCCACATCCCGTCTGGAGCAGGGGAAGTTCTGCTCCACTGTGAACTCACAGAGGGAATGAAGCTTTATGGAAACAGATTCAGCCAATATTAATCAAAACCACACCTTAATTGCAGAGAGGAAATGGGTCATGCAGCCAGGCTCCCGGCAGGCGACTCGGCAGCGTGGCTAGAGCCACTAGAGAAAGCAAGACAGGGAACAGATCACAGCTTGGATAAGAAAGTCCCCGAGCATTTTATAATCCAGAGTTCCTTATTAGCAAGGTTCAGGCAAGACGTGTCTAGAAAGCTGCCAAATTAAGCTGGTAACATGAACAAATGAGAGACACCTCTTTACCCCGGGTCAAACCGAAGCGCCAGGCAGCAATGGATCCGCCGGAGCACCCAGAGGCTCCGCTGTAGCTACCAGTGCATGGGCTCGGGTAGGGCTCTGCCAACGCTGCACAGAGCCCTCGGCCCCGTCCAGCGCCTGGGGTCTCTGGCTCCGTGCCCGTGGGGGTGCAGCTCCACAGGTCTCCCTCGCAGAGGGCAGCGAGACCCGGGCACAGCAACAGCACCTCGAGGGAGGCTGATGCCTGGGCGCTTGGCGGGTCACAGGGATGCTCCGCAAGGGAGGGGTGCGGTTGGGTCCCACGGGATGCTGGCAGCCCTGGAGCCCCACGCCGGGGCGAGGGCCAGGTCGCAAGGATGCTGGCGTGGCAGGGAGGGTACTTGCATGTGGCTCTGAGCTGTTCCCCGGTGAGAGACCCTAAGATGACACTTCCCGCTGCTCCTTGCCCCAGGCTCTGGGACACCGTGCCAGGGGGTGCCCAGGCTGGCCCAGGGCTGGACAGGCAGGGTGCAGGCAGGCAGGGAATGATTCGGGCTGCGCCCTCTGGACCCACTGTTCTCCTTTGTCTTTCCCCTTATGCTGGGCTCAGGGCAGAGCTGCAGACTTTGAGGGGTCCCGGGGGGTTTCCAAGAATGAGAAGCAGGTGGCAAAGCTGGTGACGTTCCCTGAAGTATCGCCCATGCCTGAGAGAAGCCAGAGCAGAGAGGAGAGATTTAGCAACTTAGGTTCTGGCAGGAGAGACAGGAGAGCTTAACTGGCACCAGTGAAGTCCTGGCCAGGGGGGGATTTAAACTGGAGAGCATGGGAAGGCAGCAAGAAGGGCGCTTGGTCCAGACTAATCTGATTTAGGGGTGGATGCAGCCAGAGCTCAGGGTGCCTCTGGAAAGCCTGGAGGGAGACATGCCATCACAATAAATAAGCAAGGCAAATCAGGCTGCCTGCGGGGGAAAATCCCAGACTGTAATAATGATAGGGCTGCTGTGGAAAAGTTAACTAGGATTAGAGAAACTGCAAATTTCAAGTGGAAGATGACAGCAGGAGACTTCAGCTACCCTGTATAGCTCTGACTGCTGCCTTGTCAGGATAGACAGGTGGAGACGGATGCAGAGATAACATTCTTGGGCACAAATTATGATCCACAAACAAAATTGTCAAAAAGCCCCAAGAAAAGATGCTGTACTGGACCTAGCGTGGAGTGCTGCACAGGACCTGGGTCACGACGTGCCAGTGGGTGAGCGACTCGGCACCAGGGAGCACAGTACAATTAGGTTTAACGCTGCAGAGGGAGAGAGCAGGTCAAAGAAACCCAGGGTACATATAATCAATTTTAGGAAAGGAAAGGAGACAAGTTGTCAAAAAAAATATGAAAGAAACGGCAACAAAGAGGAAATCCACCGAAAGCAAGAGGCCTGGAAATTGGTGGGACCAGCTTGACGGCTACGGCGTGATAGGTGCTTGGGGATGCTGAGGGCACAGCAGAGAACAGCAGCGATTTCTTTGTGTTGGTCTTTACTGTCAAAGGTGCTGGGTGAGACTCACCACCACATCTACACCAAAGCCCAGGCTGGTGGTCTTCTACGAGGACAGAGCCCGAGGTGAGACATTTGTTTCTTCCTTGGGAGGAACACAGAGTACATATTTCATGTATTTTGGTGTGAAATACCGTTTGGACCAAAAGAATGTATCCTTCAGAAAACCTGAGGCAGGATATTGTTCGTCTTGAGTCGCTCTCCTGAAAGCTTGGGAAAAGCCCCACGTGGCCTGTGATGGGGTCTTGGTGGGAGGCGGGGGCCCAGCTGGCAGATGGGGTCCCCCCCTTGGCCCCCTCATGGCACTCATGCCCCAGGAGCCACCGATTGCCACTGACAGCGTTCTTTATGAGAAAATTAACCAGAGGAGCAGCCTTGTCCCCACATCATAACAGCTTTTCCTAATGCCAAAATAAAATAATAATAAAAAAAGCAGCTATTTCACGCTGTAATTACAAGTCATAAAAAGAGCTGTGCTGGCAGATATATAACACCCCAGTAACTGCCTCTGGCAGCCAGGCCTCACTAACGCTAATCACAATAACAATCCCAACAATAATTAGAGATAAGACTCTCCCCGTGAGCCCCCGCTCCACATCCGTCCCCGTGGCAGCCCCCGTTTGCTGGAGGAGACGCGCGGTGCCAGGGCAGGGGGTGCGGGGAGCCCCGCCGTCCCGAGGGGACATCTGTCCCCCCCCTGGCTCCAGCACCTTCCGCTGCTCTGAAGCTTCCAACCCAAACCCAGGCTGGTGCAGACACCTCAGTAGCTCGGTGGTGATGCTAGAAGGGGTCGGGGGGGCTGGCCTCCTGGGACTGCTGGCCTCCACTGGCTGTTGGTGACCTGCAGTGTTTCTGGAGCTCTTTGAGAGATCATGCCCCAGTATTCCTGTGCTGGGAAATACACTCTGGGACAAGAGGAAAGTCCTAAATGTTTTCTCATCTCTCCTTGCCACAAGGAACCAGTCCCGTCTTTCACCGTGCAAGCACACTTGTGCATCACAGAGACGTGTGCCTGCAGTCTCGCCAACACGGGCACAGGTGACCCCAAACGTGCGTGCCGCCGGCTCCAGGTTCTCTCCTGCAGTCCCGTAGCGCCTTCAGTTATGGTCCCAGTGCGCCAGACCGCAGGGGCTGCTGGCTCCAGCTCTGCCTCCCACTGTCTGCCTTCGTGTTCCTGCCTACGCCCCGCCTCACTGCTTGCTCCCTCTCACATTTGCATACCATGCATATTCATGAGAGACATGGCTAATTAAATATTCATGTACATAGTCATTGAACTTGCAATTAATCTGAAACTCGCGGTACTTCTGATATCCCCCCACCCCAAGAGGAGCCACGAGCCGGCTCTGGCTGCTGCAGGATGCTGTGCTTGCTGGCTGCCGTGGGCTGCAGCCCAAGAAGAGAGGTACCAGCACATACGCACCCTTCCACTGACCCACTTTTCCCAGATCCACGCTGTTCTGCAAGGGGGAGAATGATGAGAGCTGTGAGCTTCCCGTCCTGGCCCGGGGGAGGCCACGGTGCACGACAGGAGCACATAAGTACAGCAGCAAAAATTCTCAGTGCTGCAGGGTGCAAAAGCTTTGCCTCCAAGTGGGGCTGGTCTTACTGCAAAGCTGCCCCCCCATCTGCCACCAGTCCCGTGGCGGGGGTATGGCAGGGTGCAGGGCGAGGGCTCCCACCCCAGCAGCCTGGGCCCTGCAGAGGGGACGGTGCTGGGGGTTGCTGGATGCCATTGCTCTTCCACATGCCCCAGCCCAGCCTCTCTGCACCCCAGCGCTTGGCTCCTGCTCCGGGGTGCCTGAGGGGGGCACTGAGCCCTCTCCTTCCTCCCGAGTGCCTCCACCCCTACTAACGAATTGAAAGCTGCTCCTCGCAGCACCCCCCTGCAGCTCCCACGGCTCCTGCAAACTTCCTCTCATCTCCGCGTACTAATAGTGTGTCAGGAGCTTCTGCTTCAAACCACATCTAGTCTGACAGCCCACCCTGGAAAAGCAGCTTCAAACAGCGCCAAGACTGACAGAATCAGAGCAGAGATGGGACGGGGTGGCAGGGAAGGGGGGTGGGAAGCGGGCGCAGGGCTGCGGGGGTCCCCAAAACGCATGGCAGGACTGCACTGCCAGCTCCCGGGGACCGCAGAGCCCAGCCGAGCTGGTCCTGACACCCACGTTTCCCCCGAGCCACGCACAGCACTCACCCCTGGCCACGGCTCGCAGCCAGCACTGGCACACTGGTGTCACACACCCAGCTCCAGATCTCCCTTTCCATGGCAGCCCCGGGTCAGAGAGATGCAAGTGGCTCCCGTGTGAATACGCCGCTTAGAGCTGTCTCCCTGTCTGCTTTATTAGTAGTGGCCAACAAAAAGTGTGGGTCCTGTTGCTTGAACCTATTTGCTCTGGCCAGGACATAGTCTGGTGTACTGGCTATGCTGGGTATCGCACACAGCAAACGTGTTAAAACCAGCAAAAGTGTTTTTTAAAACTCTCTCTAGCAACTCCTCCAGTTTGTTCGGGGAGTCTGGGCAGAAATCGAGACGTTCGGGGCTATTACAGCTGACCCAGAGCATCCCCCAGATAGGCAGGAACCGCCTTGAAAAAGCAGTGAGAGCAATCCAGAGCTCACCTAAAAAACTTCCAGCAATATTCTCACCCTCCCCCAGCCTTTTTGTACTGTCAGTGATATCCTGTCTGTTATTCTTCACTTTTCAAGAAGGTTTTGAAACCCATCCTCTTTGAAAACCCCTTGTTTAAAGCAGGAGAGAATATCCAGCAGGGTTGCAATTCGGCAGCTCGGCAGCACTGGCTGCGGATCGAGGTTCGAAGGAAGCTGGGCTGAAAGGGAGCCAGGCGTTTGGAACCGCTTTGCGGGCAGCTCAGGGACACCTCCAGCGCCGCTCCGCTCCCTGCACGAGCGGGCAACGGCTCCGTCTGTCGCTGCCTCCTCCGGCGCGGGTTTTCCGTCCACAGCTCGCTGCCTGCAGACACCCGCGCGGTCTGCATCAGAAGGGTGGAGGGTTGGGGGGTTTTTAAGGCAATAAAGTTGTTTCCTTCCTGCCGCTTGCTTAAAACCACCCAGGGAGCTGGTAGGATTTATACCCATGTCTGCGCAGGAGACCTTCCTGGGGTTGTGGAATCAAGATTTCCAAACACGTCGCAGCGCCCAGGCGTAGCAGCGGAGGGTACCGCTCTTTCGCTGCAGTCCATGTTTTAGCTCTAATTATCCCATCAAACTTTGCTGCCACTGGGTAAAAGACACTCGTTGCAAACCTGGTGTGCTGGGAACGGCTGGGCTGGTTTGCAGAGCCCCCGGGGCAGCCGTGCTCCGCAGCTGGACACGCTCATCCCTGTGCCCGGCCGCACACGCTTGTCCCCCGGCACTGGGCACAGTGGGTCACAACACACATCGCTCGTGGCTGCGGGCGTGCGTGTGGGTGCAGATCCCTCCCTGGTCCCAGCTCTGGCTCCTGACTCATACCCCAGTATTAGCCTCAAAAGTGCCCGCTCACGGCCCAGGGCAGCAACAGAAGCAGGGTGCTCCCCCTCTCCCTCCTGGGATACAGCTGGAGACGCACCCCAGACCCCGGGAAGGACTGGGTGGCAGTTCCTAGCTCTCCCTGCGAACGTGAGCAGGACTGAGGTGGCTCAGCAGTACCAGGCAGGCTGCAGGGGAAAGTTTGGGCTGCCAATTTAAGGGCATTTGGAGATGAGGACCCCCACTGTCCATCCCCCCCAGTGCTTGTGGCCTGAAGCCAGCAACAGGTAACGTCTGGCCAGCTCCCTGGGGCTGCGCTGGGATGCTGGGCTGCGGGAAGAGATCCCAGCCCGGTCTGCTGCAGGAGAAGTGGGTAGCTGGGGATGTAGCATCTTAACCAGCTCTCTCTGGAGCTTCTTCACTGAGCCCCAAGCCTCGGACAGAGCTGAGTAGTTTGGTCACTCCACAGCCTTCAAGCAACGAAGGACACCGTCACGGCAGTGCATGGAGATGGGTGCATGGAGACAGACCACCAGCTTTCTGGTGGACGCCACAGCCCTCCTTCGTCCAGCAGCGGGCTGGTACGGCCGGGTTGTAAGGCAGTGAAACCCCTACTTCGGTGCCCTCTGAAAACCTGGGTAGGGGACCTGCGGCCACACCGACGGGTGGAAAAGCTGCGCTGGGGGATGTGTCCCACAATGACTGTGCAGCAGCACAAACCTTCTCCGCAGCCTGGGCTGTAAGCGGCTTCGTCTGGCATCGGGGGGCGGGGGGTACAAACCATCCCTAACGGGCTTTTCTGCGGGCGTTACTGCACGCATTTCGCCAGCGTGATCGCCGAGTTCGCGGCTGAGGCGCTGCTCTGCTGAGCTATCCTGGAGACGTGAATGCAAATCAGCCTGTTCTGAGAGAGGCTGAAGGGCAGGAGGTTCAGGGCTGGGTTTTCTTCCTCATTGTAGGAACACTGACATCTGGCTCCAGCTGCAGCATCTACTGCTCTGATCTGCTCCACATTTCTTCCTCGCATTGCTCAGATGCTAACGGCAGCTCAGAACATTTCTCCCGGTGAATACGTTGCACTATTTGCCAGTGACTTCTCACTCCTTCCTTCCAGACTCTGTCAATGTTGACCCAAGGGTTGGCGGAGGCGAGGTAACTCTCTGGGAACCCTCTGTAAATACCAGTGAGGCATTACAAGTAAATGGCACAAGTATGAGGGACGAGGTTGCTGCCGGGCGCTGGGCAGGGCAGGCTGAGCTCTGAGCAAGGCACAGCCTTGGTGCTGGGGGCAGGACTGCAGGAGCTCAGCTCCCACCCGCTGGGGTGGAGAAGCACACGCTGGGCAGCTTCACCCAGAGGGAAGTCTTGTTGCTGATGTGACAAGGAACAGCAGCATTGCCACGGCCTTGGTGGTGTTAACACATCGACATGGCCCCCCCCCATCTCTCCCAATGCTCTGGAAAGAAATTTGCAAGTGGCATTTGCATGGATTTACCGTCAGGCGCAGGTGCCCAGGCGTTTCCACCACAACCCCCCGACGAGGGCAGCACGAGCCCCAGCCCCCCCTTGGTATACAGAGGCACAGCGAAGGGGAGAGATGGCTTAGGGCCACAGCAAACCCAGACCTGGTCAGGATGGGGACCCGGGGCGCCTGCATCCCGCTCCCGAAGCCTGTGCTGTCCAGAGAACTGCTAACTCACCTCGGTTCAGGCTGTGCCCAGCGCCTGGTGCTTCAGAAGGGACACAAGCATTAACCTACCCCTTGCCCAAACTGGTCCCAGCTGGAACCAGTGCACCACGGAGCGGTGCAGCACATCTATTGATGTTTTGCTGTACAAGGCCCGAAGCACAAACTGATCTTCCACGACCTGCGTTCGCTCCTTGTCCATCCCACCCATCTGGTGCGGTGGGGGAGTACATGGTGCACCCCAAAAGAGTCTGCTGCCAGCCAGCCCCAAAGCATCCTGCTCCCCTACCTCCTGTCAGACAAGGCTAGCTTTGGCAAGATTTTATCAGAGCCAAAGCAAGCTCAGTTTACAGAATGACAATGCTGCTCTTCAGGCTTACTGTGGCTTATAAATAAATATTTACTATTAATTTTATTCCCACTCTGGTGCCAAGGTGCACAGGATAAATCACTGCTCCTCTGTGATAAAGGATCCAGGAGCCAATCTTTAGCCTTGCCTGAGATTTATGCCCCTTTAAAAACAAAGTTCCTGACAAAGAGAGAGATTTCCTGGCACAGAGCAACTCTGTTTAATTAGAGAGATGATTCATGTTTTCAATCGCAGTTTAATACCAGGCCCTTTACAGTCAGCAGTAAAGCAGGAGCCTGCGGGTCTGCCAGGCCCTTGAAAACAAGCCCATCTTTGGTTCCTCCAGCGGAGACGCCGTCGGCACGATGTGCTGCTCTGCAGGGCAGGGCCGCAGTGCCGAGGGGCTCTGCTGGACCCCAGCACTTGCAGACCTTCCCCAGAGCCTCCCGTAGCCCCTTCCCAGCAGGTCCAGTGCACAGGAGAGACAGACCCCCCGTGCCCCAGGGACGGTGTCAGCTCCTGCAGGGAAATCTCCCCCTTCCCCAACCCAGCCGCACGGTTCAGTCCCGGGCTGCTCCCGGCAGGAGCTTTGCTCTCCACGCCCCGTGCTCTGGTTGCCAGCAGCCCGGCAGCAAGTGGCCAGGGGCTGTGCCACGGGCCCGGCAGGCTGCGGGAGCGGGTGGAGGCTGGCTGCCATGCTGCCGCTCCCCCGACTGGGACCAGCATTAGCAACGCACTGGGGGTGGGAAGGCCGAGGTAGACTGGTCTGAGCATCCTCAGGCTGAAAAGGCTCCAGTAAGCTTCCACAGCCGCGGAGGTCTTCACAGTGGAGCTGGGTGTCCAGAGGAGACCAGCACTGCAAGGGAAAGCTTTGGCCCTAATTCATCTCCAAAGTGGGGGGAAAAAGGTCCTTGCAAGAGGGGGCAAACTCACGATGAGGCGATGCCATGCTGAGCTGGTCCCTGAGAAACAGGGGCACCACTGTGGAGTAGACCCCGCTCCTGGCCTATGGTGCTTGGACCTGGGTTCAGCCGGTGCAGAACCGGGGCACAACCCAGCCAGGACAGGGTCCCGACCCAGTATCTTTGTCTTCTCCCTCCTGCTCAACTGGGCATCGTGCTGGAGGAGTAAGAGCGAGCCTGGCCAGGAAGTTAAGCGAGCTGCCAGCCTCGCACACAGCTCCCAGCCGCATTTACAGCCACCACCGTCTAGACAGTTTCCAAGAGTCGGCGGCTGCCTTGCGCACCGCGCTCCCTACCCTCACATCCCAGGCATCAATTCAGAAACAAAACAGACGTGGCAAAGGCCCATAAAATTAATTAGCTCTCACTTCAAATTAAGCATCTCAAATGGGTGTTTCATGGAGATTTAATTAAAAGCCTGCAAGTTATACTGTAAGCAATGGCTGGAGCTGAGCCGGAGGATGGGGCGTAGGCACGGGGCTGGATGCTGGCGCCACGTCCCCGGCTGTGCCGAGCGGTCAGGCACGCAGCGTGCGCGCGGTGGCTGCTGGGCGTGATGCACGTGGATGAGCTGGTGTCTTCCCCCAGTGTCACGGCATCCCCCCCTTCCTAAGCCCATCCTCGCGGGGGCATCTGAACCCAGAGCGGGGCACAGCTGGGGCACAGAGGGGTGCAGGAGGGACACCTGAGGTGGGTGGCCTTCTGCTGATAGGGAGGGACTTCTCTGAGGCCAAGGGGATCTGGGGTCTGTCCCTACGCTTGTCTGTGGCCCTGGCGACCCTGCCTCAGCGCCGGAGGATGTGGCACCTGGAGGAGCAGGAGAGGGGCAGGGTTTGCCCAAATGTGCACCAACATCACCGAGGTTGAGAGGGATCAGGGTGGGTTCAGCTCAATGTGAGACATGTCGGGTCCATCAAGCAGCACTTGAGGTCCCCCTGGGTGGGACATCTGATGCTGGGTGTGCCTTGGGGAGGGGTAAAACACCCTGTGCTGAACAAACACCGGCCATGGGCAGCCTTCACCCCAACGAGATGTGTGCTGTCACACCACGTCCCTCTCCTCATGCTCTGCCAGCAGGTCCCCTCCAGCTTTGCCTTGGCAGGGTTCCACAGGGCCACGTAGTGTCCCAGGCTGCAGCAGGCTAATGTTCATGGTCCCAGCACACCACTCAAGCTTGACGCTAATAATGTGGAAGAACTGGAGAAGGAAAAGCAGTTTATTTCCATCCCTGAAAAGCCCTGAGGTTTCTTAGGAGGGTATCCAAGCAACACTCTTTCTGATCAGAGAGTTGACTTCTGTCCTTCTCCCTAACTCCTGCCTCTAGATCCTTGGTAAATTCAAGGCAGGATACTGGGAGCACACCGCAGCAGGAACACACCACAATGAAAAATATCTTCATTTCCCAGCCAGGCACACTTCTCCTCAGGTACCCCCGCACCAAACACTCACAGATGTGCTAGGGACTGGAGTGCCAAGGAATTTCCTTTTACTAGTGAAGAGGCAGGTCTTAAAATCCGGCAGCTCCGAAGCATGAGAGGAAAGACTCCTTCTCTGAACCTGGCCAGCTCTGCCACCTTCACTGTAGCCCGGCAGTCCCTGGGGACACAGACCTTCTTGTTCAGCTTGCTCCTGCCAGCAACAGCAGTGCTAAGTCCAGACCAAGCCCCTGGATAACCACAGCCCTGGTACCAACCTGGGACTGGAGACTTCACCCCATGGAGAGGACCATCCTGCTCCATGCCGTCCTTGGAGCCTGTGCTCCAGAGGAACCTCCCAGGGGCAGCCCCTGGAAGCAGGCACATTGCCGGATGGCTGCACAGCCCAGCGCAGCTGTGATTTTTCCTTTGCTTTGGTGTTATACTCTGATTTGAGGTCCCTCATTGTTTAAATTGAAGTCCTGCAAGATGTCGAGTAAAACCCAGGCTGCAGCAGGCAGCCAGGGCTATTTTTACCCAGGGGAGCAAACGGGGACCAGGCAGCCTGTCCTTCCCTGGTTGTGCTGAGCACCACTGGCTCATGTGCTTCCCAAACCAGTGCCCAGGAAAGCAAGACTTTGGGTAAGAAAAGACCTCTCCCAGCTTCCCGAGGCTGTCCAGCTGGGTGCTGGCAGCACCTTGGGGGTGCACTGCCTTGGCCAAGCACCCTTGCATTACTTCGGCCATCCTGGCAAACAGCAGCACAGGCGCGAGAGAGCTTGTGACACCGAATCCCAAATGGAAAGGGTTGATCGCGATCTTTAGCCGTGTGCTGCTAACACCAAAACCGCCCCTCCAAGGCCTCCCACCTCCTGGGACTTCCAAGGGGCCTTCTCGGCCTCCTGGGGTGCGGCTCCTTAGATGAAACCCCACGTTGGGTGAAGAGATTTGGGCTGGGGAGGGAGAGGCTCCTTTGAAGTCTGCTAGGGACTGCAGTCGAAGCACAAAGGACCGCAAGGCTTTCCTGTATTACATAAACTTGATGCTTAAGATACCACTTTTAACATTTCTCCCAGGAGAGTGCTGATGTTGGAGCCTTGCTGCTTCTTGACATACTGTTTTCTGGAGAGGGAAGAGAGCTCGAATTTGAATAATGAGGCTTTGACAGGAAAGCATCCTGCCTTGCTTTCTTGCTTTGTGCTGAAGACTATTCCTCTCCCCGGGGAGCGGGCAGACCCAGCCTGGCGGCCGGAGGCTGGGGAAGACAAGAGAGAAAGAGACCGTGCTCAGGAGCACGAGTCCAGCAGGCCGCGGTGCGAGCGCTCTGCCCCTGCTCCCCACCTTCCCACACCCGCCCGCGCTGCAGATGTGATCCCAGCAGCTCTTACTCATAAAGGCCACACACACAAGACAGGCCCAAAGGGCGTTATTAAATGTGTGTGCCTCACCATTATGTAACGGCTAATTTACCTTAATTATATTAAACTTAAAACAAACTTTTATTTTATCTCATTCGTAAAGTATTTATGCTGGTGGTTCTTTTTTGTTTGCTCTGCCCCAGCTTTCTGATGAGCAATTCTCAGCTGTTTAAGCCGTGGCCTATTCACAGCACAGCCTGTTGCTACCTGGCTTGTTTTGCACGGAAAATTTTAATCCCCACACTGCTACTGATGTGCCAATACTGCTGGTGCCCCACTCACTGCATCAGCATTTCACATCTGTGAGTCCTGCACAACCGTAGCCAGGTTGGACCACCCCAGTTCTCCCACCCGCCTTCCCTTGGCCACTTGTGCACCCGGTTCACACGTGAGCTGTTAAAGGTGACATTCTCCCCAGCTTTCTCTAATCCCCTCAGATTTGCATTCAGTTCAGGAGAGCCCATTAATTTGTGTCTGAGGCTTGGAGACAGCCCCAGAGGAACACCGTGAAAGCACCTACCCAAGCCCAAGTGGGATCAGAAATCCTGGCGGGAGCACGCTGTTCTTTGCAAAGCCGCACCGGCACCAGGCTCCCGTGGCTCAAACAGCTCCTTCCTCCCCACCATGTCCCTGGGGGCTGACTTCATGACCCCAAAAACATGGAAGCAAGCGGCCCTGTCTCCCAGCAGGACCAAGCACACCATGCTGCCCTAGATGCTCCCAGCCTGCACAGCCCTCAGGTCCCACTGCCGTGCGGTCTCCCAGCGCTCCTCTCCCCGCCGGGTCTGGGTAAGTTAGCCGTGTTGCAGGTTTTAAATCTCTCTGCCTGCGTGTGCTCAGCAGCCTGTTCTCCCCTTGCTCCTCGCCTCGTGCGCCATGCTGCGGAGCTAATCCCCAGAACCATCCTCGGGACATTTCACCGGATGCAAAGATGTTTGCAGAGTTCATCGTCTCAGGCCAAAGCCCGCCGAGTTTCGCCTGCTCTGCAGCTGCGGCAGCAGCACCCTGCATCCAGCGGCAGCGTTCCCAGAGCTCTGTGCTCACCTGGGTTCCTGCAGCCACCGGGCCGGGACCTGCTTTTCCCTTGCAGCGTCCCCGAGAGGCGTGAAATGCCCGTGGCCAGGTCAGGGTCACGCTTGCACTTGTGCAAACGCACACTTCAGCGCCAGGTACAGCTTCGCGCTCAGAAGCCATTCGCTACAGGTTCCTCTGAAATATATTCGCTTTTAAGGGCTGTTCTCCCCAGTGCGCTCACAGCAGCCGCCACCGCAGGAGCCGCAGGCAGAGCGCTGCCCCCAGGGCCCGAACGAGCACCCGAGGCTCCGCAGGGCGCTGCGCGGCCCGAACCGCAGCGCCCTTTACCCTGCGGTATCGCCACCTCCCGCGGCTGCGCAGGCTGGTGCTGTGCCCGCCGCCCCGGGGGGGGCTCGCAGCGCCGCCGGGCTGTCGGTGACAGGAGCTGCCCCGGCCCCGCGGCAGCCCNCCCTGGGAGCGCCGGGCGGGGGGCAGCCCTGGGAGCGCCAGGGGGCAGCCCTGGGAGAGCCGGGGGGCAGCCCTGGGAGCGCCGGGCGGGGGGCAGCCCTGGGAGCGCCAGGGGGCAGCCCTGGGAGAGCCGGGGGGCAGCCCTGGGAGCGCCGGGCGGGGGGCAGCCCTGGGAGCGCCAGGGGGCAGCCCTGGGAGAGCCGGGGGGCAGCCCTGGGAGCGCCGGGCGGGGGGCAGCCCTGGGAGCGCCAGGGGGCAGCCCTGGGAGAGCCGGGGGGCAGCCCTGGGAGCGCCGGGCGGGGGGCAGCCCTGGGAGCGCCAGGGGGCAGCCCTGGGAGAGCCGGGGGGCAGCCCTGGGAGCGCCGGGCGGGGGGCAGCCCTGGGAGCGCCAGGGGGCAGCCCTGGGAGAGCCGGGGGGCAGCCCTGGGAGCGCCGGGCGGGGGGCAGCCCTGGGAGCGCCAGGGGGCAGCCCTGGGAGAGCCGGGGGGCAGCCCTGGGAGCGCCGGGCGGGGGGCAGCCCTGGGAGCGCCAGGGGGCAGCCCTGGGAGAGCCGGGGGGCAGCCCTGGGAGCGCCGGGCGGGGGGCAGCCCTGGGAGCGCCAGGGGGCAGCCCTGGGAGAGCCGGGGGGCAGCCCTGGGAGCGCCGGGCGGGGGGCAGCCCTGGGAGCGCCAGGGGGCAGCCCTGGGAGAGCCGGGGGGCAGCCCTGGGAGCGCCGGGCGGGGGGCAGCCCTGGGAGCGCCAGGGGGCAGCCCTGGGGGCGCCGGGCGGGGGGCAGCCCTGGGAGCGCCAGGGGACAGCCCTGGGGGCGCCGGGGGGCAACCCTGGGAGCAGGCGGTAGGAGCTGGCCTCTGCCCAGCAGCGCTCGCAGTGCCGGCCCTGTCCCGGCGCGGCCTCGCGGGCTCGGACAGGGTGAGCACGGGCCCCGCGAGCAAAGGCCTGGCTCTGCAGGGAGTGCCACCTCTGCTCCAGGCCACAGAGCCCGCGGCAGGGAAAGGGCAGCCAGGCCACCCGCCTGGTGCGCTGGGCTGGACGTGCAGCAGCATCCTCCCCGGGCAGTTTCATCCTTCCGCCTTGGCTGTTGCCTGGGCACCCCAGGGCGACTCTCGCACGGTCTGCAGAGCCGGAGCCGCGGGCTGCGGGGAGGCGCGTTGCCTGGCCCAGCGTCGCAATGAGAAAAATGGGAGAGCCAGCCCTGCTCCAGCTGCTGCCCGACTGCGCGCCTGCTCCCGAGCATACGGCTCTGCTGGTGCTGATAAATCTTCGCTCACACTCAAGGCTTCCTGTAATTGATGGCAGAGCTGAACTGTATGTAATGAAGCCCTCTCTGTTTGGCAGTATGCATCTGCCACCCAGCTGCAGACACCCGAGATACGGAAGAGGGAGGGCTCCGTGGCTCGGCACTCCTCCCTGGGCACAGAAGCGCTTCATGGTGCCCTGCTCCAAACAGCTCTCCCTGATCTTTCCTGTAAACTGCTAACAGACTGGGGGGCCTCCATCACCCAGGACATCCTGCCCCATCAGCAGCGAGTACAAGGCAGAGCCTTACCTGTGCCTGCCAACCCGGGCTGGGTGTTAAAGGTGCCGGCTCATCCCACTGCCGCAGCCAGGAGCCCCAGGTGACATGTGGGGGCACGTGACAGCCAGAGGAGGAGGACGTCTTCTCCCCGAAGGATCGTGCAAACACATGGCAGCTGGGGGACAGAGCGCAGGTCAGCCACATGGGCGTCACTGGAGCACAGCTGGTTCCACAGCAGCCCTGCAGCTCAATGCAGGGGTTTGGGGTGCAGCATCCCCATGGTACCCCGCAGAAGGGAGCTCAGCGTGTCACGTTCCAGCCCCCTGCTTCCCTTACCTTTTCTAGGGTGTGCACTGTGCTGTCACAGCCAAGGGGGTGGCAGCAAGCTCCTGGTTCCAGCCATGGCTGTGGGCATCTCCAAGGTGGGAGTCTCCCCATGCGGAGATCAGGCACACGGCAGCCCCCTTTGCCTCTTCTCCAAAGGCAGCGTGTGGCGGTCCCTGCCACCAGCCATTGATTAGTACAAGTCATAACTTCTCATGGCTACTCATCGTTGCTGCTGCTGTGATCTCCCCTGACCACTCCCCGATGCAGCCAGGCGAGGCCCCGCGGCCCCATTCCACCCCCACTGCCCCACACCACCCAGCCCAGCGGGGAAGGACCTGGAGTGAGAGGCTGCTTTCCCCTGGCCAGGCTGTGAGCAGGATTGTCCCTGTGGACCCTCATCACCTAGGGACATTGGAGTGGGCAGCCGGAGCCACAGGTCCCTGGGTGATCCCCTGCACCCAGGCGAGGCTTAGCTCGTCTCAGGAATGCCTGCAATTTGGACAGCCTCCATCTTCATCCTCTGACCACAGGAAAACTTGGCAAGAACAAAACTTTGTCCATCAGGTTTGGCCCTGACTGGACAAGCATTGAGCATGATTAAATTAGTTTCCGCACTCAATTGAACATAATGCAACTTCACTCATATTAATAAAGCCCTAATCTCCATGGTCACTCAAGTGAGTATCTTAGGTGGGGATTTACTGTGTGGCAGCTCCTGGCAGTGCCACAGCTGGGCAACCCATCACCAGCATTAATTAAAGGCAGAATTAGAAATTATAACCATGGCTGTGCTGCTTCTGTCCTTTTGATAAGTTGTAATATCTGCCAGACATTAACAAGGGTAGGGAAGCAGCGATCCCAGAACTGCAGGGGCTTTCCAGGGAAGTGAATTGCTTTGCAGGGATGATCGTTTTTTAATATCTCAAATTAGGTGGTTTTGGAAGCGTTGCTGCTGTGTCACACCTCCTCCACCAGCGACTGCGAACACCGGCGGCTCTTTCACCTTCCCAGCAGAGACCAGTGAGGGACGGGGGCACTAACCAGCCCCAGGACAAGGAAGGTGGAGGATTCCTTGGGGGTGAGCCTGTCTGGAGAAAACACCGGTCCCTGGCTGGTGCCAGCCCTCTGGGAGCCCAGGCCAGGCAGATGGCTGGAGGACAGAGAGGCTCCTTGAGCTGTCAGGGGTGGGACCTGGCTTCCAATGTCCCTCCCTGTGCCATGGCAGCAAGCTGGAGAGCCATGGATGGGGCTGGGATCCACCTGGGAACGACATCTGGGGACAAGCAGCCACAAGCGGGGTCTCTGCCACCCAAGGGGCAAAGGAGGTTGGACGGTTGGGTGGGACTCGTGGCTGCCTCAGGGTTTGGCGCAAGGCTCTGGTGCTGACACACCCCAAGCTGGGTGTGCAAGACCTGAAGTGAACCCAAGGCAGTCCAGCCCCAGGAAAGCCTTTGTCCTGCCATGTTGGCCCTGAAAAGCCCCCTGTTAGCCTCAGTGATGTGACCCCGTAACGCAGAAGCAAGAGCCCATCCATCCCCCACCCACCCAATCCTGTTCCCACAGCCCAGTGCTGCGGGAAGGATGGCTGGCTTGTTTTCCCTGCATGCAGCTGAAACCTCAGACCAGGTCACAGATCTGTGTGTACGTAATTCACTGTCCCCAGGCTCTGAGCCATCCCTCTCTGGAGCGTCCCGGTCCCTGTCCCCTCTCCACAGGAGTTCCACATCAGCACCTGGGAAATCAAACACTTTTAACTCACCCTCCTTCCCATCGTTTTCTGGCTCAAGGAAACAGCCAGAAAGCCCGTGCTAACAAATGCTATCACAGCCCCTGGGGCTGGGATAGGGGATGAGCGATGGGGTAGGTCCTCCTCCTTGGTCAGACATGGGGGGACATCCCCCTGCTGCTGCCCAGGGCTCTCACAGTATCCATCCTAAGGCAACTGGATGATTTTGCATGGGGCTGGCACCAGTGAAGAGGGGGTGAGTCCACGGGGATCCCAGCAGGTTCCTGGGCTCAGTGCAGTGGCCATGGCTGTTTCAGCTGTCCCTGCAGAGATGGCGGCCCCAAGCCACGTCACCTTCTTCCCCAGAACCAGGGGATGCTGCCATTGCCAGCTGCCTGCTCAGCTCGCTGCACAACGTGGCGATGCCACAGGCTGGGCAGGTCCCTGTGCCGTCGGATTACCGCCCTGGCATGCACTGGCATGCAGAGCCCTTTTCTAATGTGCAGTCCCAGCCAGGTCGGGCAGCTCCTACCGCTTCACAGCTGTGCAAACAAGCGCCTCCCTGGGCAGGATTAGCCTTGCTGCAGGAGGCAGCGTCTGCTCGGATGGGCATGGGGTGCGGTTGCCTGCAATTCACCCCTCAGAAACTTACTGAGCTTCAGAAGTGGAGGCTGTTGCCTCCTGCACCTTGTCCCACCCCTCAGGCCCCCAAAGACCCCCGTTTGGGCTATTGCTGTGGGGAGCTTTTCTGTCTGTGCCCCCACCCCCCCAACCAGCATTTGCTCTGTGGAGCAGACTGGGAGCACCTTAACGTACGTTTGTGTAGGCTGCAATCACCCTGGCACTGTGCACCTTCATTAGGTGGGAGTCCCTCAGCCCTGCTCACCTTGGCACTGGCACCTTTTCTGAGATATTTCTCTGCGAAGCAAAGCCATGACCTGGCATGTCCTTAGGAGCCAAGGTCCAGGCACTTGCCTGCTTCCCTTAGATGTGTCCTGCAAGACCTTGGCTCTCCTGGTGTTCCCAGGGGGTGGATCTCCAAACGGCAAGCTCACATCAGCCATAGAGACAAAAGGGGATGTCCCGACACACTCCATGCGTGCATCAGCCATGTAAGGTCTGCACAATCCATATCCAGGTGCTGGGACTTGCTGCCCTATCAATGACTGGGTGCTTTCAAGTCCAGAGTATATAATGAAGACTCTTCAGCCATCTCCCACCTTGCATCAACATGTTGCACTGAACTGCAAAGTCAGGATGGGCCCTGTGGGTCTGGCTCATCTTCCACCAGCAGATAGGAGAGAAAACAACATTACTGATGGGGCTGTCCCACAGGTTATTACAAAGCTGCCTCTCAGTATGTACAAATCTCTTTCTATTTGGGCCTTTCTATCTGGACAAGGGTTTTCTCTCCAAAAGGGCTGGAAAAAATGGATTCACAGCCAAAAGCATTGCTTATAATTCAGAATGCTCAAACTGGAGTTTATTGCCATGGGGAAACAGCTAGGAAGTCCCAAGGGAAAGACATAAATGTCTTGTTGAATATTTGTGCATTCTTTCAAATGCCACCAAAATTAAGACATTCCTGGTACTTGCCGTGACTGCCAAAAATGACTGGAGAATAGAGAAGCCCTGCAGAGAGGAGAGGGTGAGGAGAGGAGGCGCACACGAACGTGTGCATGTGTGCGGGCACACACGTGCTTGGGAGCAGCTCGGGGCTTGTGACATTCGTGTTCCCCTCCAGGCCGCTGCCAGCTGCGGCCACGAAGATGTGGGGAGATGGGACGGCTCCCACCACCTCCTGTATCCCCCGCAACGCCTCAGCTGCCCCATGTCCCCTCTCCTAACCCAGGACCATCCCAGTGTGGTCTAGCATCACCTGCATCCCACGTCCCGCCATGCCACCCCAGCAACACCCCATGTCCTTGTTCCACCTGCCAGCGGGGCGAGAGCCGCCACCTCCTGCACGTTGTACTGGGCTTGGTGTCCCCTGGCGCAGGCCAAGGGGGCGCGGGGTGACTCCCCCGAAGCACGGCAATGGCAGCAGGAGAGGGAGGGAAAGACCTCCCCAGGCGCATGGGAACGGGGCAAGAGTCGCAGGCTGGGAATTAAGGCAGAAGAGTGAATAAGCGAGAAGCTGCGGGCACAGCAGAGAGGGCACCTGCCTGCAGCGTGGCCCTGCGGGGTGGCTTCTCACCCACAGCTGCTCTGAGAAGGAGCCGGCACCCCAGGAAGGGTTTTTCACTGCGGTGTGGCGTGTCTAATTGCAGCCGCGGACTTTATACCCCCAGCGCAAGCAGTTCTTTCTCACCAGAGGAAAGCGCAGCCTGTTTTCCACTTCCAAAAAAATGCTGGAAACCGCCCAAACCGCCAGCGTGGCTTCGGCCGTGCTCGGCTCGAGGCAAAACCTCACCCGGCGCGGTCAGAGGCTTCCCCCGGTGCCGGGCTCCGGGCAGCGCACCGCCAGCTCCAAGACGGGATTCCCGGACTGCCGGAGCGGCGCGGGGCCGTGCCCCGTACCCCCCTGCCCTGCCAGACCGGCCGGCAGCAAGCCCACCCCCCTGGGTGCCTGCAACTAGAGCCCCCC
>VWZZ01006715.1:176817-189853 GCA_013399095.1 Psophia crepitans
CGCGGCCCCGGGAGCGGCCCCGGTTGCGCCGCCGTGGCGACGCGCGGGGGGATCCCGGGATGTCCTCGTCGCCCGCGGAGGAGTGCCGGTCGCCCGTGGGGCTGGACTGCTGCAGCTGCTGCCTGGACTTGGCCAACCGGAGCGGACTGGAGGAGGGGGCCGGGGGCGAGAACAACAACCTGGGCAGCCCCACCGTGAGCAGCTTCCGGCAGCTGCAGGAGCAGCTGGTCCGCAAGAACCTCAACACCGACAAGCTGAGCTCCATCATGCGCCAGGACTCGCTGGAGCCCGTCGTGCGGGACCCCTGTTACCTCTTCAACCAGGGCATCTGCAACAGGAACATCGACCAGACCCTGCTCTCCATCCTCCTGCTCTTCCACAGGTGGGTGTCACCGACGGACGCTAAGGGGCTGCCCGTGTGCTGGATGCCCCTGGAGCTGGACTAGGGCTGGCTGTGTGCTCGGGAGCTGGCAGTATGGGGGTGAGACGCGGGGCCTGCAGCCCCCCAGTTTGGCAGGGGCAGGGGGACCCATGTGGCCCTGCGGCTGGGTAGGGTGGCAGCATTGAGGGTTTCTAGGTGGGGAGAAGCGTGAGTGGCCACGTGTGGCAGGGAGCCCAGTCCACCCACCGTGGGTGGCGCAAGCCCAGTCCCTGGGTGCAGGTCCGTGTGGCTCTGCCCCATGGTGGCCGGCGGTGCCTCTCTGTTGGTGTCCTGTGCCTGTCTGGGCAGTGACAACAGCCTCCAGCTGTGTGTCTTGGCCCCTGGACTCTGTGTTCATCTCCCTGGCTACATCTTATCCACACAGACATTGCCTGCAGGGGCATGGACAGTGTCCAGCGTCAAACAGGCATCGTCCTCTTAGTGGAGAGGGGCAGTTTGTCACTTGGGAAACAGCCGTGCTGCCTCGAAAGCCGCCTTTAGAGTCAGTGAGAAACTGGATAGGGAGCCCAGGAGTCCTGCCGCCAGGTCCTGCTCTTTCAGCAGCTTCCCTGTCTCTCCCTGCAGTAAATTGAGTGGAGACATATTTGGCCTGGGTGGTATTTCCAATCCCTGGAAAGTGACGGCCCCTGTCCGAGCTGCTCCCTCTCGGCTCAGGGCAGGCTGCTCAGGGACGGGGCTGCCGGTGCCCAAGCAGCAGGACATGCTCAGGGCTGGTCTCATCCGCTTTCCAGAGGACTGGGCTTTACCCTGCCAGGGCTGGGGAAGGCAGGAGTGCGGGGTCCCTCCCTGCTCCCTTGCTCCGGCATTGCGGGCAGAGGAGACTGGGGAGGGGCGGGGGGTGTCCCCGGGGCTACCACCCTGCAGTCTCCAGCCCTGAGGAGGGGGACCCTGGGGCGGGGAGGGGACAGAGCTGTCTCAGGTCCTGCACTGGTGCCTCCGCCACCCTGGAGGGCTGGTGAGGCAACGGGAGCAGCCTGTGCTGCGGGCTGGCAGGCCTGGGGCTCTCCAGCTCGGCCTCGGGAAAGTCAAGCTGGACCAGAGGGTGCCGCGGGGAGCCGCAGGGTGGTAGCACCCAGAGCTGCCTGTGGCTTCAGCGGGTGGGAGACATCCTCCCTCCCAGGGCTGAGGGCACATGTGGCCCATCAGTGCCTATGTGACAGGCATCTGCGTGACAGGCAGGGCAGGCAGCGGCTCTGGGGCTCGATCCTCCACCTTAGGTGGGGTAGCGTGTAGGTGGGGTGCGCGGCAGCACCCACGCGTTTGCAGACACCTCGCCACCCTCTCCCCTCCCTGCATGCACATGCACCGGTAGGTGTGCTCCTGGTCTGTGCACAGGCGTGCAAGCCACCCTTCGCTCTCCTTGCCTGACGCGAGGAGGCGGGTGGGCTCACACGTGGCTACCCCACGCGTGCGAGCCACCCAGGCGGTGTGCGCACGCCTCCTCGCCCCAGCCAGCGTCTCACGCTGAACAGGCTGCTCCTTCTGAGCCATCCTCGGCGGAGACGCTCTTCCTGCGCTTACATAACGCTGAGCTGCCGCTCAGGTGGGAAAGGAGGAGCCGGGACGCCCGCCAAGGCACCCAGCACCCGCACGGGCTCCCGGCAAAAAGTGAAACCACCCAGCCGGGAGGAAAACCGGAGCAAGAGACTCCCCTTCGCTCCAGGAGGCAGCGGCCAGTTGGCATCATGGGCAGAGAGGGGAAGCGAGGTGCCATCCCAGCACGGGCTGCCGGGGCTGGGTGTCAGCGCCAAGCATCCGGGCTGCTTGCCTGGGGAAGGCGGTGACAGTGCCTGCGAGCGAGAGGCAGGCGATGTGGGCATGGTTTGCTGCTTCCCAGCTAGTCCCTGCTGGGGCAGGACCCCCGGTGCTCCTGGTGTGCATTGGTCCGCTCTGCTGAGGTGGGGAGCAAGAGGAGGTGCCAGGGGATGGGGGTTTCTCCCATCGGTGCCCCTCACTGCAGCGCCCAAGCCTGTCCTCCGTGCCGTGGTGTGTGTTGCGTCCCAAGAGGCTCCAGGCATTCCTGTTCATGACAGACTGTGCCATAGCATGGTGTGAAGCTGTGGTGTCCCTCCATCACACCCTGCTTCCAGGCACCCTGCTGCCAGCCTGGTCTGGAGACTGCTTGGGTGATCCCCCTTCGCCCCTGGGTGGCCCAGCGTGTGGGAGCTGGGGGGCACGGCCCCGGGCACTGGAGGCAGGTGTGCCCACACCTCTGTTTGCTGTTGTTTTGCTCCAGCCTGAACTTTCTCCTCCTGGGGAATGAGCCAAGATGCCCAAGAGGTGATAGCATACAAAGCAGGGGATTGTGGTTGCCAGAGGAACACCCTGATAACAGGACTGATAAAGGCACCCTTGCGGCTGGCACCAGGGAACCCAAGCGGGTTTGTGCCCCGTGTTTTACCTCATGTGCTCCTACACTGGCACGGGAAGAGGGGGAGGTCGCGTGGATGCACACGCTCGTGCATGGCTGAAGTCCAGCATGGCATGGGAGGTCCAAACAGCTGTATCTGGAGTCCAAGACTGGCTGTGGGGGCTGCTGGAGACAGTTCAGCCCATGCCGGATCAAGCTCTGGGCTCTGCAAGTCAGGGTCTCATCAGTGCTGGGGATATTGGACAACCTACATTCAGCATTTCCAGCCTTTTCTCTGGGGGTTTCCCTCTGGCTGGGTGGTCCCTGCCAGGCTCTCCATGCTCCTGGCTTGCTGCAGGGATGCTCTGAGGGCTGCACAGGTAGGGATGCTCTGGACCAGTTGCATACAGGGCTGACGCTCCTGCAGGAAACCCTCCTGCTCAGGGAGTACGTGGGATCTTGTTCAAAAAAGGCTTCTCCCCTCCATGCCCTCCATGCCATGCTCATGGGTCATCATGAGCTGCTCTCCAAGGAGACCTGCGCAGTACCAAGGGGCCAAGCTTGCAGGGAAACACCAGGCAGAGGGAGGCCAGCTACCGCTATGCTGCCTGGGCGGCTCATCTCCTCCCCGTAAGTGCTGGCGCTGTGGGAAGAAAGGTCTCCACCACTGCTCTGCGATGCCAACATTCCCCCAGGATTGCTCATTCAAGACCCAGGCATGAGCCCGACCAAGCGTGGGCTGGGGAGAACATCCCCATGACTGCGTGGCACTTCTCCTGAGGCTGGGGGTGCTGAGGGGAGCTGATGGTGTGGGAGGGGGTCCGTGCTGTGATGGGAGACCAGCGCCCTCCCGGGTGCGTACTGGCATGTGGTTCAAGCAGGGCCCCTCCTGTCTCTGGGGTGGGGAGAGGAGATACGTGCCAACCTGCTCGCCCACATCGACCAGCCTGTGCCCGCTCTCCTTGCCCAGCCTCTCCTGGATAAGGTCTGGCAGCCTGGCCAGCCTGTGCCCCGTCTCGCTACGGGCAGCAAGGGGACATCTCTGCCCAGCCAGACCCTCTCTGAGTACTGCGGGACCTGCTGCTCCACCAAACATGGTGGGCGACAACCACCCTTCGGTCGGAGCTGTGAGAGGGGCTGTGGGCCACCGTTCCCTGGATCGGGGGCAAGCCAAGGGAGTTACCGTCAGGCAGGGGAGCGCTGCGCTGCACCAAGAGCCTGGGGGAAGGATGAATCGGGGCGGGAGAAGCCACCATAAGGTCAGGCCTGCGAGCCGGAGCTGCCCAGGCGGTGGTGCCGGGGTGGCATCTGTGGCATGGCACCACTTGTTCCCGTCTGTCGGGTGTCACTTTGCCGCAGCGATGCAGGAGGGGACGGAGCCAGAGCGTAAAGGGCATCCTGGGGTGGCGGGGCCGGGGAGCGCATTCCTGCCGGCGGAGTGGGCTGGAGCAACAAGGAGGCATTGATGGGCAGAGGGGCCGCGTGGGAGCACGTGTGAGCGTGAGAGAGGTGTGGGTGTGAGACCGGAGAGCTGTCCTGCTGGCCGCTCTGCCCTCCCCAGCCCTGCAGGGCCCGTCTGCCCGGGGCGGGGGCTGGGAGAGCCACCCTTCCCACCCGGGACCAGTGCCCCGGGTATTTGCTTTGCTCTCCTGGGACAGAGCTGCACGTGGCATGACCCGTGTCCTGCAGTGTGGTTTGCTGAGATGCTGGGGAGCTTTTGCTATGGCAGCAAGAGCCTCAGCTCCGGGGAGTAGCTGACCTTGGCGTGCTCAAATCCTCCCACTGCCTGGAAGATGCCGGGCAGCCAGTCTGCTGTGCCTGCCTTGGTTTCCATCGCAGGCATCCTGCCACCCTGGGACCCCCACCCCGTGACCCAGCAGGCTTCAGAGTGATGTCCCTGCAGGCCAGGCTTGCAGGGGCTCCTGGCCAGGGAAGCTCAGCAGCGCTGGGCTCGGCCATGGCACACCACGCTGGGCTCGGCACGGCTCAGCAGGGCTGACGGCAGCATGTGCCGCACCATGCGCCATGCCTGTCCCTGCCTGCTTCTGCAAGACCCAGCTCCCTCCAGCATGCAGATTCCCCAGTGTGCCCTGGAGCACAGGGGAGTCCTGCTCTGCACTTCCAGCGCCTCAGGATGAAAGCATTTGCCCCTGGCTATGGCCAAGGGGGCCTGGCACAGCTGAGCTGGAGTCTGGTGATGCCAATGGAGCTGCACAGAAACCCGTCACCTTGGCCTCCTGCGGATGCTCAGGTGCTGCCTGTCTGCCAGGGCCCATGCCCAGCTCTGAGCAGGCAGGGTGTAGGTGTCCCAAGGGCAGGCAGGGATGGGCAGCAAGGCCCCATGGGGAAAACGCTGGCCAGGATTTATTTCGAGCTTTGAACTTTAGGTGTGGAAGAGGTTGAAGCTGGAGCAGGCTACAGGGGTCTGCCCCAGCCCCAGCATCATGTCCCCTCCTTGCCTGGGGACATGTGGCCCGATCCTGGATGGTGCTGAGGGTGGTACCACTGAGTTTGACTGTGAGTTGGGGCTGGCACACAGGGGAAGCCTTTCACAGCCTGGCCAGCATCTCAGCTCCCACTGGGCATACGGCATGGACGTGGGTGCCATAGGCAATGCCTTTGCCCTCGTATGCTCCTCTGTGCTGGGACCCGATGCCAGCTCCCCAGCCACCTCCCAGTGCAGAGTGGGGTTAGAGCTGACCCTGTAGCTTGGGGGAGCCCCATGACTTGTGTGGGACCGAGGAGTCTGGGACGCTTGTCGGCACACAAGGGATGTGACCGTGGCATGTGTGTATGCACCGTAAGGTGGCTGCCAAGGGGAGAGAGGGTCCGAATGGATCCCGCCCTTGGGAAGCGACTGAGACGCTGTTGCAGAGGGCAGAGGATACCCTGCGGTGTGTGGCTGGGGGGCGAGGGCTAGAGGGGCGTTAAAGGCTGCGACCTGTCCTGAAGCCGTGCTTTGCCAATGAGCTCCGAGTTATATTTATCCAGGAGCCGCACATTGCTGGCTTTGGGACAGGAGTTCGTCATCCTCTGTCTGTGTCCGTAGAGAGATGTGTGTGTATGTGTCTATATTTGAGGGGGGATTGCTGCAGAATGACTCCAGCGGCAGACCAGAAGCCCTGGGTCTCTCCCTGCCCTGCTGATCCCCTGGTCCCGGCGTTAGGGTGTCACCCTATCCTCACCACCCCACGCCTGCGACTCCCCTGGGCATGGCAGCCCTGCCCGGGTGGGCGGCGGAGTGGCTGATGCCACAGGGCAGGACAAGACATCCCCACGGCCTCGAGTGAAACCGTCCTGGTGATCCCACCGTGGCCCGGAGCAAGTGGTTTGGAGGCAGGGGACGGTCTCAGGTTGTCCCCAGGGGTCGGCACAAGCCAGGTGACGGCTGGCAGCCAAAGCCAGGCAGACGGAGAGCCGCGGCAGCGCCGCAGGTACGCATCCTGCCAGCAGCTCATTGTCTTTCGCGTTTTTATTGTTCTGAAATGTCAGCTAGGAAAGGGTTTTAACGGAGCGTCCCCAGTTTGAAATGCCCGGGATTCTTTGCAAAGGCCAGGCGGGGTATTAATAACCAGCTCTGCTGAAACCGTGCAGCCCCAGCGCACGTCCTTGCCTGACCTCCCGTGGGGCAGCTGGTCCATGCGCCGGTGGAGTTCGGCTCCTCTCCCACTCCCGACCCTCACCGGGCTGTGTCTGGCCAGGCTTCGCATCCCCCGCTGAGTCCAGCCAGCGGCCCCAGGAAGGGGTGTTGAGGGGCTGCTGGGGCTCCCCCTGAGCATCCCATCAAGCCAGGCAGGAGAATGCAAAGCTCAGGCACCTCTGAAAGGGGAAGGTGAAGGATTCAAGGGTTTGCTTGAGCGTGGGTTAATCTGGGCTGGAAGAACAGCATTTGATTGCACAAGGTGCTGACACGCTGCTCTCTTGCATCTTCCCAGCCTCTGTCCTCTCATTATATAACGAGCTGCCTTCCAATTAGCGAGCAGGGCACTCCTGCACGCCGCAGGGCAGCAGCTGCCAGCACCGAGCAGGGCTCCGGAGCGCCCGCTCCTGCCTGCGGAGTTGCCTGGGATTTCTTTTGGCGGGTGCCTGAGGGGTTCCTCTCTTGGGCTGGGGATCTCCGGCTCTGCGCCAGCAAGGGGCCCAGGGAGGGCAGAGCCCAGGCTGGCAGCCCCTTACCTGCCGTGCACTCTGGGACTCGGGGGCACTGCGTGGCCCTGGTGCTGCAGGCGGTCCCTTCAGTGTCACGGCCACCTCTGCTCTGTCCCCAGTTCCCCGAAACCAGTATGGAGAAGGGGAGCCAGGATCTAGAGATGATCCAGCTGGGACTGTCTGAGATGATACGGCGGGCTACAAAACGAGGTCAGACCTGAAGTTCACAGCCTGGGCTGGCAGGAGACCTGTGGGGCAGGGCATGGCTAACCAAGGGAGGTGATAACACGGAGTTCAGTTACGGGACTCCACCCCACAGGGCCCCTGGGTGTGAAGTGCTTGCTCTGTGGACAGATTTGTGGATGAAAACTCTGCTGAGGGTTCAGTCAGCCCATCCTCCCCGGGGCTGGGCGTCCCTGACCCGCAGGAGGCAGGGCGTGTGGCCAGGGCTGGCTGTGCTCCCCCCACCCCGCAGCCAGTCGTGATGCTCGTGGGAACGCCACGGGGTTTTTTGCTGGGCTGTGCCATACCTGACACTGTCCCCCCAGATGCTGCGGTTGTGGGACGCTGCACGGGCCGGGTGTGAGCAGCGGGGTGGTGAGGTTTGCTGCACGGCCCCTGGCAGGGCGCCCGCTGGGGCGGCCCAGGCTGTGCAGGCAGCAGCGTGGGGCTGGCGTCGACAAACGCAGGCAAGGCGGGAGGCTGGGCTGCATGGTCCAAGGCTGGGAATAACCTGGTCAGCCCTTTTTTTCCTCTTCCCCTCCTACCCCAGCATGCCTGGGGAAGTCACGGCTTTGGGGGCTTCCTGTGTACAGCATCGCGGGGAAGGCTCTGCTGGAGCCAGGTCATCTCTGACCCCCCCCTCCTCACACTGCTGCTGAGGGGCAGCTGCTACTGGGGCGCACTGGGAGGGGGGCACAGGAGGAAGAAGAGGGGCTGGTCATGAAGTTAAAGAAAGAAAAACTGCAGCTCTCAGCAGGCCGGCTCCGGGGTGTGCGCTCGCACGCCAGAGAAAGCAGAACTGGGAGTACAGCCAAGTACCTTTATCAGAGGAAGCAGGCAGCCCAACAGCTGGACATGAGAGCCTGCCAGGGCTCCCTGCTCCCACCCCACGCTGCCTCCAGCCCAACAGGTTGGAGGAGTCCCCACGCCGCAATCCCTGCCCGGGCCCCGCTGCCCGGTGGCGGGGGGGTTAGCTGTGTCCCCTGCCCACGGCTCCCGGCACTCTGCGGGTGCCCGCTGCCCGTGGGAGCTCCCTCTGCCTCCGTCAGCGGTGGAGGGAGGGGAGGACAGGTTCCCCATCAGCCTTCACCGACTGCAAACCTTCCCTGGGCTTCCCCAGCATTTCAAAGGCCGTGACCACCCTGCACAGCTCTACCCATGGCTCTGGTGTCCCCTAGCCCTGGGCCTGGGACTAGGTCTAGCAAGGCCAGCAGCGCTGGCTCTGCAGGCAGGGGCTTGCATCCCTGACTGGGCACTGACAGATGTACCCAGGACAGGTTGCCCTCTGCTCTGGGGCAGCACGTTCCCTGGGTTGAGGGATATGAGTCCTCCAAAGCTCTGCTGGGCATGAACCAGATCCCCACATCACAGGCTCCTGGTTGCATGGGGCTGCCACGGGTCCCGTGCAGCTCCTGGGAGGCACCGGCTGAGCCGGAGGTAGTGCCAAGCCTGCAGGAAACGGCTTGGCCAGGGCATCTTCAGGATGAGGAAACCGAGAGCTGGCCAACTGCCGTGCTCCAGCAGCCGACAGCTCCGGCCCTGCAGCCCTCGGGACTGGCACAGCCACCCCCCACCAGCGCGGCAGGGCAGGCGCAGTTTGGGATGCTGGGAATGGGACTGCCGAGCGGGACAGCAGGTGACACAGCTGCCTGCTTGTCCGTGGGCAGCCCTCTGGTGTTACCTCTCCCTGCCCAGCACCAGGATAGAGCTGTGGGACAAGACTTGGGGCTCCACAGACCTGTCCCATACCAGCCCTTCCCACCATGTGCTCCCGCAAGACCCAGCCATCACCGATGTCGCTGGCCATCCCTCCTTCGGCTCCTGCAGGCACTGGTGCTGGCATCCCCAGTCCCCTTGGCCGGCACAGCCACAGCTGCAGGATTTCAGGCTGTGAAAGGCAGAGTTTTCTTAGCTGTGTGTTTGCAAGCAGTGGCTTTTCCTCTCCCCCTCTGCTCTGACCCTTTGAGCTGGAGATCTGGCTCTGCAGAGCAGCCTGGGCAGCTTTGGCTCTGCGCCTTTCCCATATTGCTCTCCAGTGTCTCCGAGGCCAGGCAATAAACATTTCCCACGCCTCAGACCCTCTGAAGGGCCTTCCTCCCATTGAACTGAGTCCTTGGGAGAGAGCAAGCCAGGAGCACTGCCACAGAGCAGGGAGAAGGGCCTGGAGCTGGGGCAGAGCAGAGGCTGAGGAGCCAGGACTGCTCCTGCGGCACTGACCGTTCCTCCAGCTCCCACCAGCAGCTGACAGGGCAAGGGCATCCTTTGGCGTGTGGCACCGCGGTGCCTGGCACAGGCTCAACGCATGAGGCTCAGTGCAACAGCAACCTCGTCCCTGGGGCCGTGGGGACGAGGCCCTGTCCCCTGACCCACAACAGGGCGCAGGTGTGGGGTGCCAGGCAGCAAGAGACATGGATCCCCTCATCCCGCTCCTCCCGGCCCCAGCCAGGCTTAGCCCTGCGGGGGCTGCGGCCCAGGTCCTTTCACGCCTCCGCGTCCTGCGGCAGAGCAGGGGGTGGTCACTAAATGTCACCGTGGCAGCTGGGGCTGGCATCTCCTGGGCTGGGGCACGGGCTGCGTGTGGGCTGCCTGAGGGGTTGCCAGCAGCGCTGGGGTGTCCTGCAGGGCCATTGCTGGGGCTGACGCCAGCGAATGGCTGGTTTCACCACCTCTCCTACCTGCTTGATGACAGCCATGGGGTTTTTTCCCGTCAGAGAGTGCAACAATTAGTGTCACAATTACACTGTATCGTGGCTGCTGTTATTGTTCCCAAAATAACCACAGGCACGAGCCGGAGCCCTGCCTGACGAACCTCCCATAGCTGCACACATGAGGCAAGAGCTGCCACGCTGCTGCCCCGGGGATGCAGCTCACACCACTGGCTCCTCTCGCCCAGCCTGCTCCAAGGTGCCCATCACCATGGCCTCTGGTGCTGTAGGGTATCAGCAACTCCGCAGCCCCCTCCTCTGTAAAAAGTGCAAGGAGGGACATTGCCCACCCTGCTCTGCTGCTGCCGCGCCCCGGAGGAGCAGGAGCAGAGTGGTGGGAGAGGAAGCAGATCCCAGCAGCCCTGCTGGAGTGGGGCCAGCAGCCCAGCAAGGCCGCCTGCTGGGGCCACGGGGGGCTGGGAAAGGTCCCCCCACTGCTCAGGGCGCAGCTGGAGCCCCACGCAGGACTCTGCTGCTGTGGGAGGTGTTTGGACAGCCCGCAGGGGCTCCCGTGGAGATCCCTGGCGAAAGCAGAGCACAGACTGGGCGTCCAACAGAGAGCTGTGAGCTGCTGCTCCCACCTCTGGGTTGTGCTGCAGCAGGGCCCCGCCAGGGGCTGGGGGTGTCTCCCCCCGCACAAGGGGACAGATGGACTGCCACACACACACGCTGCCGACACCGCGTGTGCGTGCACGGGTATGCATCTGCGTTAGCTGTGAGTCACGGACACGTGTGCGTGTGCAGGGGAAGGTATCTGCAGTTCACGTGCAGGACGCATCGGCATGCATGCAGGAGGGGTGTGCATGTACCAGGGCACGGGCATTCAGTATGCATGAGTGTGTGTGCACGAAGGGTCTGCCCCTGTGCGCAGGGTGCATGCCCGTGTGGGCTACAAAATGCACATGTGAATGCACGGGGTGTGGGCGTGCCTGCGTGTGCCCAGCATGCGTGTGTGTCTGCATGCAGGACTGGCACATATGCGTGTGACTGCATGGGTTGCAAGGTGTGACCGTGTTTGTGTGCACCCAGCCACATGTCCAGGGTGCCTGCAGCAGAAGCCAGATCCCCCAAGTGGGTTTGTGAGCAAGGGGCTGCAAGGGGGTGGGCTGCATCCCTGCTGAGGCTGTGCCAGGAGGAGGAGCAGGCTCCCTTGGGAGTCCTCGTTAATTAAGTGCCAGGAGGGAAAGTGAAAGCAGAGCCTTCTGCGCTTCCATCCCTAAAAAGCATCCTTCCCCTGGGGGTCTCAGGGAGGAGGGCAGCATCCTTCACAGCTGGGGAGCCTGCGCCCCGAGCAGTGATGGCTGTGGTCAGGGCTGTGCAGGGCTGGGAAAGACCCCAGGAGGGGCAGCAGGGAAGTCAGCAACTTACTTCTGTTTATTTTCGCAATAGTCCCACCTCCATGGGAAAAATACTGGAGGTGGCAGAGCTGAAGCAATTTCCTCACAAAGTGCTGTGCTACTGCGCTTCCCGCCTCACTCCAGCAGCTGTGGATGTTGCCGGCTTTGCCCCAGCCCTCGGTACTGGAGTGCTGTGTGGGACAGGGGCTGGGCAGGGCTCCGGGACCGCAGAGCTGTGGGGCAAGAGCCATGAGCCAGGCTCCGGTCTGTCCATCCTGGACCCCTTGGTCCCTGGCACTAATGCTTTAGGGCTTTCCTTTGGGAAGGCGCCTGGGCCAGGTCTGGGGGTGCTGTAGCACAGGAGATGGGGAAACTGAGGCCCAGCTGCCAGGGCTAGGGGCAGGCTGGGCTCCACCCACTCTATCTCGCTGCTCCTGCCCACCTCTCTGCAGGAGACAGGAGGTGGCACAGCCAGTGAGAAAATGCCTCTCCCCCTCTTCCCTGCCCTCTCCGCAGTGAGACGGGCACCTTCCCTGAGCTGCGATGGGAAATTGAGTCATGGGACCCCCGGGGTGGGTGGCCTGGCCGAGGGGACAGAGCTGTGCCCCGTGTCCCGGGGGCTGCCAGCCTGCCCACCACCAGCCACCCCACCCTGCGGACAAGCGCACACAGGGCGCCTTTCATCTGCCCGTGGAGGGGGCAGCTGCCCACTCCCTGCTTGGCACCCGCGCGGCTCAGGGTGGCACGCCGGCCCGCTGGCCCCTGAAAGGGCCGATTGAGCCCGGCTGAGGTCATCCAGCCAGTGTGTTTACCCTGTGCCCGCGGCCCCGGGATGCGGCCGGCACCCAGGCTGTCCCTGCCACCCGGCAGGCCAGGGGGACGTGGCCGCGGGCAGAGCGGGTATCGCTGCTGGGGCGCTGGGCTGCT
Source organism: Psophia crepitans (assembly GCA_013399095.1). NCBI lineage: Eukaryota > Metazoa > Chordata > Aves > Gruiformes > Psophiidae > Psophia > Psophia crepitans. The sequence continues at coordinate 188,950 of VWZZ01006715.1, forward strand.
GCCGGGGAGCGGAGGGGCTGGATCGGGGTCGCAAGTGCTGGCATGGCCTTCCAGCCGCCGTACTCCCCGAGCCTCTTCAGGAGGAGGGACTGGTGAGTGGGGCCGGGCTGCGGGCCGGGCGGGGGGACATGCGCCAGCCCTGGGGCTTGGGGGGAACGAGCTCCTGCACGCTCTCTGCAGCACCAGCCGCCCTGCTCAGCCCCTGCCCAGAGGCTTTGCATGGGCCAGGCTGGTGCTGCCACGGGGGGACACGCATCATCCCCCCTGCAGACAGAGGGTCAAACGGGTCCCACCCGTGCCCAGGGGGGAGAAGCACCCCTCCCGTGCACAATCCCCCCACTGGGGAGGAGAAGGTGCTTTCTTGCATCCCCACATCAAACCTGCGTATCTTGGGGCACCTGCGTGTGCCCGGCTGTGGTTCATGGGTAGCACGGTGTCCCACGCAGGGTGCCCATGTCCTTCACTGCTCAGGACACCATGGTCCTCATCCTGCCCTGGGAAGTGGGAGTGCGATTTTCTGGGGAGCAAGCTGGCAGGACCTTGCTCGAAGCGGCAGCCACGCCGCACTGTGCCTCAGTTTCCCTTTCTGATGGGGAAATACCCCTCCTCCCACCTCAGCCCTTTCCCCAAGGAAGGGGCACGGCAGCACACCCGCCAGCGGGGGCTCCTTGGACCACTCCCCACGCTGGCACCCACCAGCCAGGTACCCGGCACCTTCAGCACCCCCTGGATGAGGGATTTGGGGTCCTCCGCAGCATCTCCGGGGCGCACGTGCCCCTGCCAGGCGCTGCACCATGGCACAGGCCGTCTCGCAGGGCCTCGTTCGGCATCAGCGCCCGCGCTGGCCGGGGGAGGCCGAGCCCCGCGGCGGGGTCGGTGGCCGCGGGCAGCAGCGGGGTGACCG
>VWZZ01006715.1:198059-237933 GCA_013399095.1 Psophia crepitans
GGTGGGGCTGGAATGGGAGGGGGATGTAGGTGAGGTGGGGATGGAAGGGGGAGGGGGAGAGACAGGGAGATGGGATGAGGATGCATCCCTCTTCTCCCACCTTGCTGGGGCAGGATGAGCTTCCAGGGCGCCATCCAGCCAGGAGCCTGGGTCAGCTCAGCGCCCTCATGCAGAAAAAGGGGTTGGGGGACTTTCTGTTGCAGAGAGAGTGAGGGCACGCGTAGCTGATGCTCAGTGCAGCATGCGCAGGGCAAGCAACTGCCTGGGCAGATGTCTGGAACAGCCGGAAGGGTTTGAAGGTCCACTCAAGGGTCAGGTGTATGTGGGGAGACACCTCCCAACTCCGCATGTTCCTGCTCTCTCCCCGCGGCACCCCACGGGGCTCTGCGTGCTGGGAAGCCTCAGCTGCAGCCCAAGCACTTGGCCTTATGCAAGCGTTCCTCCCTGCTCTTCGAACGCCGTGTCCCAGCCCGGCCCAGCCCCGCGGGAGCCTTGCAAATAAATGTGTGGCTGGGGTTTTCCACATAGTCCTCAGAGCCTGGTTTCCCCTGGGGATCCAGATCAGCTTACACCTCCAACTGGGCTAGAGTTAGCCCACCTCGGGCTGCTTGGGACCGCTACCAGGGCTGGGGGCCCTTTGGAAAGGGAAAGTCATGCTATAAAATGGAGGTTCACACTGGGGGGCAGCATGAGTCGCGGCTGCCAGACCCGAGCAAGCAGTGGCTCGGTGTGGTGCACATCTATGCACGGCTGGAGCCTGCACACAGGCAACAAGGGCTGCTTGGGCTCTGCGTGCAGCAGCCCCCGAGGATATGTGCACAGGCATTGCGTAGGCACTGGCACCCCCTCCTCAGCTGAGCACTGCTCTGCAGGAGAGGCCAAAAGAGCAGGGAGATGTAGCCAGAGGATGAGCCAGCGACAAGACAGGCACACCGGAATCATCCCTCAGGGACCCCTGCAGCAGGGCAGATGGGGGTGAGCAGAGGGACTACCCCCATTTGGGGCTGCACCCAGACCCAGGGCGTGCTGAGGGTTGGGAAGATGCTCAGAGCCAGGGCTCCTGGTCCAGCCTGCCTCCTTCCCCTCAGCTCAGCAGTACCCACCCTTCTGCTGTGCCTCAGTCTCCCCTCTGCAGTGTTTCATGGCCCCTGGGGAGGGGGGGCTCCCCCCGGGCAGGGCCAGACTGAGACCCCAGCACTCCTACAGATGGTGGTGTAGGGGCCACATGGCAGTCAGGATCAGGCACCAGGCTCAGGCCAGCTAGAGGGGAAGGGAGCTGTTTCCAGCATGCACGCGTGCCAGGACCAGGCTTCAGCAGAGCTGCTATCAAGCCTGCCCGCCGCGGGCACGCTGCAGCCGTGCCCTTTGCCAGCTCTGCCTGCCCATGGGCACTGGCAGCTGTGGGGTGCAGGCAGTGCCTCCCTGAACAGCACAGGCAGTGCTTGCAGAGAAGCTGTGGCTGTCCCGGCACGTACCGCTCTGCCGTTATACAACCATGGAGAGCCAGCCCAGACCTGCACCCTCCCGCGCAGTGCTGGGATGGGACCCGGCAGTGCTGGCCTCCAGTCCCATCAGGGTTTTCGGCCCCGTGGCAGATTGTGGGGCTGTTTCCACCTCCCAGGTGCACTGCCACCTCCTGTTACCCCCGCAGCCCCGACAGGATGGAGACCTTCCAGAGGAAGAGCCCAGCCTGCTGCAGAGGGCAGGGGCTGTGTGCTGCGACACCGGGCTCAGTGTCGGGGTGAGAGCCACGGGCAGGGGCGCTCGGGTGGGTACGCCGTGTTCCCCAGTGGTTTGTGGTCCCTGGCACCCTGCCCTGACACCCAGTTACAGGCATTTGTTGGTGTCAGAAAGCAAAATAAACAGCGTGCGTCGCCAGGCAGCAGGACCGCAGGCAGCCCCAGCGTGCCGGGCGAGCAGGGTGCGCCGGGCTGACACCACCACCGCCTGCCCTCAGGCACGGCACCTCTCCCTGCCTCCCGAGGGACTGCTGGGACGCCTGAAGGGAGCAGACAGGGTGTTTCTACCCCAGCCAGCTCCTCCTCCCTGCACCCTCATAAACCTCAGGATGAGTTTTCCTCGAAAGATTTTGGGACAAAAAAACCCCCAAACATGGCCCTGAACACCTACATGGTTTGTGGCCTGGGGGCTGCGGCCGTGTCCTCAGCTTGGTCAGATGTTACAGTCTGTTGAGATGCTGAGTCCAGCTGTCCCTAAAGGTCCCTGCATATGGCACAGGGGTGTCATGTTTTGGGGAGCTGGCAGCACTGTCCGTCCTTTCGTCCCCAGCCAGCTGGAGAAAGGGGAGCCCACAGAGGAGCCATCTGCCTGCAGTCTGCTATGGGTCAGCACGTGGACAGCCACAGCTTTGTCCCCACGGTGAGGTGGCTTTGTGTGCTGGGATGATCCTCTGGATAGACGTTTCCCAGGGCTGGGACGGTGGTGGGAGCTGCTGTTGCACAGCCACAAAAGGATTTCATCTACCCAGAGAGAAACAGGGTTGAACCAAGGAGCTGAGCTTAGAGGAACAGCAAGAGAGGTGAGGGAAGGAGATGGCATTTGAGGGTTGTGTTTAAAGGCAAGTGGGAGATGATATCGAATGGCAGCGCCGATTACAAGAGGAGCTGAGGAAGGTGGAAACCAGCTGGGTCATGCAGGAGGGTGAAAAGAGTGCACAAGACACACAAACAACCTGAGATTCCTCCTCCCGTCTGTGCCAGGGCCAGCGTGACTGCTCGGCAAGGTTAATGGGACGTATTAGGAGAGATAAGGAGGCTGCTGAGGCAGTAAAATGTTCCCAAGAAAGTGAACTTCCTCATTCCTGCCATGAAAGGGAGATTCATTCAGAGCAAACAGCAGCAGAACAAATAAAACAATTAGAAACAGCAAGTTCAGAAACTCTGACAAACACCCCGGGGCCCCGGAAGGCTTTCATGTAGGGAGAGCCACGCTTGGAGCAAACACTTCTACCCAGGAGGCTGCCACATAATGAATGAGCAACGGGAGTTAAAGAAGGTGCCGGGGATTAGACAGGATTTAGGGGCCTGGGGGACCTGGCCAATTTGCTTTAATTGATCATTAGAAACAGCATAATCTCCAGGAAAATCAGTGTGGGAAATCCGGGCGTCCAGGCTCTGTGGAGGACTTTGCTGAGGCTTACAAATGGGCCCAAGTCACAGAGGGGTTGTCTCCATCTCAGAAGGTGGCACAGAGGGTCCCGAGCACGAGCGGCTTGGCTTGTGCTGTGAACCCCTGCGCCGGGGGGCTGCCCACAGCCTGCACAGCCCGGCGCTCTGCCTGCGCAGGCACGCTGCCCACGCCGTCCAGCCCAGGGGCGGAACAGGGGGACCTGCACCCTGGGGAAGGCTGACCTCTTCATCCTGTCCCTCCACGTCCCACTGCCACCCCAAACCCAAGGCTGCCGGCGGGCCATACCCCGGAAAGGCGCAGGCAGCGGGGTGATAGTGGGAGGTGCCCTGTGCCACATTTATACCGTCCCCAAACACTGCCGGGGAAATTTCCCCTGAGCTCAGCACTCGGGTTTCCCTGGCCGGTGTTTAAGGTCTGGCCTGCCAGCCTTCCCAACCTCGTCAATGATTACCCAGGAGGGAGGTTGCCCAAGAGCCACCGGGGCAGGAACGGATCAGGCACGACATCCCCGAACAAACACAAACAGCCCTGGCGGGGGCAGGGTGCCAGCTCCCGCCGCCGTGTCCTGCAGCAGCCCCTTGCTGACACAGCGGGTGGCATGCGAGGCCAGCCTACCGCCTCGCCACCCAAGGGTGGTCTGCCACGGTGGGACACCAAGACACCCCAGAGGAGCCCGACCCTCCTCCCGGCCCCCGCAAAGCCCATATCCCGCTGTGACGGTGGGTCAGCCACGACAGCCCCCTCTGCTCCTGGAGGAGACGCCCACCCCCGCAGAGGCAGTGGCACGGCGGTGCTGCCCCACAGCCACCGCTGTCGCCTCCTGCGTGCCACGTGTGTTTGCCGAGGCAGGCGTGGTGCGGAGGAGGGCACCCGCCGGCCGCTCAGCACCATACAAGGAGAGGAATGTGGGTGCAAGGCACACCCCGCTCCTGCAGCCTTGCCCACCACCCTGGCATCACCCTGGCAAACTCACGGCTTCTTCCACCCCTTCCCCAGCAGCCCCGGGCTTGGGAACGGCCGCAGTTCAGCCCTGCTTGGGGCTGGCTCCCGGTGTGGTGCGCTGCTCTGCGCCGCAGCTGGCCCGTGACCCCTGTCCTGTTCGGAGACCTGGAGGTGGTGGCAAAGGCAGCAATAAACCCTAGCAGGGTCAGATGGCTGATGGTCCACTGTGAATTGCCTTTCTCACCATCAGCCCTCACCACAGGGAAATAGCCACCCAGCTCACTTACACCAGATTTCCATCGTCCTGTCTGGTGGGGATGGCCCCTGCAAAGGGGAAGAGACCCCTGGAGCCCCCCATCACTTGAGCAGCTGCCTTGGAAACCTGCTTCTCTGTCTCTGCTGCCCGAGGCTGGCCTTGGACCAGCCAGGGCTCATGATCTCCCCACCCCACCGAATGGAGCCTCCAGGAAATCCTCCCACTCACAGAGTGGGTGCCCTGGCTGAAGAAGGAAGGGGGGTGTGGGGCTCCCCTCCTTTGCACCTTAAGATGAGGGACAGCACAAAAAAGTACCTTCATGACTACCACGATGCTCGCAGCACAGCCTCGTCCCCTGTGTCCCTGGGGAAGGGACTCGCTCTGCCCTCCAAGCACGGGCTATAGGGGGAGCCTCTGTGCCCTGACACCCCCACCCCGTCGCAGCTCAGCAGCCCCTGTGCAGGCAGTGCCCAGGCAGGGCCCCCCCGGGGCTCCTGCCCCAAACTGGGCAGAGGGGACCCTGCAAAGGGGACGAGGTCGGGGCTGCAGAGGCACCTCCAGCAAGCAGCCTCCCCCCGCAGCCAGCGGGGTCACAGGCCGCTGCTGCGCAGGCAGAGATAAGGGCCCTGGAGCTGGCTGGCGATGCGGCGCGGCGTTCAAGCGTGTTTGTTTTGTCTGAGCCCTCCTCCACCCTGTGCGACCGCTCGCAGCAGACGAAGCTGTTGGCCGCTGCCCGGGCTCTGCCTGCTGAGGCTGCCTGCTGGCACCCCGGTGGGGTTAAGGGTTGGCTCTGAAGCAGGACATCTTCCGGGCTGTGGGATCTCCCGGGCAAACTCAGGGCTGCTTCCACCCCTTCCCCAGCAGCCCCTGGCTGTGGGGAATGGCTGCAGTTCAGCCCTGCTTGGGGTTGACAAGCTGGAGCCCCGGCCGTGGGTTTTGGTCTTTGCTTTTTGCTGCAGAACCTCCCCGGGGTTTGGGAGAAGGGCTCCCTCGGCAAACGGCCCCGTCAGTCCTGCGGGCTGCAGCAAGCACCGGGGCACCCAAGGCTCGGAGGAGGTGGTGAGAGATGGTCTGTGAGGAGCTACCGCCCTTCTGGAGGATGCGTGGGCTCTATTTGTACTTGTACCAGTGCAAAGCAGCACAACATTTCCAGAATTTCCCCTCCACTCCTGGAGAAACTTCCCCCTGAGCCTGTCCGTACTTTCCCCTCAATCTCGTTGGTAGTTCTGCCATGCCCGCAGCAGAAGACACACTGGCAAGATCAAAGATCGTCCTTGGCTACCTTTGAGCCAAACACAGCTAAACCTGTCTCAGAGATCCCAGAGGCATGAAACGGGCTCCTGACCTGCCAGGAGCATCACGATGCTCTGGAGTGTGAAACCTCTGCGTGGTCCCATTTTTAAACAGCAAACTCCCGCCCAAGTGTCGCCCTGCCCACAGCCACACTGCTTCTGCTGCCCCACACCGCCAGGAGAAGCCCCGCAAGGGTGCTCAAGCCCGGGCGATGCAGGCAGGCAGGATGGTCTTTGTGTGCTGGAGCCCTTTGGGTGCCCCTGGCCCTCCCTGCAGCACCCCAAAGCACACCCCTGCGCAGGGTAACTGGGGGTGACCCTGGCAGCGCGGGGGGAGGGGCACTGCGGCTGTGCCAGTGCCACGGGAAGATGCTCCCGCAGGCGGAAGGGGAGGCGTGGGGGTTGGGAGCTGCCAGGCGCCGGGCCGGTGGCTGCGTCCTTGCCAGCACCCTGTTACTCATTCTTCATGAGGGAGGCCTTTGGACTGTGGAAGGTTCGAGGCTCGGGGAGGGTGTGAGTGAAGGCAGAGTCCAGGCTCAGATCCGGCTGCCCAGCGGCCCTGGGCTGGGTGACCGCCGGGCTGGGGACGCCTGTTTGCAGGGCTGGGGCAAAGGCGTTATGCAGGGGCTGGCGCATCTCCTACAGCAGCGAAGCATCAAGAGGCCCTTTTTAGCTCCGCGGTTCACTCACGTCCCCCTCAGCTTGGCAAAGCCACGCGGGGGGGGGTCAGACCCCTGCAACCCCCGTGCAGGATAAGCGGGTGCGAGCAGGGGGGGTGCAGAGCCCGGGCTCTGTCTCGGGAAGGTCTGCGCTGCAGTGCCATCCCGTCATGCTGTGAAGGGCTCCTTGGAGCACGGCTGGCAGCATGGGAAGAGCTGCAGAGAGCCTGTCCTGGGCAGGAGAGCAGCTGGGTCTCTCCATCCCAGTGTCGACCCCGCACCATTGCTGCTGGCTTCTGTGCCCCGGGCCGTGCTCACGTGGCCACAGCAGCAGTCCCTGCCTTGTGCTCGGCAGCGGGGAGGGACCACCGGGCACCGCGGCTGCTTGTCGGCCGCCTCGGCTCCCACCCGGGACTGGCTTCCTCCCATGGAGGCTCCCAATTAAACCAATTTCTTGGACGGCTCCAGTGATGCAGGAGCCGGAGGCTTTGTAGTTGTGCAGCCCCTTGGGTCACCCCTGGGGTCTCCCTGTCCCCCCAGAGCCCTCCCCATCCCCGGGGCAGCACCTGCTCTCTTGCATAACACGTGGCCCCAATCCCCCCGGGCAGTGTTGCCGCCAGCTCCGCGGCTCTCCATGAGCCTTATTGGGAACATATCCCAGCAGGGGTCGAGCGCTGGGGACTGTCCCGGCCTCGCCAGGCAAAAACAAGGCAGCACCGTGCTGGGATGTGAGCCGGAGGCGCCTCTGAAGCTGCCGCCCGGCCCGGGTCCCGCTGGTGCCAGCCCGCTGTGCCCAGGAGCCGTGGCGCCGAGCAAAGTGGCACATCAAAGCCCCTCTTGCCTCAGCTCCTCACAGCCCCCAGCCAGGCACAACGAGAGGATTTGGCTGGGGAGTGGCAGGGAAGACAGGGAGGCAGGGCCAGGGCCCCTGTGGGGCTGGGGCTCGGGACATGCCAGCCCTGGCTGTGCGGGGTAAATGGGCGTCTTCCTGCTCCCCACTTGCCGGAGCTCAGCCTCAGCATGTAGCAAATACTGGTCGGGCTGGAGTAAGGATGGGAGCAGCCGCGTGGGAGCAGCGGGTGACAGAGCAAGGCCGGCAGGCATAGCCTGTGCTGGTGGCCGGGGGCACACGGGACAACAGCTGGGTGGGCTGCGCTGCTCATCGACACAGGACCTGCGCTCCCGAAAGCACAGGACAGACGGACGGACGGCACGGTGGCAGGGCCCTGCGCTGTCTCATGGAAGGATGCTCCGAGGTGCCAGCGCAGCAAACGCCTCGGGCTGTGAGGGACACGCTGGGTGGGACAGTGCACGGACCCGTGCCTGGGCCCTGGGCCAGCCCGTGGCACGGGGACAGTGCTGGGGGCAGGAGGGACGTGGGCTGGGGCTGGCCAGCAGACAGAGCCCGTTTGTTGGTGGCAGTGCTGCTGCTGACCCTGGTGTGACCACCACCGTGGGAGGCTGCGCCCACACAGGGACATGCACACAGCCTGGCACACACGTGCACGTGCCTCTGGGCACATGCACAGCTCCATGCCCTGAGGGAGCAAAGCTCCCCCCGGGCAGCCTCCGGCATGGCTAGATGCTCCAGGGATGCAAGTAGGACCCTGCTGCAAGGGAGCAGGGTGTGAGCAGCTCAGCTGCCTGTGCTCAGCATTTTGGGAATTCAGATCAAGCGGCATATATGGGGTGGAAATCGCTGGTGCTGACGTTGTCCGGAGGCCTGGCCCCCTGCGCAGCCTGGGGGCTCCGGGGCTGAGGGCAGCGGTCCAGGCAGCAGTGCTGCAAAGAGCCTGAGTGGCAAAGCACCGAGCAACTGGCTGCCTGCGGGCTCTGGCAGGCAGGGTAATTATTGTTATTATTGTTATTGCGATAACAATAACAGCTACCGCTCGCTACAATTGCATCATTGCTGGCATCATCACCATTATCATTTCACTTGGAAACTGCCGCCCCAAGCGCTTGTCCTGCGGTCTGACCCCTCTCTCCAGGGGACTGGCAACCCAGGATTCTGCTCTGTGGCCTGCAGGTGCCTTAGCACCCAGATTGAACAGGACAGACAGACGGGGCTGGAGACAGACTGACAGCTCCAAAACACCCTGCTGATCCGGGGGCTGTGCCTCTTCCCTGCGTCGCTCCTGAGCTCACACTGTCTCCAGGGGCCTGGCAGAGCGTCATTTGGAGGACAACCAGGGCTGGTGTCACCACCAGAGCTCTGCCCCTGCCAGGGGGGATGCCCTGCTCATGGGAAGGGACCGCTTGGCTTTCCAGCTCTCCTCCCACCCCAGCAAACGCTGCTGTTAATGGATGGATTATTAGGGAATTAGGGGTTTGTGCAGTAAGCAGGTCTGGTCTGTGGGCTGCTGAGGGACAGGGATTACCCTGGGACAGCGGCTCAGTGCCAACACTGCTCCAGCCGGAGCCAGAGCTGCCAGAGAGCTGAGCCCCATGAGCGCTGGCACCCAGCCCAGCTGCAGCACCCAGGCTCTGCTCCCTGCAGGATGCTGCACGCCTCTCTCCCTCCAGGTCACCCGCCTGTCCTCGACTTCCAGGGCCCGGAGGGGTCCTGCTGCATGGCTGCGGCTCCCAGCTCTCCGAGAGACCAAGACAGGGATGCCAAATCTGGTGTGGTGGAGCAGTGCCCAGGGAACCAATATTGCCCAAAAGCTTATCAGCTGCCCTGGGCAAAGGGAAGCAATCCCCAGCTTCCCGTAACTCCTTGCTCTTCCCTGATGTCCCTACTTATGAGAAGCACGCAGACACCCAACACAGGCAGCCTGCACCCAGCAAAGGCCACCCACCCCTCCACTGCCTTTGCCCCAGGCTGTCTGCTTCCTTCAGGATGTCTTGAGGGAGCAAAGCAGCCAGTGCCTGGGGCCAGGCAACTGCTGTCCCTTGCGGGGCTGAGCCCCAGCAGCACCATGGAGCGTTTCTGGCCAGCCCCAGCTCTGCCCTGCTGTGTGCAACGCAGCCGTGACGAAGCTCACACATCTGCTGAACACCACCGCGTCACCGTGCGGAGGGGAGGAAGGTCCTCCTCTCCTCAGAGAGCAAATCCCCGCTCTGAGCCGGGTCTGGATTACACTAAGGAGATTGCTGCAGCAGCCGGTCTGCCCGGGAGCCTTCCCTGCCACCCCGGGGCTGCAGCGTCATGCCGGGGGGGGGGCGGAAAGGAGCACACGTGCGGGGGCAGGGGAGCACACACAGAGATCCTCTGCCAGGGTCTGGGGTTGGGCATCCCAATCACTGAGGCTGTGACCTCTTGGCGGTTCTGTACTGGGGAACCAGTACAGGCCCTGTCAGAGCTGTTAAATAGCTGCTGCTTCTCTGTTCCCCAATACTAAAGCGCCAGCAGCGCCGATGCCCTCCTGGTACATCTCAGCCCTGCACAATATCTGCTTGCTATCGGAAGACAAGCTCTGTTGGAAAGTTTCTATCCAGCTACATTCTGACCTCCCCGGTCCTGAATCCCTGCAGCCCCCAGTCCATCCCAGCCGTCTCTGCCAGCTCCCCTCCCCTCTGCCTGCCCGGCACAAGAGCTTTGCTTGCTGGAGCCACGGGCGCCGCCAGCAGAGCAGAGCGGGCTCGGGCTGCGAGCGGGGCCTGACTCTGCACACGTGCTGGGTGTGATCAGGCAACTGCAGGCTGCTGAGAACAGCATGGCTGCACCATGGGAAAGCTGTAACACTAATTAATCCCGGCACCAGCTTGGGCCCGGGTTAGCTCTTCCAGGGCTGGCAGGGATTCAGGCAAGAGGAGAAATGCCCCCGCAGTGCGTGCGTGTCTAACGAGCCCGCGCGCCTGGCAGCCAGCGTGCCTGTCCCTGGGCTGCATCCCTGCCCCACAGCTTGGGGTGACCTGCTTCTGCCCAGGGCTAGAAGAAGCATCCCCGCCTCCCCCTCGCCACCCTGGGGTCACTTCAGCCGATCCCCGTCCCAGCCGTGGGCCAGCTGCCCGGTGTGCTCATCCCTGCGGCATCCGGGAGCCGGGCACAGCGCTATATAAGTCCAGCATAGCTGCACTCGGCCTGATGCTCCAATCACAGTGGCAAGCAGGCGCCGGGCCAAAAACGCCTTTCCCTTCCTACCTTCCCAGAGCAGCAGGACCGTTGGAGCTGGAAAGCTCGTGGAGAAGGCTTAGGAGAGAAACCAAACTCCCAGGCTGGCCTGGTCTCCCTGCTCCCAGCCTCTTCCACTGCACCCCATCACTGGAACAGGTCCCATCACTGGCAGATTATCTGCTGCCATGGCTCAGCCAGCTCTGCAGGCTTGTCTTCAGCCTCCTCCTCCTCCTCCCGCCACAAGCCTCAAGCTGCTTCTGAGCAGCCTCACTCTGCCCACCAGCTCTCAGACCTTCTGCCACTGTCTGTCAGCCCGAGAGCTGGCAGGGCAGCACACGGTGGTCTCCAGGGCAGCTTCCAGAGATGGGTCCTCAGCGCCAGGGTGGGAGCCAGCCCTTGAAAGCATCCAGGCACCCAGAATCCCCACTCATCCTATGCAGATGTCTTGGCTAGAGATCGTTTGGACATGGGGAACACATGTGCCGACCAAGCCGCTGGTGCCCAGGTGGGCTGAGGAAGAAGCTGAAGGTGCTTTCCAGCCCAAATCACTTCCAGGAGGGATCAACTCTCGACACATCAAAACCAGAACATTTTCTTCCTGTTTCAAGCTTACTTTTTTTTTTGCGTTAGGAATGATTATTTTTAACTGAAGCCGTAAAGCTGGAAACAGGCACTGTGATTCTGCTAACTTTGTTTCCTTTGGGAATCCCCCAATCTTCAGGTCTAAAAGATCCCACGGATAACGCTTGGCTAGCATGGAGGAAGCCTGTTGGGGAGGACCTCTGGGCTGAAAGCTGAGATGTGGTGCCCTGTATTTTGAGGAGATGGAGCTAGCCAGCTGAATCCCACTCTGGAACCTCCCCTGCCTTGCTCTGACCCTCTAAACTCTGGATCTGCAGATCCAGATGCCTTGAGGCACCCAACAAGCTTCTGCCCCAGCAGCGTTGTGCTGCTGCTGAAGAAAGTAATGCAGAATAGGGCCTGGTTTTTGTTTAAAGCTGCTCTCTTCAGGTGTTTGCCATGTGGATTAATATTCATCCCATCTGACGTCCCCGTCCCCGGAGAGGGAACATATTTTGAAGCTGCCGTTCGCGTTGCAGGGGCTGACGCAAGAGCACGCCCAGGGCTGTGCGCGTGGGTCCCATGGATCGGGCCGTCCCGGTCTGTGCCCGGCTGGGTACAACACAGCAGTGTGCTGCAGGAGTGCCCCGAGGCACCCGGGCTGTGCCACTGGATGTGCCGGGGCAGCACAGGTCCTGCAACCCCCAGCCGCGCGTGGGCACCGCGCTCCTGCCGCAACCACTTCCACGCCTGGATCGCTGCCGAGCTCCGGTCCAGCCTTGCCGGAGGAGCTGCTGTTCGGCCTGTTACCATGTTTGGGTGTTTTTGAGCCGGCGGATGACTCAGATCTTCTTTCCTGGGACTTGTTTACACAGCCGGGGCGGGAGCAGGAACGTGCGTGAGCGCGGCTGGCAGCGCAGCGGCCGGGCAGTGCCGGCATGCCGCCCGCGTGTGGCTGGCCCTGCCACCCGCTCCTGTGCTCGTGCCAGGGACGGCGAGGGACGGGACGGCTTCTCTTTTCGGAGCAGGAGGTGGCTGCACCGCGGCCAAGCGCAGGGGAGCCCCTGGGGAGGGACGTGCCCGGGCTCACGCGGGGAGGCAGAGGCAGACCCGGGTGTGCTGCTCCACAGCAGGGTGTTTCAGGTTGCTTTACCCACTCCGAGCAGGATCAGCCCACCAACTTCTTTTTCCTTACTCAGTTTTAATGCTCTGCAGGCCCTTGCCATCTGCCAGCTGTGCCCATGGCATGGCTATGCCCCGTCCCACCGCTGGCTCTCTCGGCTAGCAGCTCACGTGTCCCCTTGCACGCCTGGCTAGTGGAGCTCATGCCATCGGGGTTTCTTGGAAACCAAGCCACTTCTTTGCTCTGGAATTGCAGCTCAGCAAACACAGCGCAAAAACCCCCTGAGCAATGAGTCGCTGCTCTCCTGCCTCGCCCCGGCGCCTGGCCGTGCCCACAGACCCCGGCACAGCCCCTGGCACAGTGCGCTCCGTGAGCGAGGGGAAATGGATGTCCTTGGGCTTCTCCAGGTGGCTGCTTTCATCCAGATGCCACCCAGAAACCTGTAGCAGGGCAGGCAGAGAGGCAGGTGAGCGCAGGGGAAGGCTGTTGCGGGCATGGGTGCTGGGTTTCCCCAGCCTTCAGCTCCTGGATGCTGGAACAGGACCCCGGGGGCTTGTTCGGAGCCCTGCGCTGGGGTGGGCGCGTGCAGACCCTGGGGATATTCCCCGCTCCACAGTCTTCATTGCAACAGGTTTGTTTGCCGTTGGAGTGTTGACTTTGGGTCGAAAAGACAATCTTCTTTTAGATTACTTGGTTCTCAACTATGAACCAAACTGGCTTGACAAAGAAAATGAGAGTGGGAGAGAGAAAAATTTATTGAAGCAGGCTCCTCCAGCTCCGTTTTTCGTTCCCTGCGTGCCCTGATCGATGGGCTTACCCGCAGCAAAGTTCTGCTGGGAAGCTGTGCCCAGCCCACGCTGGCACAGAGCTGGCCCAGCCTGCCCGGCCAGGCGTACCTGCCTGGGGAGCTGAGCTCGGGGGGCTCTGTCTGGGGGAAAACCCCGCAGCCTGCAGAGAGGGGGTGCGTTGGGACCAGCCGACTCGCCTGCCTGTGCCTGGTGCCAAGGCAGCGTGTGGCGGGCGAGGGGAGCCGTGCCACGGGGCCTGGCTGCTCCGTCCTCGCAGGCGTTGGTGGGATGGAGGCAATGTCACCTCCACGCTGGTTTAAACCCCTGGCTGGAGCCAAGCGAGCAAAACTCAGCTCTTCTACCAGACCGAAAGCGAAAACTGCACGTTTCCTGAATGCGGAAAGAGTCGAGCAGAGGAAGAGAGCGGCTGAGCGCAGCAGCCACCCGCGCCCCAGCGCCTGGGGAAGCACTTGGGCGGAAGCAGTCAAGCAACAGCAACTGTCGACTGCTGCAAGGCAGTGTGCCAGCCCCGGCGGCCGCGGTGCCGTGCTGCTGCGCAGCACCGTGCACGGGAGGGCTTGGTGGTGGTGAGCTGCAGCCATGAGATAATTTAAGGACCAATAGTGCTGGGGAGTGTTTGTTAAGGAGATTTGTGGGTGTCCTGGGTGCGGGGTAGAGGGTGCTGGAGCCAGGTAGGTGCATGCAGGGTGGGAGAGCAGGCAGGTCCTGCCTGTGTGTGGGAAGCTCTGCCTGCTAAGGAGGGGTGCTGAGATGAAAGGGCTCTTTGGAGGCACCCTGCTCCTCGCTCAGCCTGCTCCTTGCTCAGCCTGCTCAGCCCCTGGGCTCTGGGGTTGAACATGTCACCAGTGCCACCACAAGCCCACCAGAGTGAGGGACGCTGAGAGCAAACCCTCTGAGCAACCTCTGCCCCCTGCTCTGCCTCAATGTTCCCAGTCTGCACCCTCATCCTCACACAGTGCATGGATGGGGGACAGGGTTAGTGGGGAAACTGAGGCACGGGTAAGGCTGGGGAGCACACTGGCGTGGCACCTGCAGCGTATGTCACCCCACTCTCTGGACAGGCACCGTAGCTGTGTTCAGCTACATCCCCCTTCGATACTCAGGCTGCGGGAGGGGAAGGGTCCGTAAATGACCCCAAAACCCTCGGCTGCCCTGCAAGGACTTTCTCCACAGCACCACAGTCCCTCGTTGGCAGGATGGCTGCTGCACCCGGCCAGGAAGCGGCCAGCATTGCTAGTCTGCTGCAGCTGATCCCACAGTCCTTGTCTCTGGAGCAGTGTTCTCAGGGGATCCAGGAGTCGCTCCAGCGCTCCCCCCCACCCCGGCTCCCGGCCACACTGCACAGCCACACGCATCCTCCCAACCCGCCTGCAGCTCCCCTGGCTCTCCTTCAGCTGCGTTCTGCGGACATCCCGGGGCTTTCCTCCAGCCTGCCCTGCCCCAGCCATCCCCATCCCCAACCAGAATACTGGTCTGAGAGCAGAAACCAAAGCCTGGTCCTTCCTGTCTGCCCACGGCGTCTCACAGCCACTGCCCAAAATAGCTCAAAAAAGCCCTAAAATAACCTGCCGCTGCCCACTCAGCCCAGTTGGTACCCTGAGGAAGATGTGGGAGTGCATGCAAGGGTAGGGGTGGGCAAGCAGAGAGACCAGTCCAAAAAAATACATCCCGTGGGAGTGTGATTTTCTCGGGGTTTCGCAGAAAACAGTTGTTGCTGTGGCGACATCTCAGTGCTTTCTGCTTCCTCCTGCAAAATGGGGTGAGCATGACGTCAGCAGCCCGGCGAGCGCGGCTCCAGCCTCTCCCAGCCATGACTCAGTGCTAGCAGCCTGGCCCCTGGCGGGACGAGGACGTGACTTCCCCGGCCACCCTCTCACCGTGCCTGGGCATCTCTACCTTTCCCAAAGTGATGGTAACTCAGGCAGAGCCACCTCTGCTCAGGCTCCCTGCGCCTGCCTTCCCCTTCCACCCTGGGCATGCCGGGGCAGCTGGCAGGGACTCTGCGTCCCCAAAGCGTCCTTTCTGCAAGTGAAATGCTCCCCAGTGCCCTCAGGTTGGTCCCGCTCTGGTGTCAAAGCACCCAGGGGAGAGGCTCAGCTGGCGGCTGTCGGAGGTTTGCGAGCCAGGGGAGCACGAGTGGGGTAAGCTGGGTACAGGCAGAGCAAATGGCCCTCCGCCTCCCAGGGATCCGCTCTCCCGATACACTCACGTGTGTCCCAGGGAATGCTAATCCCTCGTTATTAAACTCAGCTTACACAAAAGTCTCTTCTCCCACCTCTGGCTCTCCCTTCTGGCTCCACACCACCGGAGCACTCCTCTTCCCACCTCCCCCATCTCCGACACCCGGCCAGTCTCACGGGGTGGGCTGTCCCGACGTGCCCCTCTCCCTTGCAGAGCCAGATGTGTGTAAGCACTCCCCGGAGGGTGCCGCCCCCCCAGCCTTCCCAACCTGGCACCCCAGTGGTCCCTCCACTTGGCAGGGTGCACAGACACCCCCCAAGCCGCCTGTCCCCAGGACATGTCCACCTCCACCGCACCTAATGCTCCATGTCCCTGTCCCACATTTACAGCTCATCGACCTCATCTGACAGGGCCGTGCCAGGGCACTGCGGCCCCCTCCCCTCCGGCCCACCGGCACCACAAGGCTGTCATGACAGGCTGCGCTGTGATACAGCTCAAAGGGAAGACAAGGCAGGTGGGTGCTGTCAGCCGGGGCACAGAGCCTGTACCAGCTCCCCTTGGGTGTTTGCAGGCTGCTCCGGGGCCAGAGGGTACAGTGGAGGCCTCAGACGGGGTCACCCCAGCTCCACCCCAGCTCCACAGCCCTGGGCACCAAGGGGTCTGACACCTTATTCCTGCAGTCTGCAGGAAGGCTGCAGGGGGTACCAGACCTAAACCCCACACCTGGCTCATGTGAACTACCTGCGTACCCAAATCCTGGCCCAGGGCAGCCCACGGTGGGCTCCGCAAGCAGGGCAGCACCTCGCCCGGCTCCAGGCAGCTGTACGATCCCACATCTGGCTGTGACATCCCACAGGAGCATCCCTGATGGAGCCGACTCCTCTGCACCATTCCCTGCTGATGGTCAGTCTCTGCAGCCGCTCCAGACTACACTGTCCAGGGCAGGCCAAGAAGGGCCATGTGCCCCGGGCACCGCCAGTTCTGCTTAGTGGCACTTAACTGCCCCCCTCTGCTCCTTTTTTCATCTCAAATTCATGTACAAAATAAATCAAACAGCGTTGTTCTGCAGCCCAGACTGGCAGCAGCGCCGCAGCACAGCCGGGCATGGGTGCTGGGTGAGGCAGTTACAGCAGCAAGCACGGGGATGCTCAGTGGTGCACAGCCACCCTCTGGGCGACAGGACTGTCACCCCTCCCTATAAGCAATTCCCACCTGGCCACTAAAGCCTTTGCTACTCTATTTTCTTTTGGCCCTTTGGCATCTTCCTGCCCACAGCCCGGTGGCAGGCGCAGGGGGGTGCATGGGACCCCTGACCGCACGGTTCCCAGTGTGGAAACTTGCTACAGGCGTTTTAGAAGCTCATCTGTTTGTGCACAGAGGACTTCTGGAAGAGGCAGAGCCAGGAGCTGTGGTGTGATGTTTTTCAGGAGTTCTCCTGAAAAGGCAGGGAAAGGACCCAAAGTCACTGCTGCCCTATTCCTGCCCATCGCCACCCACCGAAAACACCCGACCAACGGAACAGCAGAGAAACTGCACCCAAGACCCCAGCCTCGCCCCGGGGCTGCAGCACCTCAGCCAGGGGCTGTCCAAGGGAAGCTCCACTGCCCATGCCGGGACGTGGCAGCAGCAGGCTCCTGAAAGCCTTTGGCTTGCTCCCCTGTCATCTTCTCGGGGTTTCTCAAATGGGCTCTGGACCCCCACCCACCTCTGAGCAGAGCGCAAGGGTGGGTGCTTAGACACCCCGAGTCTCTCCTCATCCCTGTGCTCACCCCCAGCGAAGGGGCCAGGAATCACCACCAGCTCCCCTGGGTCCCCACGGCCCCCCCTCGCCTGGCCGCAGTCCGGCTGGGATCCCCTGGCCCCCGGCGTGCTGAGCGCTGGCTGTTTGTGTGCTGCTGCCCTGGTTACCAGCCACTGAGTCACCACGAAACCTCCCCCCGCGCGCAGGGAAGCCCGGACTCATATTTTCCACGGGAACCCTACAACTCATTCAACTTTTCAAGGTGGGGAGAGTTGTCGACAGGGTGTTACAGAGAGTGGGGACCTCCCAGGGCCCAGGACTGCCTGCACAGGGAGCAGCTGAGGATGTGTCCAAGTCCTGCCGGGACCTTGGGGTCCCTTTGGAGCAGCGCAGCCATGGGCTGCTTAGGTGCACACGTGAACGCTGCTGTGGGATGGTTTGCTCCATCACCCATTCAGCTACATCTTCATCCCCAAGTCCTTGCCCATGCTGCCCCGCACTTTGCCCCCCAGACCCACACACAGGGACCCTGCCAGCCCCATACCCTGCCAGCCCCATACCCTGCCAGCCCCAGAGTCATGGGGTTTCCAGGCAGACCTGGTCTGGTTGCAGAGCGAGGAGCTGGGGGAAGTGAGCTCAAATGCCGGCAAGATGAGGCAAAGCTTGGGCAACAGGGGCTGGCAGAGAGGCCGCGGTGTGACAAGCAGCACCCGTCACTTCGTGGTTGCAGCCTTACACCAGCTTTTTCCAGGGAAGATGGAAGACGTCACCTGTCAGGCGGCTCTGCCGTGCCTTAGCGTGAGCTCAGGGCTTGGCTCAGCAGTTCTGCTGCGTGGCACTGACGGTCCCAACGGCCCCCGGGCTCATCGGTGTCAGAGACACAGTGCAAGCCCCTTTCGTATGACCGCACCGTCCAGGGACGATCCAAGCCCGTGTCCATGCTACAACACCCTCTCCCCCCAGTTCCCTGGAGGAGGCAGGGAGAGCGTGCGTGCAGCCTGGCCGAAGCAGCTGGGGAATAGGATAGAATAGAATAGAATAGAATAGAATAGAATAGAATAGAATAGAATAGAATAGGTTGGAAGTGACCTCAAGGATCATCTAGTCCAACCATCCCCCCACCACCTATTACCCACTAAACCATGTCCCTAAGTACCACATCTAACCTTTCCTTAAACACCCTCAGGGATGGTGACTCCCCCACCTCCCTGGGCAACCCGTTCCAATGCCCGACCACCCTTTCCGAGAAGAAATTTCTCCTCATCTCCAACCTGAACCTTCCCTGGCGCAACTTGCAGCCATTTCCCCTTGTCCTGTCACTGGTTATCTGCGAGAAGAGGCCGACCCCCAGCTCACCACAACTCCCTTTCAGGGAGCTGTAGAGGGCAATAAGGTCTGCCCTGAGCCTCCTCTTCTCCAGGCTAAACACCCCCAGTTCCTTCAGCCGCTCCTCATCAGACCTGTGCTCCAGCCCCTTCACCAGTTTCGTTGCCCTTCTCTGGACACGCTCCAGGGCCTCGATGTCTTTCTTGTGGTGAGGGGCCCAAAACTGGACACAGGACTCAAGGTGCAGAGCCCTCTCCGCCCAGCCCCAGCGTGCCCCACAGGCCCTTCATAGCCAGGGAAGTGAAGGGAAAGCGCCTCCAGCACAAAGCTCAGCGTGCCTGTCCCCTGCCTGCAGCACGGCAGGGCAGCCCGGGCTGCCCCGGGTCGGGCAGGGCGGTGTTCGCAAGGCTCCGCAACTGCCCACGCGTGGGAGGCAGAGTTCATGCCAAGCTGCCCGGGAGGTGCTGGGTCCCCGGGCAGCCAGGGCTGCCTGCCCTGCAGCAGAAGGAGCTCAGTGGGGGTGGTTCAGAGAGCCAGGGTTTGTGCCGAGCTGGGCTCTTGCTCCAGCCTCTCCATCCTGAGAGCATTTTGGTGACACGCAAGCAGCCATTACCCTGGGCTCCGCAGATACAGCATCCTGATGTGCTGTTGCGCTCTGATAGTAAAGCCGTTCTGTTGCCAGTTGGCCAAATCCCTGCCCCCTTAGGGGCCAGCAGAGCCAAATGGCTCTCAAACAAACAGCAGTGAAAGCTTTTGTTGTCCAGAAAGCAGCTCCAAGGCAGATGAGGATACGGGGAGGGGAGTTGTGACACAGGGATGCAGGGTGGCTGCTGCAGGGGAAGGGGATTCCTCCATCCTTTTTGGGATGCTTCTTGGTCCTGTCTGCTCTGAGCACCCATCCCTTCACACTCGCTGCCTCCCAGGCCCCTGCCACCCCTCACATGTTCAGCTCATTCGCAAATCTCCCACTTGGGTTGGAAAGTGGAGAGAGCTGGAGGTGTGCCAGGATGGGGAGCGGTCCAGAGGTGTGGCAGGATGGGGAACGGGCACCAGCCGGGGAAGGCACGGACCCAGCATCAACTGCTGCACGTGGGAGCTTGTCACTGGGGATGGGACGCGCGGGACGGCTGGGATCGCAGCTTACACAAGCGCCCTGATGCCGTGCGAGAGGCCAGCGGGTGCGCCGCTGCCAGGCAGAGGATGGGGCAAGCAGACTTCCTGCAGGCGCCGCAGGCACCGCGTCACCTCCAGTCCTTCCCCTCGCCCAGAGGGACAGACAGACTGCCGGTGTCCCCCCCCCTCCCTCCCAGGGTAAGCAGCCTCAGCTGCCCCACGCTTGCACGGAGAGCGACCCCGCAAGCAGGCGCTGAGGCTGCTCACCCCTTCCTGCCTGCACGCCTGCCTGGGGGGAAATTGCAGCCAAGGGTGGGGATGGAGAGCAGAGATGCCGCCTGTGGGCACTGAGGGCAAACTCGGGTGCAGTTGGGGTGCCTGTGCTCTGCCATGGGGCTGGAGGGATGGCCACCCCCGGCATGTCCCAGCTTTCCCCAGCTAGTCCATCAGCAGGCAGGGATAGGCAGTCCAGGCAGCCTCAGCCCCTGTTTTTGGCAGCGCTTAAACCAAAGGGGCTGGGTGAGACATGGGGCAGAGCTGGTGGGTATCCCCCAGCCCCACATCTGGCCCCCTCTGCCTCTCCAAGCAGGGCCCAGCTCCGCCAGGCAGCCCCCACCGCAGGCAGGACCTGGGGCTGCGTGGGAAGGGCTGGGGGCTCTGCAGGGAGCTCTTCAGCCTCCATCGACGGGGAGCTGGCAAAGGTAAAACGGCTCTCAAAAAATATATCAAGAAATGTTGCTGCTTGCTAATTCAAGCCTGAGCTCCCCAGGCATCCCTTGCAACTCCCCCAGGAGCTGCCACCCCTGGGCCCCAGTGCAGACACACCGCTGGCATTTTGCTCCCCCCAGTGCCACAAAATCCATCAATTTTGCAATGCTGCAAGATTATCCCCAGCCCCCCAAAGGTCAGCGAGATCATGGGGGGCTCCATTCCCAGCTAGGACTGGCCACTGGGGGGGCCAGTGATGTTGATGTGCTTCCCCAAGTGCTCTCCTGCTCCCCCGGTTGCCAGCCTGCCCCGCAGCCCCCCTGCCCCCCCAGCACAGGCTGCAGGCTTGCGAGGAACCAGCATCTGGAAGGGATCAGCGCCGCTAACCGCTGTGGGGAAAGGGGAGGGCTATAAATAGCAGCAAGTTTCCAAATCAAAGATTAAAAACAACAACAACAAACCAAGAACACAGGCTGAAGCACTGACTTTTCCGCCCAGCGTGTTTATATATATAGAGTCATATTTTTTTATTCCTAGTTTGTTTTCAATCTTCCCTCATTGCTGTGATGTTCTGGGTCTGCCCTCTTTCCCGCTGGGCAGCTTCCCAGAGACACATTTCTTGGAAGGTTGTAACCTCTTTAGTAGCTTTGACAAGAATCCCAGGCAGGAATGTCCCGGGACGGGCTTTCTGCTAGCTTAGCAGATCGGCTCGCGGGCTCGTCCCTGGCCGGGCTGGCCCCGGTGGGCCCAGGGCTGCAGGGGGCCCTGCAGGGAAGCAGATGAGGGGGTGCTGATGTTTCGTCGAGTGCACGGGTGAAGTTTCCTGAGGGAGCTCACTGGCGACGGGGAAAGTCTCAGCACCTCCGAGGAGGGGCTAGACGGACGCTGGAGCGTAACCCGCGTGGCTCAGAGGTGGTGCTGGTGGAGAGAGGAACGGCAGACGTACTGCCCAGCTGCTTGGAGGATTTCTTTTGGCCCACCCATGACCGGTGTCCCTCCCTCGGGCACGGGCCAGAAGCAGACACTGCTTGGGACTACCCACGCCCAGTTCCTGGGTCCCTGCTGGACCCAAGGGCGATGCCCTGTCCGGGAACAGCCATTGCACCAGGCGGGTGCTTCCCACGCTCCCTGCTGGGACCCAGGGACTGGCACCAGCCCACAGGTCGCTCTCCAGCTTCTCACAGCTCTTGATGGTGCATCTTTCACAGGCCGTTTGTGGCCCCAGAGCATGTCCAACGGGACATCTGTTCTGCAGGGCAGCAGCCCCCAGAGAGCGCGCTGCCAGCTCCCGGTCAGGCAACTGGGGTGCTGCAAGACAAGGGGCACAGGAGAAATCACACTTTTTCCCCAGCAAATTGCTCCCCGTCTTGAAATCCCCAACCACAGCTCAAAACCCTCAGACCCTGGGTGACTCCCCCTCTACTCAGGGCACCGCAAACGGTCACAAGTGACGATGGCCTGGCCCTGGGAAGCACGCACGCGTGGCCTCGTGTGCAGACCTGCTCTGAAGCCGGTGCTGCTGTGTTTATCCCAGGTTTATTGCCCACTGAAGTTGTTTTCATGGAAGGGCTGAGGTTTGGCAGGCTGTCCGCTGGCAGCAGTGCTGCGATGCAGCCCAGGCCAGGATGCGTGACACACACGCTCGGCCTTCGTTTGAGAAACAACCCCGTAAATCTGCTTAATACGGCTGATGAATCATTCCCGCTCGCCGTGGGCTCCCTTCCCGCGGGCTGAGCCCCACTGCCCCTGCTCTGGGAAAAAACACAGACAAAAAACTACCCGAGCAGCATCCCTTGAGCCACAGCAGCAGCGCTGCCTGTCCGCACCCTTGCCCGCACCCTTGCCGCTCTTCCCAGCACCCCCGGCCTTCCCGCGGAGGGCTGGGGAGCTGCTTGGCGTCGCAGCACCGGCCCCCCGGGCTCCCCCACTCAGTGTTTCACAACGGCGACAGCCGGACGGCCTCCAGCTCCCCTCGCCCGGCCTCCCTGGGCCGAGCAAGGAAGAGGACAGCAGGCACCAGAGGCAGCTACAACTGAAAAACGCAGACAGCTTTTGCAGCCACCCCTTGGGATGCTGGTTGCTGCTGGTTAAAACGAGCGGAAGCAGCTTCCTGGGGACCTAACGGCACCCGAGGCCACGGTGATGGCTGCACGCAGCGCATCGGCAGCACGGATGTCGGCAGCCCAATGGGCAGCAGTGAGGCAGGCACTTGCAGCACCCCCAGTGTCAGGGAGATCACGGCCAGTGCCGGTGGGAATGCTGCCCATCAGCAGGGACTGGATGCTCGATGTGTGCTCCTGGGGCTGCCTGCGGGTTTTGGACACTGCTAAAATCTGGAGCAAGGTCTTCAGGAGAAAGAACAAGGAATTAGGGTGGAGGGAGATGAGACAAGGCTGCTTGGTTCAAACAGCTTGGTGTCCCTCATCTCCAGACACTGTGGGCAGGGTGTGAGGACATCCCCACATGAGATGGACCACAGGAGCAAAACCCAATGCCCATGGTGGGGAAACTGAGGAAAGAAGAGGTGCGAGGCTCTGCTCTCTTGGGTGCTCCTCCAGGGATGGAGGCTTCTTCTCCAGGGGTGGAGGAGGCATTTCTCAGTCCTAATGTCAGGCCACTGCCACCCCACCACCACGCCACCACCTCCTAAATAGTCCCTGGCCAAGGCCAGAGCCACCACACGCCACAGGGTTCATGCTGGCAAGTGGAGATGTACATGGGCTGCATGCCCACGTACCACGGACACAGAGCCGAGCCATGGCCCCTGGACAGCCTGCCTCAGGAGTGCCCCTCCTTGGCTGCTCGCTGCGGACCCCCACCAGCACCCCACCGCTCTCCATCCTCCCCACCTCCCTGACTCACTCCCAAGGAGGGACAGAGGGATGACTGCACTGGGAAGGTGGGGAGGGGGGCCCTGCATCGCGGTGACGGTGTGATGCACCACCCTGCCGTGCCTCAGGCTACTCGCAAGCCCTCTGGCCATGGCCGGGAGAGGACAGCCAACCACGGTTTTGCTCCCATCAGGAACGTGGGAGACCAGGGCCCTCTTTTTGGGAGAAGGCGGCAGAGGGAGGGGGCTGGATGCCACAAGCCACACTGGTGTGCCGGTGGGTGCATCCGTGTCCGACAGGTGCTGCAGAGCGGCTGGCGGAGCTGTGGTACCTCCCTGTGTGGTCTCCATCACACCCTCCAACTGGACAGAGCTCTGCCCCACGTAACACACTCGTGAAGGGTGTGATTTCAACACCAGATTTCCCTTGCTGTCAGCAGGACAGAGGCTCCTGTGCACTCAAGTGACTTCTCCAAAGCGCAGCTCTAGCACTGCTGTGATTTTCTGTCAAGTCACCCTTGACAACCTGGTTTCTGCTGACTCTGACTGCGGAGATGCCTGATGGGTTGGACAGATGGGGACACAGAGGAAAAGACAGGGGGGAGCGAAGACTTGGTAACCACAGTTATCCGGGAGCCCTCAGACCACCCGGCTGGGGCAGAGGCAGCAGCATCTGAGCAGCCACTGCAGGGTTGGACATTGTCCTCGTTCCACGCAACCCAGGGCAGATGCTGAGTGACCTGTGAGGTTCTGGTCCTCCTTATGGCAGGGGGCAGCAGAATCCAAACTCCTTTTTGACAGCTGATGGATGTGGAGACTCATTATGTCACTGAAATAGCAACAAGCACTGCAAACCTGGTGGAGCTGGGTGGGGTGGGCTATCTTTCTCAAAGGCTTTGGCTGCAGGAGTCCCGTGATTGCGTGACAATCTCAGTTTTCCTTTTAAAGACAATGACACAGAAATAGTGAGTTTCCTGCGTTCCCAATTATGGTGGGGAAAATTTAGAAACTTTTCTAAATATACGCTAAAAATGTCGGCAAAGGAAATGTCACTAGAGAGCCGGTGAAAATACGTGACTTGAACGGACAGAAAACCAAAATCCCATGACGTCTTGGGACTTGAACGCCTGGAATCACACACCACCCAGGTCCCCTGTGCCCCTGTGGCACATCTCACCCCTCTTACACGACCAGCTCGAGGCACCTTTCCCAGTTGATGCCAGTCCAGCCCGCATCCCAGTGCTGCGCCCCCAGGGGAAAGGACTTGCAGAGATGGGAGGAAAACCCGGGATGAGCCATTGAGCACTTTGCTGACACAGCACAAAGCAGGAGCACGTCGCTTGGCCAAGTTCAAGGTCAAGGACTGTAAATTCCTTTTTATTTTTAGCTCCAGGATAGTAGCTGGCTGAAAGCAAGAGGAAGAACAGCTGGGATCCGGAGAGCAAGGGGAGGTGCAAGGAAGGTGGTTGCTTTTGCCTGCTGAAATAAGGGAAAAATCCCAAGAACCAGGCAGGAGGGGAGAGAGAAAATGTGTGCTGCAGGGGTGGCAGGGTGCCCCCAGAAAGGGGCCCATGGGCACGAGCAGGATGCGTGCTTCTGCCCTGCCAGCCGTGGAGCTGCTGCTGGGCATGTCCCAGTGTTTGGGGCGACCTGGGAGGATGCACAAGGTGCTGCTGCAGCCCGGGCGTGTGGGAGGATCCTGGAGCAGGGGGGCGCGGGGTGAGCTGAACCGCAGTGTGTGCCTGCACACACGTGTGCAGCAGAGAGGATTTGTGCCCTGAAGGCTGCGCTGAAAAACAACAGCATGTGGCTGATGGTGGGAAAGGGCGTTTTCTCCTCTTTGGAGTAACTGGCCAAGGCGGGGCAGGCACCTTGGCTCCCTCCCCGCCATGCGCCCAGGGCCAAGGATGAGCAGCCATGCCCTACGTTGGGGCTTCATCACCGGCCACAACAAAGTCACGGTGCCCACCGGCACGCTGTCCCTTGCGTCCAGCCGAAGGAAGATGGGAGACGCTGGGCTGCGCATAGCCTGCGTGTGTCTCCATCAGATGGGCATTCTGCTACGCAGACTACAAGTTGTGTCACATCACCACAGCAACGGGAAGCACGCAGCCAGGGGAAACGGCCCCAGCACGGGGCGGCCGCGTGCCTGCAGCTCCTCACATCTCC
This sequence comes from Psophia crepitans, assembly GCA_013399095.1. Classification (NCBI taxonomy): domain Eukaryota; kingdom Metazoa; phylum Chordata; class Aves; order Gruiformes; family Psophiidae; genus Psophia; species Psophia crepitans. The sequence goes on from VWZZ01006715.1 coordinate 222,980, forward strand.
CCATCCCACACAGGGCAGCAGTTTAGCTGCTGAGAGAAAGCAGTGATGTTCCTGGGGTGTGAAATGTTGGAACGCTGGGTTTTGAGGAGGAAAAAAAGCCAGGGGATAATAGGAGAGAGAACAGCCTTGCAGCAATAGCTGCCGGTTGTGCTGGGGCTGAGGACAGGGAGCGTGCCTGCACAGACACCCACACCCATCGCGTGCGGGTATTCAGATCCTGTGGGATCCAGCTACGTACACAGGGCATGTGCACGCACACGTGCGTGCGCACACTCTCACAGGAGCGCGTGGATGCCCTGGGATCCAGCTACTGGCAGCACGTGTGTGTGAACAGATGCCCGTGTGGGTGCAGGGTCCCCGCATCCAGCCTTGCACCCGCTGTGGGTCCCGCTCTGCCCCCAGCCCCGCAGGGCTTTTGCTCCTGGGAAGGACGGCGCATAGTGGAGCCGGTTATCGCGCTCCAGGGGAGTCCTCAGATCCCTGTCCCTGAACCCAGCAAGAACGAACCAGGCGATAAAGAGCGGGTTTCCTTGCGGACAGCCCTCAGCCTGCTGCTAGCAGAAGTCTGCCTCTCAGCCTCCTCCCAAGCCTGCCCTTCTGCCTTTGCCTTATGCCCCTGCCCTCCCTTGCTGTCATCTCCGATTGTGTCCGGTCCTGCTTTCTTGCTTTTCCACACTTCCCACTGAGACACCAGGGATAATCCCAGCCCCTGAGAGGCTGCTGGTGTGGGGGGTTCTGCATCTCCTGGTTCAGGGCAAATCTTCCCTTGGGAAAGCCAAGGTCTGACTTCAATGACACCCAGGGCTGACGCCCTCTGGACTCCCCAGAAAAGCTCCATAGGTGGTGTCTGGGCAGCCAGGGGTCTGAGACAGCCACCAGCCATGACCCCTGTTCCATCTCAGCTGTGGGTTGGCAGAGCTTTTCTCATCCCCGCAGCCCTATCCTGGGGTGTTGGACGGCAGAGTCCTGCCAGACCCCCCATGCCCAGGAAGCCCAAGTGGCAGAAGCAAAGTTCACACTGCCTTGCCCCTGCCCTTCCCACCGTGCCTCTGTTCTCAGGGGACACCTGAGCTGCCCTGAGCGTCACCCCTGCTGAGGTCTGCGTCCCTAAGCAGCTCAGCCAGCGTGCACTGCCCCACCGCTGCTGCAGGGACGCAGGCAGAGGGGCTGCCAGGCAGAGCCCATCAGCCAGAGAGCATCTCTCCCTGCCTGGCAGTGCCAGGCCTGGCAGCTCGATGGATGCACGTGAGAAGACAATTCATGCTCCAGTCAAAACCAGTGCTAACAAAGCAGCGTGATCTGAGGAGCGAGGGAAAGACCCTGCATGGGGAGAGAACCACTTTTGTTGGCACACAAAGGCCCTCTTCACTGACCTAGAAAGATGAGCAGTGTGTGCAGCCGGCACTGAAACTAGGACAGGGGACAATAGTGGTACGAGTCCTCCGCAGACAGAAAGGTCTTTGTGAGCCACTGAGCATCTCCAGCTCTGCAACCACCGTGGGTCCCCAAGCACAGCCCGGCCCTTGGAGCTGGGCTCTCCTGGAGCCAGGTCACCCCAGACAAGGTCTGCGTGGATGGCCCAGTGTGGGGGAAGTGCTGGGACCATTGGCTGTCCTCCGGTGAGGCTGGATGGCACCCAGCAGGCTGAGGCGTTGGGAGCCAGCTGCTTTCCGCAGCTCTACCAGATCACCAAATCCCTGCTCCATCCCAAACGCCCTGCTCTGCCCCGTGTCCCCATCGGTGTGACCCACACCTCGTGGCCACACGAGCTACACATAGGAAGAGCCTCGCCACCCCACAGCCAGCCTGGCGCCTCCGAGCACTGCGGGATCGCAGGGAGAAGCAGCGCGCCCTGCGTCACGCCGGCTGCCGGCAGCAGCCTCCTCCCCACCCCAGCAGGCACACTCAGACCTGCTTGGCTCCCAGCGGTGCGGACCCCCGGGCTGGGAGCACTGCTGGGGACTCACTTGCCCCTGAGAGGTGGCTCATGGGGTTTCCCCCCCATGTCACTCACCAGATATCACCCCTCCGTGGTCAGTCATGATCAGAGCTGGGCAAGCAGGGTGCAAGGCAACCAGCAGGCAGGAGGTGGTGGCTTGCTCACACCACTGATCTGGACTCACGGTGCGGATGGGCCAGCACAGCAGCGTTCCTTCAGGCAGATTTGCTGCTGTGGTCCTGTTCCCACATGGTGCAGCCAAACCGGCTCCCACCTGGTCTGGCAGCGGCGATGGCTACTGAAGGGCCAAAGGGGATGGGGAGAACTGGGGGACTTTGCAGCCCTGCCAGTTCTGGCACTCCTGAGTGCCTTAGGAGTGGTGGCACCACACAGACCTGTGCAGGCTCTGGGGTGGGAGCCCCGTACCGGGGCCCTGCTCTATCGCACTGCCATCTCACTGCTCTCTTCCCACTAGCTGGGACGTGGGGTGTGTGGCCAGCTCGGTTCCCAGCCCTGCAGAGCCCCAGGCGTCCCCCACGTGCTGTGACAGGAGGTTTCTGCTGAATCCCTGGACACTGGAGGAGTGTGAAGCATGAAGAGCAGCACGGTGAAACTGCAGGCACTTGACCCAGGGCTCCTTCCCCAGGGAAGGCAGGTGCAGAACACAGTCAGCTTTTGAGACAGGGGCAGCAAACAGCCACCGCGGGGGATGACAGCATAGGCAAGTGGTCTTCACCAAAAGCACCAGCCCCGTCATGCTTTCTGTAAAAGCGAAGGGCTGAGTTCACCCCCCCCTTCATGTACCTCTTGGTGGTCACACACACTTCTATAAGTTTAGAATGGACTGCAAGGGTGCTACACATGCCAGAGAGCCCAGATGCACACAGATGTGTGCAGATATCCTTGCACATTCCAGAGAAGAGTCCTAAAGAAGAGCTAGTCCTGCTAAAGAACAGCTTTTCCCCTCCTCCTAAGCCCCAGCAGATCACACCATCTTGGATCTGGAAGACTCAGCAAACCTGAGAGGAGGTTGCTGCCTCCATCTGCAGAGTTTCAAACAATTGCCACCCACCATCTCCTCTTGGCAAAGACACATGGCTCAAGTTCATCCAGCTCTAATACTGTTTTTGACGGGAGGTCACCTGCCTCACCGGGGCACTACATCTGGTGCGTTTCCTAGAGCTTTCCTCTTGCCCTAGGGATAAACTCCCCCAGCTCTAGGGCAGATCCTGCCAACACCGTCCTCCAGAGCCTGGCGTTCTCGCCCAGTGCTGCAGCTGTCCTCAGCCCTGGCTCCTCAGAGAGCTGGGGGGAGGGACCCCCAAAGATGCGGCTGCTGGGGTCAGAGGAGCGGGAAGCACAGGAAAGCACCTGCCTTTGCCTACAGCATCGCTGGAGGGATGGGCAGGCTGACGTCTCCTCCAGCACACAGCCCCAGTGGCTGCTGGGTGCGGGGGGAGACTGTCTCTATCCAAGGTCTCCAGCACAGCCAGGGGCTGCTGTATCCCCTGCTCCTTGATCTGCCATGTCTGTCTCAGCCCCCTGGCTGCTGCTCCGTTCCCACCAGCAAGGTGACACTGCTTCTCTGAGGGGACTCACACTGCTGCCCAGCATGTGCCAGGAGGTGGCCAAGACAGAAGAGAAATCAGATGCAAAGCCTTTTCCAAACAGGCTTAATCTTTCTCCTTCGGACGTGGCCAGCTGCCAGGGCCGCGGGCATGGCCAGGCCATCCCAGCTCCACGGTGTCTCCTCTCTCAGCCCGTACAGCTGCAGCGCACAGAGAAGAGGCACTGCAGAGCCAAGCAGGGAGACCCTGGGCTTGCAGTGGGGTAATGTGGCAGGGCTGAGACCCCGTTGGAAAGTGCACCCCAACGCCACCCTTTACCTGACGCCCATAGCTGGTCCTCACCCCAGTAATTCAGTGCAGGGTCTGACTTGAGCGGGAAGGATGTGGACACTTGTGGCACCAGGGACCTCGGAGCAAGGGGTTGCCCCAGGACAAGCGTCCCAGAGCCCAAAAGAAGGGGATAGGAGACATGGCAGTGACTTGGTGTCCACAGTCAGCCAGCCCAGGGTTCAGGCAGAGTCTGGCAAAGCACATAGCCCAGCCATGGCTTTCTAGCCCTGCTTGGGTCCCTGCTGCACCAACAGGAGCATTCCCTGGTCTTTCATTCCCTGAGGAAGGACCACAGGTCTTGGGCACCTGAACAGCCAAGCCTGGAAGCTCATCTGTGCTCCGAGGGCATTGCCGGGTGGACAAGCTCTGCTGCCAACAGCCGGTGCCTCACCCCTTGTTTTCAACTTTATGTAAGCAGGGAACCCAACCCTGCTCCGAGACGTGGTGAAATAGGATCCATGCGGAAACAATTAGAAAGGGGAGGGATCAGGAAGCAGCCTTACTTTGTTGGCACAACTCTCTTCTTGCCCCAAGAAGAAAACAGAGCCTGTGAGCCAGACCAGATGTATTTGTGCTGGGAGAAAATAACCCGTGAGTGAAGGAAAGGACAGAGCTGGGATTCACCCCGAAGTGGGCTGGGTTTTGGGGGCAGCTGACCCCACACCCAGCCCCTCTGTGACAGGCTTTGATTGAGGGTGAAACGGGCAGGTCCTGCCGCACCAGGATGGGGAGGCTCTTGAGGAGGAGGTGGTAGGGGAAGCTCTTCTTACCAGGTTGGAGACAAAGTGCCCTTAAGTCAAAGCCAAGGCAGTCGCACAATGACTGTAAAACACCCGCTGGGATCCCCTCTGCCAAGACCACCTATGGGTGCCCACTCTGCCCCCAGCTCCAGCCCCGTGCTCCAGAGCCAGCGCTGCCCACACAAACAGGAGATCACCTCTGCCCTGGGAACCTGTCCTCTCCGCAGGATTGAGGAGAGGACAAATGCTTCACTGCAGCTCTGGATTACATTAAATGCCCCACCACGCATGGTCCTGGCTCAGGATGAGCCTCGCCACTCAGCCCAGTGCCTGGCAAAGGAACGATCCCTCCAGCCTCCTCGCATTGTCTAAGCTGGATGGAGCCTCTGTAAAGAAATTTGCCTGATTTCCATGGTTTTCACTGTTTCTCCTCTTTTCCTCCTGCCCCATGAGGAGATTTATGTAAGTCTGAGGTCAACGCACTGTGCTGGGAGGAGGCTGGGGGGGCACAACCGGGCCGCAGGGTCGCAGGCATGCGGAGAGCCCAGCGCGACCGCCTGCACGCCCGATGCGCTCCTGGCTGCTCAGCAAACACCCAGCAGGCTCTGCCACTCTTCCACGAATGTTTTGTAACTGCAGGGCTTGTTGACAGAGAACGCTCGCCACCGGAGCTGCTGGAGAAAAGCGCCTTGTGGGCACGGCATGTTCCAAAATTAAAACAACTTCATCCCCCAAACCGTGAGTCAGCTTGCAAAGCGGAGTCTGGACGAGCATCTTCAGGGGTGATTTCAGGATTACATCACTGCAGTGTGAGAGTTTCACCCTCTGCTTGCACCCATGGAAGAGGAGTCCTTGGTCAACTCATGTGGGTAGGCATCCCCCCGGACACGTGAACTAGGGCTGGTGCTGCAGGGTGTTGCCTCTGCCTGCAGCACCACACACCTCAGACCCACGGAGCCACACCAACTCCCACACCGGCTTCAGCATCTGCCTCTCTTGTGCACCCCTTACCCCCCAACCACACACCCTGCAAAACGCATCCCTGCTCCAACTGTCTCCAGGGCAGCCGAGTGGGGAAGAGGCCCAAGGAAAACGACCTGGTTTAGGGTACCGATGCAGATGTAGCCATACACTCCAGATGCCCTGCCAGTCTCCCCAGCAGGACCAGACCACAGCAGCAGCTCCCTCATCTCTTCCTGGGACAGGAGGTCAACGGGATAAGCAACAGCTTTGCATGGCGCAGGGTGCTGGCCGTGCCTCTCACCCCCGCGAAACCTGGGAGCCTGATGCAAGTGAACAGGGAGCTTGCTCTGCTGGCAACCTCCACCGTGTCTTTCGTCAGCCAAACGTCTGTTCCAGGTCTGTGTCTTTCATCAGCAAAGGTCTTCGGAGTGGGAGTCCCACGAGGTAAATACCTGGAATGTGCTGGGAACAGCTAATCCCGGGTTTGCCCTTCCCCGCAGGAGAGGAGGAGGAGGACAGGTGAGCCGGGGCTGCAGGCGCTGGCTGGCTTCCCAAACTGCTCGGCAGCAGCTTGTGCTGCCCTCCCAGGCAGCAGCACTCTGCGCCAGGGCAGGAGCTGCTCCTCGCTCTGACCCTGCTGCAAACTGTCTGCAGGGACCATGCCTGCACCTGCACCCATCCAGACCAGAGCCTGTGCACGGTGGTTTGTCCCCTTCTGTCTTCAAAGGGGAAGGGGTCTCTGCCAAACCACCCGAGTCCTGTCACAGAAGTGTCCCTGCCATGGCCATTTGATATCCTCTGATAAAGCACTCGGGACCCCTGGTTTGCTGTCCCTGGCTGAAGGCTGTTCTCAGCTGGCACTCAGCAGGGTGGGAAGTGGCATGGGGACAGGGGGACCTGAGAGCTGCCAGTCCTCCTGAGCTCCTGGAAGACAGCAAGCCCTATGCAGCAGCACCAGGCTCGGGCTGAAAAACCCGTGAGATGCAAACAGCTCAAGCCAGCACTGGGGGCCAGGAATCCGTAGCCAGAGGGAAGAGGATCCGACTTAAGGGTGGCCAGAGCCAGCTCAAACCACCCCAGGCTACAGCATGAAGCACAGGCTCATCCCCACGTGAGGAGGTGTGCCCGTGCCTGACCCAGCTTGCCTCCTTGTGACAAGCAACCACCGAGACTGGAGCCACAGCCTGACACCTCCTCGCCTGCAGCCTCCAGCCCTGAGCTCACCAAACACTGACCTCTTCAAGAGTTAACAGCCTGTTCCAGAGTGCCCTAAAATACCCCCAAACATCTCCCTGGGGTCGGCAGCCCGGCCTTTGGGCATCACAGGGTGACCAGAGAGACCCCCTGCCCCAAGCTGGGCAGCCCAGCTGGGCCTATTTTGTGACCAATTCAGCTTTTTCTGGTGGCTCTTTCCATTCCCTACCCAAGTCCCTGCCAAGTGCGGATTGGTTTTGGGTAGGAAACGATGGATTCCTCCTTTACTTCCAAATCTGAATGTTGTTTTCTCTTGGGTATCTTCTGGTTCTGTTGTTTTGGATGCGGAGGGGAAGCGAAAGCAAACACTGTGTGCAGCTGAGAGTGAGGAGCCTGGAGGGGCTGGAAACTTTAAGCGCGAACTAACCCTAAGCACTTTCCACATCTTTCAGCCAGCCCTTGGCACAGCCTGTCGCAATGACTGGGTGTCTTCGTGCCTTGTCTTAGTTCCTCATTCCCAGCTCAGTTTCCCGTTAGCTGCAGAAATCCCAGCCCAAACTGGAGGTATCTCAGCCCGGCCTGGCCCAACGTGACCCACGCGTGGGCGCAGAAAGCCAAGGTGTGTCCCCAAAAGGGACGCAGCCACTGTCCACCTGGGACCGTGCACCTCTGTCTGCTCCTGGGGACAGTCTCCAAACTCATTCTGGTCCTTCCCTCTCTCCCGGTCTTACCACCACACTGGCACTTCTCCAACACAAGGACCAGCCAAAACACCCCCTCACCCTCCCCAAGCCCCCCAACAGTTCCCAGCCTTGCCCTGGCTCTTATCTGCTGCTTCTCCCCTCCTCCCACCCTCGCTGACCGTGTGCCAGCATGGTCAGGGGAAACATCTCATGCCCCTGGGGTGTTCCCCTCTTCGGGCTCTCCACGGTCCCCTCACTCCGGTTGCAGAGGCAGCAAGCCGGGGCCATACCCTCCTCCCCAGCAGGGCAGCGCAGCCCGCCTGGGCTGTGGGGGTCAGCCCTGGGGAGCTCTGAGCCCGCTGACCCCGCGGCCGTGCCCGTGGCAGCCGGGAGCTCGGGCTTGCTGCTCACCAGCCCCAGATAATTATAGCTCAGCTGTTTATATACCCTCAGCCTGCGGCCGCAGGAAGGAAGGCTGGAGGACTCGCTCTACGTAACAGGGCTCCCCACCCCTTTCCCACTTCCCCCTCCCACCTGCACCCCTGCGTGTGAATTCGGCACTTGTGACAAGATACCGCAGCACAGCCTTGTTTTTCAGAGCTGGTCACAGCCCACAGTTTCCCCTTTCTGCCACGGGCCGGGGCTCAAGGGCCACCCCGGGGACCCTGCTCCAGGCTTCCCGCTGCTGCCCAGCTCCACACCCGGCTTCCCCGTCATTGCACCATTTGTGGTTGCCTCCTGCGTCGCTCAAGCCGGCCACTTCTTGGCCCCACAGTTGGTCTGACACGGAGGCTTGTCCCTGTCCCCACGCATGGCTGAACCATGTGGCTCCTCCCCAGGCTCCAGCAGCCTGCGCCCACCTCCGGAGCTGTGGGTTCCAGTGAAGCACCCAGGGACGGCGGGTCAGCGCTCTCTTTCTTCATACAGGCTGGCCACAGCGTCCCCGTGCCAGTCCTTCCACCCTGCCCTCGCAGCCCTACACGCGCCATCGGCACAGCGGCCAAGCCCGACGGAGCAGAGTGCGAGCGAACCCCCCCAAGCCGCAGGCGCTGTCCCTCTCTGCAGGGACAAGTGGCCCCCGGCCATCGCTGCAGAGGGGTGCCGGGGAAGCTGCCCTGTGCCGGGTGGTATTTGCAGCAGTGCTTGTGGGGGGCGCACAGCCGCGGGGGGGAACCGGGGAGCGGAGCCCCTTGCTCGCCCCGTGGAGCGGCAGACGCGATGACCCGGCACAGCTCGCTTGGCTGCGGGAATGGGGACGGGACGGGCTGTGCCTGCCCTGGGCCGCTGGGCTGGGCCAGCCCCATGCGGCTGAGCCAGCGCTTTCCCTGTTTGTTTGGGCTGTTAGATAACTTCGAAAGCAGAAGCTGGAAGCGCTGGCGGCGGAACAGTTTGTTCTTTCCGACTTCCACGCGCTGCTGCCTCAAACCACAACGCCTCGCAGAGCCTGGCGGCGAGATGCTTAAACCACAGCCCAGCTGTGGCTGCTCAGAGGGGGGCTGTGTAGAGAGCTGCCATGTGCCCAAGTCCTTGTCCCACAACGTGCCACCAAAGCCCCCTCCAGCACCTCTGCCCTTGCAGCCCTGTGCAGAGCTCTGCCGCCTTCTCCCTGTGCCCTCCTTGCTGCCAGAGAAGGGACCGGGGCAGTGGGAATGCTTCTTTGCAGGGGTCTCAGCCCTGCACCCCAGGCCTGGCACCACGGTGAGGGGCTGCTGCCACCTCCTGGCCATGCCTCTGGCCCCACGGTGGGCTCAGGGGTGCTGCCCGGGCACCCCTATGGGCAGGGTGCCAGGGCTGCCCCTGGGCTGCACCCTGCACCCAGCCACGGCTGGGAAGGAGCCGGGGGGGAAGGAGCAAGGGTTAAACAGCGTGGTGCAACCCGCTGGCATCTCCTCCCCCTGCGCAGCCCTTATCTGCCCTACCTGTAGCTGCTGTGAACTGGGGCAGAGAACACCGGAGGACAGCAAGGCCATGGCGAGCTGTGTGCCGGGGGACGTGCCGGCACGGCTCTGCCAAAGGGCAGCAATAGGAAGTGAGTTTGGGCTACCTTTGGGCTCATGCCTCTCCCAGGGAAGGGCAACCTCCTTTCTGGAGGCAAGGAGGGACTGCTGGGGCTGCAGGGCTTGGGTGTCACCTACTCAGGGACCAGGAGGGTCCACACAGCTCCTGAGCCCGAAGCGAGTGTCGCTCCCTGACACAGCACGGTGCGGTGCCTCAGTTTCCCAGCCATCAGGAGGACATGAGGCACAAAAAGAAAATAAGCAACACTGAGAGACCCTCCAAGGCTTTTCTGCTCCTCTGCACCCAGCTGAAGTGATCGCAGCGGCAGTGCTGGGAGCGGAGCTACCCGGCTGTGCAGGCTGGGCACCCAGGTCTGAACCAGGGCTGGGATCCACAGCTCCGACAGCCCCTCAGGTGGCACCGAGCCCACCCCACAAAGGAGCACATCCCTAGTTGATCAAAGGGAAGGGCATTTTTCCACAGCTGGGTTCCAACATCCCTTACTGGGGCTGCATCACACGTCCTTTCTGCTGTTGGAGCATCTCAAGCAGTGACAGAGGGTCCCAGTTCCCAGCAGTAGCTGGGAGCTTCCAAGCAATTACAGGGACAAAGACAAGGTTGGGCTGAGGCCGAACCACCAGCACAGGCTTGGCCCCTGTCTGAAGGACTGTGATGAGGGCCTGATCCTGTGTCTGATGACCGGGAGCCAGGCACATCACTCAGGAATCCGCCGAGACCCCTTTCCCAGTGCAGGCCACTGGGGATGAAATACCCTCACGCTGGGACCCATCTGGGGGGTGGGGGGGGTGGGAAAGGAATGCAGTGGCTGCTCTGGAAGGAGAGGGAGACCAGCCAAGCTGAGCAGGAGGGAGAACAAGCAGGAATGGAGCGGAAGCCAAGGGATGTGGAGATGGGGGTGCTGCAGACCTGTTCAGGCTGGGGGTCACTCGGCTGAGGACACAAGCAAGGCTGACCACCCAGCTACAGCCCTCCCGAGCTCCCCCCGCTCTGGTCACGCTGTGCGCCGCGGGAGGCTGGGGGTGCATGAGCAGGCATCACGCCTTGACTCAGGCCACAGTCACCGCGCATGAGGCAGAGGTGGCACAGGCGGGAGGCACAAGGGCAGGCGGCGTGCTCGCCCCACGGTGCTCGGCCGGACGCGTGGGGAGCTTGTGGCCTGGCCAGAGGCAGCCCTGTGAGTCCTGGGAAAGTGATTTGGTTTGCAAGCCCTCTTCCTCCCTCTGGTGCCCACCAACCTGTGCAGCCATGATTCTAAAAACCACCCCAGGGCTGGCACAACACCCGCTCCCCACATCCAGCTCGGGAGCCACCACGTTCCGGCAAGCTCTCCTGCTGCCCACCAGCCTCCCCACGGGCAGGGGCTGGGGAGGGACCCGGGGGGCTGACCAGGGATGCCCCACGGACTGCTCAGGCAGTGGAGGGAGTGGGGTGGGACATGTCCCGGCAGGGTTTTAGAGGTGAGGGCAGGCTCTGTGCCTTCACCTAGGACAGGGTGTCCTGGGGAGCTGCACGACCTCAACGGCTGTGCACCAAGCGTGCTGGGGAACAAGCAAGATCAGAGACAGCAAGAAAGCTCCAGGCTCCTGCGCTTTCCTGCGGTCACAGGGCAGGCTTGTTTTCAACCTGTCTGTAATGAGGGCAGGTTCAGGCTCCAGCTCTGGGGACAAACTCAGGCTCCAGCTCTGCTTTGCATTCCCCGTGCCAGCAGCGCACCCTCCATCCATTCTTGCGTGATCCTGGCCCAGCGTGGCAGAAACCACGTGGTGCTCTGCTCGCTCGGGCGGCGAGATCCTCAGGAGCCCCTGGTGGGGAGGCAAGAGGAACGAGCCAGATGCTGAAATAGTGTAAGACAGGAATGAAAACCCAGCCCGCAGGATTCAAAAGCGGTGAGGTTAGTCTCCTGTGGAGTCCGTTTCTTCAGCCTGAAGTCCCCTTGCTCCCTGCTATGAGGCTCCTCTGCAGAGGAAGCTGAGGTGCAGCGCCCTGGGCTGTCCTGGCTGCGGGAAGGCAGAGCGGCCCAGGCTGCTGTCCGCACGCTTGGGAAGAGTTTCCCACCGCCAGGACGTCCCCAGTGTGGACATCAGAAGGAGCAGGCTCCCGACGCAGCTGCCGTCATGCCGGGGGGGTGAGGAGCAGAGCCCAGGGTGTTTATTCACCACTTCCTGGGAGGAGCAAAGCAATGGCACGGCGAGCAAGATAAGGCACCGAGCAAGATGAGGCACCGCTGCTGCAGCCGCGCTCGCTGGGAGCCTCCTCCAGCGCTCCAGACCTGCAGGTGCATCTGAGGTCAAGCAGAGGAGAGACTCCTGACATCAGGAGCACTTGGCTTCACGGCTGTCCATGGCAGGGAGGGCCTGGCAAAGCCAGCCACCTAACGCAGGCTGCTCCCAACCCCAGGGAACCGACCGTGGCACGCCTCCGGAGCGTCGGGATGTGCTGGTCATTTGCCAGATCCAGTGACCAGACTCTGTAATGAGCTTTTATGTAACTCTGCTTTCTCATTGCCTCCAGTGCCCTCCAAGGAAAAGCCACAGGCACCCCAAAGCGTGCACACCTCCTAGCGATGAATGGGCCGCAAGGGGCCGGTTCCCCCAGTTGCGAGGAGAAGCTGTCTGTTCCCACAAGGAAACCTCGCAAGGCACCTCTGGATCCACTGGATTAGACTCAGGCTGCTGCAGCAGTGAACGGGCTGTTCCCGTTATTGCTACACAAGGAGCCTGCAAGCCACCCTGCGGCTGCGACAGCCTTGGGAAGGGGACGTGCGCAGCCTGGCTCCTCTCACGCTGATGGCTTCTCCCAGGCTTCCCCGGCCACGGCCCTGCTCTCCGTGCCGGCAGCTGCTGGAAGCCCGGCGGCCCAGGCGTGCAGCGGTGGGCGCTGTGTGTATGCGGTGTACTGGGCCTAACCCTGTCCCGCTGCCCTCTGCAGGGGCGCAGCTCCCCACGGGCACAGGCTGCTGTCCTCGCAGCGACGGAGAGCGTCCCGCTGACCCTGGGACGGGTCCCCGCGCTCCCCCAGATGGGAGCTCAGCGGGACGCGGGGTTCAGACGCGGTGCGGGAGCGCGGTTCTCACGAGCGTGGGCTGCCCACGTAGGCAGGCTGCCTGGGAAGAGCTGGGAACTCGGTGGCCCAGCCTGGCTCCCCGCGAGCGGATGCTATTTTTAACTCCCAGTTCCTCTCTCGTTTTTGCCAAGCGGCGACTGGTTCTGCCGTTTGCTGAGCGATAAAGAGCCCCACCCCCACCCCCCCCGCCCTCTCCATTTCTAGACTACTTTTAGGCTTTTTTCAGTGAATCTTTGCTGCAGACACTTTCAAAGGGCTGGAGCGGGTGGCTTGCTTCATGTGCCCAGAGAAAGAGGAGATATGTGCAGGGCAGGAGGTACCGGGAAGGAGACGGGCTTCCCGAGCCTTGGAGCACCAGCTGCCCAGTGCTGCACGCAACAGCGAGCTCCTCTTTTCACATGGAACCGTGGCGTGCGCAAATCGACCTTCCCCCGAGGCAGCCACGATGCCCACATCTTCCTGGCCATGCCAGCAACAGCCTTTATCTTTCCAAAGCCCAAACAAGGGAGATCCTCCACGGGGTGCCAGCAGGCCGGGGGATCCTGCGCTCATCAGGCTGCAGCCCAGGGCAAAGTGCGGGTGCGGAGGCACGGGAAGGGACATCTGCTCAAGGGAAGCTGATGAGACAGGACCTGGGGAGATGCGCAGGGCTTGGGATGCCCAGAGAGGGTCAAACACAGCTGTGGTGGTGCAGGAACTGCCGGATTGGGCCAGCGGAGCTGGGGTCAGCCAGTGTCATGCTCAGGCTTGGGATAAGGACCAGCCCCCATGGGACCCTAAGTGGGAGAGAAGAGTTTGAGGGACACAGTACCCACCAGCACTGTGATGTGCCACTGCCACGGCTGGAGCCTCTCCACTGAGAGCACTGATGGGGGTGTTGCTGCCCTGTGCCTCAAACAGAGGGCACAACATGAAGTAACACATCCTGAACCCCTCACCACGTTCAGGAGAAGGAAGCGCTCTTTGGGCAGCAAAGAAAGAAACAGCCTGTATCTTCCCCAGGCGGTGAGAGTCCAGCCTGAGGCTGGGGTCCTCTGATTGCAACCCCCCAAAAAAGGTTCTTTCATCCGAGTGGGACTGGGTCAGGACTCTCCTCCTGGGGCAGAGGTGGAGGTGGTACTGTGTGTATGGCCCCACAGCCCTTTGTCCCCTGGAAAACTGCAAAACCCTGAGCTTTGGTGCAGCTCCAAGAAGCTCCGAAAGAGCCAGAACCTGCTGCAGGACAGACGCCCACGTCAGCCCTCGGCCAGCTCGAACCGTCCAGGCTGTTACGCAGAGCTGGAGCCCCACCACCACTGCTCGGGGAGGGCATCGCGTACCTTCCCCATCACAAGACCCAAACAGCCCTCACCTGCTAGGTCCTAGGGTTGGGTTTTTGTTTGTGGGGTGGTTTTTTTTTGCTTTATCAGGATCTTGCTGAGGTCGGCTGTGTTCTCGGCGAGCGGGTGATGTTTGCGCAGCGGTTTGTAAACGCAGTTGTTATGTAAGTGCTCAGGGTTCCTCCGGAGGCTTGGCCGGCCGTGCCTGCCCCCTGCGCATGTGCACGGCACGCTGCCTGCCTGCTCACCCATGCTGTCAGCAGGGTCACGAGCGCACGCATCCCTGGGCGTCCATGGGACCTTCGTTACCGTCCCAGCTCTTTATTGAGGTGCACAGGGTGTGCACGCACAGGCGTGAGCTGCTGCAGCGGCGCCTGCGCAGAGGCAGCTGCCCGAAGGCGTGAAGGGCTGCGCGCCCGGGGGGTGTGCCCGGGGGCTGCCAGCCCTGCGCCTGGGCAGCGTCACCGCATGCTCCACCCCGCGCGTCCAGCAGCAGGGTTTACCCTCGGCTTGCTCCCGACCAGGCGCTGCTCTCAGCGCTGCCAAGGCCGCCTGCGCCTGCTCCAGTAACCCAGCTCCTGAAGGTCGCTGGCTGGAGGCCGGGCTTGCGTCCCGCCTGCCCGATTTTATTATTGACTGTCCTTATCGTTGTCAGGAGAGAACACCGTGTCCCAAGTATCCGGGGGCAGGACGGGGCCTGCTGCCTCTTCTGGTGCCTTTTGCCCAAGCTCTGTCTCTCCCCAGTGGAGTAGGCGCAGGCACCGAGCGCCCCGCTGCCGGCCCTCTGTGTGTGCGAGCCACGGCGCTGGGAGCTGGGGCCGAAAGGAGAAGGTCGCCGCTCCTCTGTTCCCAGGCACCCGCTGCCACGAGCGAACCACACGTCCCCCCTTTCTCTTGCCCTGTCTCCGTCCAGAGACGAGGTTCCCCGCGCAGCATCAGGCCCCAGCACATGCCCCGTCCCAGGGAGCGCTCCCGGCAGGACCCGCAGCGAGTGCATCCCGTCACCCCGCCGCTGTCTCGTCCTGATTCCCACCGTGCCCTGATCCAGCACCCACCAGCCTTGAGCCCGCAGGGGCTCGGGGAGGGGTGGGGGGGGGCCTGATCTGCCACCAGCGTCAGAGCAAGCGTGGGTGCTG
>VWZZ01006715.1:257442-285541 GCA_013399095.1 Psophia crepitans
TGCTGGGCGCAGCAGGAGGCTGGCAGTGACCATCTTGCAGCCCCCCTCACCGCTGCAACAGCGCTGGCCCCCAGCGTCCTGCCTGCCCCGGTGGCAGGAGCAGCCCCGTCCCTGCCTGCCCAGGGCCTCCCTGCGGAGCTGACGCCGCTCTGCACCTCCACAAGTGCCCCGAACCGTGCAGGGGCCCCTTCCCCCTCCAGGGAAGAACGCCCACCACCTTTGCCGGGGCCCTGCTGCCAGGGAGGGCCCGTGCCAGCGTCGGGGCCAGCGTCGGGGCGGGGGGAGCCGAAACACGCTGCCCCTGCCCGTGCTTCAGCTTTGTGTTTCAGAGGTCTCCCCTCGGGGCTCGGAGCCGTTGCCCACGGCTTGCAGCTGCCCGCCCCCACTTGCCGGCTGTCCTCCTCATTTCCAGCTCTGAATGCTGGCAAGGGATGGGAGACATGGGGAAAGCATTTTATACGCACCCGCCGTGGTGGTTGTGCTCATAACGTCGATGCAGAGTCAGTATAAAACAGCGAGAGGCACTGGGTGGGAGCACGCCAGCCCTGCGGCTGCCCAGTCCGGCCGGGGAGCTGCTCCCGTCCGTCTGAGTCTGGACGTAGCCCTGGGCTCCCCGCCTTTGCCAGGAGATGTGTCCCCATGACCGGGAGGTTGGCGTTGGCGGCCTCAAAGCCCTCGCATGTCTCCCCTCAGAGAGCAAGGTTACCTCCATAGTCAGGAAGAGCAGGGAAAAAAATTCTGTGGGAGCGGAGTGCTGGTGCAAGGCCAAGGTAAGGAGCTACTGGCCAGGTTTCAGGGGGAGTGAGGGGGAACTGGGGCAGTAACGTGCCGCAGTGCTGTCCCAGCGTCCCCCCGGGCTGTGCAGGGCGGCCATGCAGTGCCCCTCAGGACCAGCCTCCGCTGTGAGCTCTGGTCCCTACTCAGGGCATGGCACCCCAAGGGAGCGCCTTAGGGTCCCCGTTTCACATGGCCCCCTCTATCCCGCGGAGGCTGTGGGAGGGCGGCGGGTGCCTGGCAGCAGTATCACCAGTTCTGCCAGTATGAGTCACCGGAGCCGGGCTGAGTCACCGGCAGAGCGGTGTGAGCATCATGCCAGGAGCTTTCTCAGACCCACCTTCGGGTGACAGCAGCCGTGTGACATCTTGCTGCCTTTAGGGAGGGACCAAAGCCACGGGGAACCAGCTAGAAGGGTGCAGCAGAAGGTCCCTGCAGCACATGGACGGTGCTGTGGCAGCTGCTGTCCCTGCAGGCCCGCTTGCCGCCACAGCCCTGAGGGCACCTGCCTGGGCGCTGCTTCATCCCATCCCTGGGGGCAGCGGGGGATAGAGCGGGCACCCCCTGCGGCGGCTGGCCACGCAAGGCGTGTGCGTGACCAAGGCACGCGTGCAGCGGCGGGCACAGCTTCGGGAAAAAATATATTTTCTCTCATCCTAGGTTCCGGCTGTCCGTCGTGTGGGTGGGTGGCAGAACAGCTCCAGCACACCCGTGCTCTTGCCATGGCGCCCAGCACGGCAGCGTAGAGCTGGGGGCAGATGGACAGGGCGTGGCAGGATGAGCCCTGCCCTCCGCCTGCTGCTGTCCCTGGCCAGTTGCACCCTGCTCCGGGGTAAGTCGGGCTCTAGAGCTGCTGCAGGGGGTTGAGGGGTGGCCCTGGCTGCAGCGGGAGGAGAAGCCTGGGGACAGCTCTCAGACCTGCAGAAGGTGCCTGCAGAGAGGAGGGCACTGTGTGGTCTTTATGGTGTGACAGGAGAGTAAACCTCAGTCACCAGCAGCCACGTCGGGGTGTCAGTGCCTTTTGCCGGACCACGGACAGGATGCTGCAGGGTGTGCGAAGAGATTTGTGAGCCGTGGCTGCTGAGCGCCACGCCGGCAGTCAGCGCCTGCCCGAGCCTGGCAGGGAGCTGGTGTTTGCCTGTGCAGGACTGAAGCTGCGGGTTGTAGGGTGGGGGGAGGCCCCATGATGCCTGTGCGAAGTGGGGAGACCCACACAGCGTGGCCATACTGTGAGCAGCCAAGGAGCCGGTCCCCACAGAGCAGAGCAAAGCTGCCTGACGCCCCTCTGCTTCTCCCCCTCCCCAGGCATGCCGCTGCCGCCGCAGCACCTGAGGCTGGAGGCACAAAACTTCCACGTCTGCTTGCGATGGGAGCCAGACCCTGGCTCGCCCAGTGGTGCTGTGTACCAGGTGGAGTGGAGGAGACGGTAGGTGGGGTGGCGGCGAGGAGCAGGCAGAGGTGGTTCGTCCTCCCTGCACCCTGGCAGAGGGCTGTGGGGGACCCCTGGCAGCCAGAGGGTTGTTGCCTGGCAGTAAATATCATCAAGCAGCAGAGCAGGCAGGGAACTCCAGAGACCAGCTTGTCCAACCCCTGCTCAGGCAGGGTCAGCTCAGGACTGTGTCCTGTTGGGTTTTGACCACCTCCAGGGATGAAGCCTCCACAACCTGCCTGGGCAACCTGTTCCCTTTCCTGGTCACCCTCCCAGCAAAAGTAAAGGATTTGCTTTTGGGTTTGGGTTTTTCCCGTGCCCGTGCCCCCCCTCCAATGCTTAAATGGAATTCTCTGTATGTCAAGCTGTGCCTGCTGCCCCTTGTCCTTTCTCTGGGCACCTCTTCTCCATCTGCTTTACTCCATCATGTTGTTAAGACCCCCCACCCTAGGCCACCTTCTTTTGAGGCTAAGCAGTTCCCACTCGCTCAGCCTTCCTCATACCACAGATGTCTCAACCCCCCGGTCACCTTTTTGGCCCTTCAGTGGGCACTCTCTGGCATGGACATGGTTTTTCTTGTAGCAGAGGGCACCGGTCAGAGTGCACCACTTCAGGTGCTGTCCCACCAGCTCCGATGAGAGGGCACTTGACCTGCTGGCAGTGCTTTTCCGAAAGCAGCCCAGCATGCCATGGGCCAGTATCTGTGCTCACCCACGCTGTCCATCCGGACAGGATGGCAATGGCTAGGCAGCCTTCGTTTTGGGCTAGGAAGGAGAAATTCCTGCATTTTCTCCGTGAACAGAACCTCTCGCTGGACCAAGGCAGATGCCTGCTGGGGGAACAGCACCGGCTGCTCCTGCGCGTGTGAGCTGTATTTTGACAAGATCCATGATATCTACTGGGCAAGGGTGAGAGCGGTGGCCGGAGACAAGCTGTCCGAGTGGGCCTATTCCAGTGAGCTGCAGCCATACAGAGACAGTAAGGACCAGGGAGATCCCTCAGCCGGGCTCCTGCTCTTCCCGGGGGGGCCAATAGGGATGGGGGGGAGGGGCTGTTTGGGGGATACAGTGGTAAATTGTATGAAGATACTGGTGAGAAAAGTGCCATGAGCCCTGACCAGAGGAAAGGGATGGGAGCAGAGCTGCTGGAGAACATCTGGGTGAAGAGCAAGGGAACAGAGGAGGAGACATAGCAAGGTGAGGACCACAGATGGGAGGCCCCAAGGCACCAAGGTGCTGTGAAAATTTGGTTCTCTGGAGAGCACAGTGAGATGCAGTAGGAGAGAGGATGCCCCTCCAGACTTGCCTTTTAAAAGCATCTCCTGTTCATCCCTGGCATGGATTTGGGAGGTGCTGGCTGAGGGCATTTTTGTTCCAGCAGGGTAAAGCTGGCACAGGGTGGTGAAGTCCCTCCAGCACTGCCTTTGCCCTGGCTGCCATGTCTGCGAGGTGCAGGCACATGCCTCTTCTCGATCACAGACTGGTTGTCCTGTCCAAAAAGCCTAGCTGTCTTTTGGAGGAAGGAAAAATTTCAGGACCTTCCCCTAACCCACCTTGTAGGGGGTTGTTGCAATGAACCGAACGTGCGAGCGGCTAAAATGGGATGTATGTCAGCCCTTTGGGTTCCCTTTTTCATTCCCTCTGTATCCAACCAGCATGAAAATAGATGCACCAGTAGCAGGGAGCCGGAGGTGCTGGCAGGTCTGGCCTGGCCTGTGTTGGCGTGACCGGAGGAGGCAGAAGCTGGCTGTCGTAGACACAGTGGCTGCCATTTCTAGAGCTGGTTTCACAGCACAAAGTGCCATCAGGCTAGAGCTGAGGAAGTTTCTGTGCACTGTGAGTGGGATGTCCAACAGAAAATCATGATTTCTAGAGAAACGAGATGCCTCCCTTCTCTTTTGAAGGGCTTAATTTTCCCCCTCCATTTTTTTTTTCCCTTGCCTACAGCAATTGTGGGCCCTCCCGAGCTGTCCTGGGTGTTCCAGGGTCACAATCTCAGCGTAACCATCATCGTGCCACTCACTCCCTACCGAAGCAAAACTGGTTCTTACAAGCCGGTCGACCAAGTGCTGCTGAAGCTGTGGTACTGGCTGAGTCTGTACGAAGGGGACACGCTCGTCCAGCAAGTACGTGGTGGGGTGGGCAAGGCTCTTGCAAAAGCCTTCCCGATGCAGCAGGGAGGCCCGTGTCCAGTTGGACTGTCGTGGCAGTGCCTGTGCCCACAGAGTTGCCCCAGCCCTGCCCGCACCCCGGCGTGCAAGCGGGCTTTAGGTGCTTTGCACTCCCAGTTTGGGGCTTGCAACCTGGAGGTGGCAGGAGACCCCTTTCCTCTTCTAGACTGCATGAATAGGAAAAACCTGTAACAATTTCTGTTCAGGTGAAAGCATGCAGTAGGTGTTTAACAAGATGCTCTGGTACCTGAACACCTCCTGGGGTGAAGAAACAAGTGCTGGAGGTGCTGGGGAGCAGGGCGGGAGGGTCTGTGCTCCACACCGTGGTGCAAGTGGGGTGTCGAGGCTGCACCAGGGAGTGGAGCGGTGCACAGACCCCACCTCCATCTGCCTTGGCCACACGTCTCCTCTGCTTCCAGGTGCCCTGCAAACAGAGCGGCGAGGATGCACCGTGCACCTTCAGGTACCTGAAGCCCAGCACGCAGTACTGTGTGCGGACGGTGGCCGCAGGCATGGCCAAGGAGCAGAGCCGGGAGGCTGAGCAGTGCATGGTGACACCAGCAGGCCCTCCAGGTGGGAGCTCTCTCGCCGGCTCAGCCACTGTTGCTACAGCTCAGGTCCTGATTGCAGCACGGACATGTGTGGAGGTGTGGGTCACTCATTCCCCAGCCATTCTGGTCAGGGTTGGTGGCCCAGTAACGCCCTGTGGTGACCTTTCTTGGGGAGATGCTCTCTCACCGTCTGCCTTGGGCTTGCCTCGCCTCCCCTCCTTGAACATCCCGGCCTGCCGTGGGGGCTAGGGGAAAGTGCTGGCATAGGGCGGGCTGGGGGGGATACCAGCTAGGGTTCTTCCACTCCTCAGTCTGTTGTGACCTCCTGGTAGGCTTTCCCTGGGTCATCCTTGCTGTGCTGAGCGGTGTCTTCCTGCTGCTGAGCGTGGCCGGGCTCTGCTTCGTCCAGCTGCACGTCTTCCCCAGCCCCTCGGAGATGCACCTCCCGAAAGCACTTGTGAGTGAACAGTCCTCCTCCAGCCTCCACCCTGCCTGTGCTGCAGCAGAGCTGGCGTCCCCTGCATTTGCAGGGGGCTCAGCATCTCCTTCCTTCCACCCCCTTGCACCATCAAACCCATGTCGTCAGTGCCCCGGTGCCTCCCCCGCTGTCCAGTACGCCAGACCCCCAGGCCCGGCTGCGTGAGGAGCAGTACTAGTGGGATGCATCAATCAGCCGTTGGTCACGCTGGGGGCGAGCGTCTCAGGCAGCACGTTGGTCGCGTAGCCTGCGAGCTCAGCCCCCTTTGGAGCCTCCTGCTTTAGGCAGCTGGGTTTTGCTTGGCTGCGAAGGGGAGAAAGAGAGGAGGGACAGCTATCCCCGCACAGCCTGGGTGAGGTGCAGCCCCTCACTGCTCTGCCGTGGAGATAAACGCAGCCCTGAGGCTCGGAGGGGCTCCCAGGGCTGCAGCCCTGCTGAGCTGATCCAAAACGTGTTCTGGGTCAGCAGGACCGAGCCCTGCAGAAACAGTCACCAGGGCAGCCTTTCTCCCCAAGTCCCAGTTCCTCCTTGCATCCCAGTTTCCCAGTGCTGGGAGTGGCAGCACTCTGGGCTGAGCGGCCCTTTGAGCGCTGGGGACAAAACCAACTTTGCTGAGCTAAAGAAGTTCCCTTTGCTTTCCTGTTCTTCTTGGCTACGGCTCAGGGATTGCTTGTGTCTCTGAGGAGGTGAGAGCTCCTTCCATCAGCCTCTGGTAGCTGGGGTGTAGCTTGAAAAGCAGCAGCATCATAGCTGCCGTGACCGTCCCCAGGCACCAGAGCCCCCACGCCGTAGCGAGCAGAGCCCTGCCGGTTTCTCCCGGGTGTGAGCATGGCAGCCAGGCTGTCCGGGACAGTTCCCTTCCCCAGGGTGCACAGTCCATCCCTCCCAGGCTGGTGGAGGTTTCAGCAAGCTGAGGCTGACTGCTGCTTGTTTTCCAGCAGACTCTCCTGAACAGGGAGCTGAGTGTGACCATCAGGGTGCCCACCCTTGAACTCCGGGAGGACTCGCTCACCCTGCTCTTGCCAACCGTGCTCCCCTCCTGTCAGCCCCCTGCGGCTGAGCAGGCAATGCCTGCAGTCCGTCTGCTCCTCAGAGAAAGCCTTTCCCAGGACACAAGCGGCTACTGCGCGAATGGGTTTGGGCCAGACTGCCGTGAGGGAAGGGACCCATCCTGTACCCGCAGCCAGCGGGGACATGCCTTGGGCTGCCGGGTCTCGTCGCAGCTGGAGGAGGATGAGGGGCCACATGATGGGGATGATGTGCTGGAGCTGCCAGTGCTGGTGGGACTGACCAGAGACAGCTACACAGGTGACAGGGACTACCAGCCATCCGAGACGTGGCTCTCCCTGCACCTCCAGCTTTATTCTAAAAGCCAGCACCCAGCCCAGGGAGCAGGCAGCTGCCTTCCTCTGCCCACACCGGGCAGGAGCTTCAGCCAGGAGGACGTGCAGGAGATCCTTGGCATGGCAGGGCACTGGGTACCACTCGGCTCTGTGAAGCTGCCAGCCAGCAAGAAGGAGGATGGAGTGCAGCTCATCCATGCTCTCCAGCCCCTGCATGCCCGTGGGCCTGAGCTGCAGCCAGGTGACAGCACTGTGCAGCAGGACAACCTGGAGCAGGCAGCACCAGACATTACCCCCCCCAGCCCCTGCCAGCTGCCCCAGATGCCCCCCAACATCCTGCGGGCAGCTGCCTTTTCTGGCTATGAGCTGCGTCCGCCAGCTGACGGTGAGCCATAGCGGGCAGGCGGGGGCACGCCGGGAGCTCCCAGCACCCAGATCACAGCATCGAGCAGAGCTCGAGGTGCTGCCCGGAGCTGCCCCGGCCACGGTGGCTGCCTGCTCAGACCTGCCTGTGCCTTGCCGGGAACAGAACTGGGGCAGGCTGCTGTGCGGGCAGGCGCGGGCGCGCTCTGGGCACGGCTGCCACGGCCGGGCGAGATCAGTATCTTCAGAGCTTCCCTCTGAGGTTTCGGTGCTCGTGAACCAAAGCACAAGGAATACAAAACAAAGTTGAAGCCTCCAAACCTTTTTTCTGTTTATCCATCCATCTGTGTGTGCATGTGTGTGGACAGTACCTGTGCTCAGGCACATTTATCTATATAGTAATATATAGATAAATATATATATATACTATATATATAGTAATATATAGATAAAAACCTCTAATGAAAGAGGAGGTGGGTTGTTTGTTGTTTTTTTTTAGTTGTGTGGAAATAGTGACTGTGCACTGGAGCTGTTTTTTTAAATATCACTAATTTATTACGGAAAACTGGCTTCTGTGCTGATTGTTTCTGTTCCAGAACCAGCGCTGCCCTGCTTGAGCCGCATCTGGGAAAGGAGGGGGTTTCCCTGGGAAAAAATTGCACCCGCAGCTGGTCTGCATGTTGCTGTCGTGTGGGAAAATGCTGGTTCTTCAGCAAGAGCTGGACAGTTTTGTTATTCCCTCTCCCAGCAGTGGGGCAATTGACTGCCGAGGAGCCGTGCCCTGTGGTTGTCCCCGCGGGATGTGTTTGTGCGTGCCTGCAGCCACAGAGGCGAAGGGAACCCCTCTGCCCCGGTGCTGGGCAGCACGGTGCTTTGCAGTGGGCTGGGACTGGTGGATTGCAGCTCCGGGGGACACATCCAGGCCCCTGGACTCGTGAGGTGTAAGCCAGATTTGGGAAGAGGTGAGAGATGGGGGTCCAGCATCCAGGCAGCCGGTGGAGGGGGCAGAGGGGACAGCGCTGCCAGCCCTGGGGGGCCTTTTGGGGGCAGCAGGGTGGCCCCAAAGCTGGCAGCTGTGGTTTGTGCAGCTCGTTAGCAAAATCTCTCTTAGTGAGGACGTGAGGATATGTGCTGTGTTAAATGGATTGAGCTGAGTTTTTTTGAAAAAAGGAGAGAGGTGGTCCCGTGAGCTACTCCAAGGGGCGTGCGTGTGACCCACACACTGTTTGCTGCCAACAAAGCTCTTCTCGGGCCCCGGTGAAACAAAAGTCTGATTTTCCTTAATTTGTTTCACTTTCTCTTTTTGATGAGTTAAAAATTTTGGATCCCATGAAATGGCCTTTTTAATTTTCAGGTGTTTAGAAAGCAAACCCAAAGGCCAGCCAGAAGAATTCCCCCATGCTAAAATCAGGCAGACTTCAGAGGGCTTGAGCTCTTGATGCAGCCACAGGAGCTGAAGCACGGCAGTCTGCAAAGCCTAGAGCAAAGTGTTCCACACTGACCTTCCCTCCTGCCATCGCAATTATTTTTTTAACTTGAAGCTTTTTGAGGCATTTGATCTATAGTTGTGACTGCTCTGCCAGAGCTTGCAGAGCCAAAACCGTGGGGCTGCTTTTCCTCCTCCGTGGCCTCACGGCCACGTCATCCTTCTAGTGGGCGAACAGGAACTTGACGGTGATCGATTTCCTTGACAAGTGCCCGAGATGTGTGTTCTGCTTCTGTTTCAAGGCTTCTGGGAGTGGAAACCCGGCTCTTTCCCTGCAAATGCTCAATTTTCTCCACTAACAGTTTCCCCAGGACACGTCACAGTTTTCCCTGTTGTGATTTCTTGTCCTGTTCCCCAGGAAACAGCTTTATTCCCTTTCTCCCCACAGCTCCCTGCATCTTCCTTCGGTCTCTTTTCTAGCCTCACCTCTTGATCCTGTTGGTCTGGTCTCACGAACTTTGTTCATTATGCCCCGTGTTGGAGTGCTGAGCTCTTTCAGAGCCGGACCGCTGTGTTTCCTTTGGCCGTGCGTGTGCCCGCACACAGTCTCAGCGCTTGTAGCCGGCCAATATCACGGCTGCAGCCTGGGGTGAGCCTTGAAAACCAATTTACATCTGCACCAGGGAGCACGCGTCTGCGCCTCGTTCACCTGGGGGTGGGCAGTGCCGAGCGGTCTCCTCGCAGGAGGTGTGCACTAGACGCAGGCTTTGTGCCGTGAGGGGGGTTGGGAGCAGTGCGGCGCTGCGGCTCTGCAGAAAGGCAGGCGTGTTCCTACTGCCAGGACACTGGCTGCAGGCAGCGAGCTCAGTAAAAGCAGGGCCGTGTCCCCGCACAGCGGGTTGTAGGACATTTCAGGTTGGAAGGAAGCCTTGGGAGCAACCTAGTACCTCCTCTTGCTCAGAGCAGGGTCAGCCACCTGCGGCCAGACCAGGTTGATCAGGTATTTTCCAGTCTGGGCTTGAAAAGTTCTGAAGGTGGAGACCGCACAACACTGAGCATCCCGCAACAGTCCTGGACTGCCCTTGGTTATGGGAGTGCTTGGCCAGCAAGACAAGGACGTTGGAGCCATTGCTCAGGAGTGAACAGAGATGACATGCCAAGGGCTTGCTCTCTTCCCATCGTTCACTGTGGCATCTGGTCACCATTCCCTTTGTGCTTCATAGTCTCTGATGGGTCTCAACGTCACAGTAAAAACTCTACATGTGTGGAGTCCTGTTTGACTGACCTGCTTGCCTCCAGCCCCACCACCTTTCCTGAAGGTCGTTGCCTGGTGGCAGGGCATTTGCAAGGAGCCGTTCGACAGGAGCATTGGTCAACGCTGCCCTGTTGCACGTGCCATTAGGCTCTGGGAAGGAGCCACAGCCTGAGCTTGAGCAGCTCCGGGTCAGGCCCAGAGCATGCATCGTGCCAGCCCAGCCGGTGCTGCCGCAGCCAGGACCTGGGCTGTTTGCTGGAAGGTGCTGGCGCAGCCTGGTGGGATTAACTGGCTCCCAGCGCTGCCGTGCTGTGGGACCCTGCGCCCGTGTCTGGGCATGGCTGGTGCTTTTGTAACAGTCTGCCAGGTCTTTAAAGATCAAAAGAAAACCAACTCTTTCCTGAGTTTCTGACACGGTGACCGTGCTGGGAACCCCACGGGTGATTCAGGACAGTTACTCACCGGCAGTGGGGACTCGCCCCGGCCCAGGGGGTGGTTGAAGCAGCTGAGATGTCCCCATTCTGTGCGAAACAGAGACGTTCACGCAGAGTGGAAAAAGCCAAAAGGCTCGTGACATTTGAAGATGGCATTTTAGCAGCTGAAATTTCCAAGTGGATGTGAGAGGGGGTTTTTCGCTTCACCTCGGAGGTGCGAGCTGCGCGCAGCGGCTCTGCAGAACCACAGCGAGCAGGTGCGATGCCCGCTGCGGGGGTGAGGTCCCAGCATGCCCCAACAGGGACATGCCACCACCGTGCGCAGCTCAGGGTCTGGGTGGAATGTGTCTGGACTACACCCCGCCGGTCTGCCCCGCCGGGGTTACGCGCTGGGCAGGGTGGGGCCGTGCTGGAGGATGGGGGTGAGTCCAGGGGCAGGCCCCAGCCTCAGCCACGTCCAGCAGGATGCCTGGCTGGGTCCCTCTGTCACGGCTGCCCTGCTCAGGCGTGTGCACACTCCTGGCTCCCACCCCCTGCTCACAGGCGTCCCACGCTCCCTCCGCAGCCTGGAGGTGGGTGAGCCAGTGACGGGTCCTCAGATGTCCCACCCAGCCCTGCAGCACGGCTCATCTCGGAGGTCAGCCACTGTTTCTCACGCTGGCCCCAGGCCCGTGGCCACCACACTGTGCCTGGAGGTATCTGGTGCAGAGGTTTGTGAAAGCTCTGAGTCACCGTGATCAATGGGCTCATTCCTGGCTGCTCTCTGTGCTGGTGGCGGTGTTCTCAGCTTCTGTCGGGACCAGATGAAAGCAATGAGAGGAATGCAGCTGAAAACAGCTTTTTATTAGAAACAGCAGTTTTGGGACTATGCAAGAGGGTATTTCTTATTACTAATTCTCAGAGAGCTGAGCTGCCAGCCTGTAAAAGTATTGGAGAATGGAAAATTGCTGTGCGGGGGCTAATGGGACTTTTCCTGCCGCGTAGGAAACATCGCACCTAACAGGCACGAGGGAGACGGCAGCTTCTGAAATGACGGGGGAAAATTAATATTTTCTAGTATTAAATTCTTTAATATTTTGCAGGCTGCCAGAACAAAGGAAGATCCCTCTTCTCCTCTGAAAGACATGGGAGGCAGGGATGCCTCAGGCCGCAGCCCACCCCCTGGATCTGCCGTGGCCCTGTGCCCACCCTGCTCTGCCTGCTCTCCATCCTGCCTGTCATTGCAGCTTCCCTGCCACCACTCTGGGACGGCCCGGAGACACCCCAAATCCTTGCAGCCACCCCAAGTACTGTCCGGCATGTGCCTGTGTGTCTGCCAAGAGACCTGGGACTGCGACCCCCAGGCTCGCTGAGCGAGTCCGCTGACCTGGCCGCCCCTGTGCGAGGTGCCTTCGCGGTGGCTCCGCAGCTCCAGCTGCCTCCCCGGAGTGGCACGGAGCTGCAGCGTCAGAGCTGTCCTGCCAAACCCCATCCTTCAGCCCAAAAAGGCTTCGTCGTTTGACAGGTCTGAGCTGCGACGTGACCCGGGCCATCGGTTTCTGCTGCGTCTCTCCCCACAGCGCTGGGCCAGCAGGTCAGGAGATAGGTGGCCTTAGCTGCTTGGCCTGGCTGGGATGTGGCTGGGCGCTATGGAAGCCCCAAAAGCTGGAGACTGAGCACGACGTGTTTGGAACGCGCACCCGGGTAGGGCTGCAGGGCTGACAGGCTATAGAGACGTGAACTTCTTGGTTCAAACCTGTGTGATTTCTCCCCCAGGCAGGAGCTTTCCTGTAGCTCAGCAGGTTGGGACCCAAGCGCTGAGCACCCATGGGCGATGGGGATGCCCAGGTCACCCCAGGGCCAAGCTCTGGGGCTGGGAGGCTGCAGAGCACAACTGTTCCCACTTCATGTGCTGGTCTGGGAGTGCCCTCGTCTGGGGATGCACGGCAAGTGTCTGCACCCAGGAGGTGCCATGGGCGCCCTGCTGAAGCCAAGCTGACAGAGCCACGTGTCACCCAGCTCTGTCACTCAGACCCTTTGCTCCACAGGATGAACTCCCCTGTGTTGGACGCAGGAGCCTGGCAGCTCTCCCCTGCTCTTCCCAGCAGTAGGCTCAGGCAAGGTCTGAGATATGGCTAGTCCTTGGGCTCCTCATCCTCCTGATGCACGTCAGGGGATTTCTGGTCTGTGGACAAGGAACGGACTGTGTGTCTCAGCTCAGTGCCTTCCCGCGCCTCTTGCGCTGCTCCGGGCACACTGATCTGTCCCTCCCTGCCCGCAGAGACCGCTCGTGTTCACAGCAAGGCACGACCCCGGCAGACCCGTGTGCACGTCGGCTCGTGTGAGCACACGAGTTCGGAGGGGGTTTCCGTGCTTCCGTCCCGTGGCGACCCTCTCTGTGCTTCCTGCCCGTGTCCTGACAGCAGAAGTAATGAGCCTGCCGCCGGGATTTTTCATTATATGCCAGGAAACCTGGCACCAGGGCGTGGGAGCAGCAGGAAAACAGGCTCGACACGGATTTTTGTTAGGAGAAAGGTCCCAGCTGAGCGACGTGCCCCGTTGGGGTGGATGAATGTTTCACCTCCTCTGTCTCCCCGTCTGACCTGTGCCTGACAGACAGGGCTTTGCAGACAGAGGTCCTGATCTCTTGTCAATGCACCATCAGCTGTTTTATGAAAAACGAGAGCCTGTACCTGAGGGTGCAGACACTGTTGTCTCCCTGTTTTGTGGTCAGCAGGGTCGTGGTCAACCTCTTGGCTAAAAACAAGTGCTTGGGCTCCAAGCATGCTGTCTTCTTCAGGAAAGGCTCCATGATGCCCCATCTCACAAGAGAAGGACACAAGAGGTTGAGAAACATGGATCTGCCACCAAGATTTCAAAGGGACTGTCCTTGTGGCACCTCTGAAGCAGGTACTTCTCAACCTGACTGACCCCCAGTGTTGGTAGGGGTAGGAGAGGGCACCAAATGAGCTTTTCTGTCTCCTCTCCCCCACAAATAATAGCCAAAGTTGATTTGCAGCTCCCGAGAGCTTAAAATCTTCTTGTGTTTGCCAGACTCTCCCTCACTGCTCCCAGGAAGCGTGGCAGGTTATGATCAAGGGTGAGAGCTGCTGTCATAACAGATATGGCCTGGCCACGTCCACCAAAGGGACCAGTTTCAGCTGGGTCTCTCTGGGTTAAGCCTTCCAGGCAAAGAGATTTAATGAGAAGGAATTCCGGTAGGCTGATATTACCGTAATTCGAAAGTGAAGTTTGTGAATAAAACAGAGATTCAAATGGGAACTGGAGCAGCCTGGACACAGGAGAGCTGGGCCAGGTCCCTGCTGACTCAGTGAGTGGTGTGGGTCTGCCTCTACCTGCAGCTTTTGCGAAGAGTGTGCGCCACCTCTGTCCTATTCTCTCAGGAAAGCCATTTTTCATGACCCTGTCTCATGGATGTGGTTTTGGGACACTGGCTGCAAGACCTCTCGCACTGGCTACGGGGTTTTTTTCCAGAGAGAAAAGCCAGAGATTTAACTCTAAGCCAAAACTACTTGGACTCCAGCGCTGTCTCTGAATTGCAGCACGTTCACGTCGCCGTGAAGCCGAGCCTGAGCCCCTCCGGGCTGCAGTGACTGACTGGCCTGGATGCCACAGCTGAGCGGGGCTGGGACCACACCGGTTGCCTGGAGCTCACAGGCATGTCCTCTGGAAGGGGCAAGTGCACTGCCAGCTTCTGGGGTGAGGAGAGAGGCTCCTCTGAACAGCAGCAACGTTAGATACTGTTCCACCAAGGAAGCTCCAGCTGCTGCTGGCTACAGAGCCTTGTCACGTACTGAGTCCTGTCACTGGGGCCCAGGGCACCTGCTGAGAATTAGCTCAGGATGCCCGGGGGGCCAAAGGCTTTGCCACTGCCCTCATGTTGCCATGGGATGTGAAAGGAGTGGAAGATGTGTGGTAACCCTTGGGGAGGAAGATCATGCAAAAAAGAAGCATGGATCCACACGTTTTGTCCAAATGTTGGGCCCATGTCTTCTTCTGATCCTCTTCCAAACCCCACCAGAGGCACGGCTAACTTGTCCAGCCTTCCGCAGCACTTCCCCTCCCAGCACAGCCCAGCCACAGGAAACAGCGGAGCTTCAGAAAACCCGGTCAAGCATTTACATCCATCCTCATTCAAAAGTGACAGAAATCAAACTGGGCGAAGAGCAGGGCCAGTCGTCTCCTGTCATCAGGATGGATGGCCAACCCAGCAGAAACGACCACCCACCTGAAGAGAGCATGCTGATCACAGAGCGCTGGAGGACATAAAGGAGAACTGCCTCACGCACCCTCACTCACAGGTTCCTAGGAAATTGGTCAAGACTTGGAGAAGGAGAGAAGATGCCTTGCCAGAGGATGGTCATCACCTGGGCAGTACTGTCGGGGGCTGGCTGCATCAGCGCTTATCCTGGCTACCCTGAAAACAACAGTGCCCAAGGTAAGGACAACTGACTTGGGTGTTCGTGCCTGAAAGCCAGGTAAGGTTTGTCCCTGTGCAACTCTTCATGGCCGGCACTGAATGCTGACTCAAACCATGTGGTTCATACCTGGTGTTTCGGGGGGCTTGGCTGCTGCAGACATGTACAGCAGCGCAGCTTCCCCCTATTTCTCTTTGGGCAGAAAGACCTTCTGGCCTGGGGAGGGTTTTCCCCAGCATTGTTAAGCATAGAGCACGTCTGACAGTTAAACCCATTCCGTAGCGTGACCAGGTTGGACATGAGAAGACCATCCCGTACCCAAGGGACTCCTCTGGCTGTTGTGATCTGCAGACAGTAGAGTTTGGGTGATGTGTCCTCTGGGATGGCCGACAACGTTGCCCTGGGAATCAGCCAGCCTGGGGCGTACAAACGAAGCATGACTCTGGACTCAATATTCTTCTGGCACCCTGCGTGAAGATGAGGGAATTGCAGCTCACATGCAGAGTGAGCCCTGCACACTGGGTGAGGTGGGGTGAGCCCTGCTCATGGTCACAGGGCTGGTACAAGTCTTCCCAACAGCCGCAAGACCCGACGCTGCGGCGCTGGCTGACTGCACCGTGGTGTGCCGGGGACCTTGCTGCAGCGTGGTGCCTGCTGTGGTCACCGCGGGCAGGTTGGTGCCCCAGGGCACTGCAGGCAGCAGAGCCAGCGTCTGCTGGGCTTGGGGCTGACGGCACCCGGTCACACCCACCCTGTGGTCCTGGTCCATACGTGCTAGTACCAACCAGCGGGGGAAGCACATTTAGACACTCTGGGCTTCTTGGTGCTGGAGAAGAAGTCCAGTTGAGCAGAACGTGAGCCCTGAGAGCACGACCCCAGCCCCTTGATCTGCTTGCGCAGCCCCTGCAAGCGGCCCCGGTGTGGCATGCTGCCTGATGCTTCTGGGAAAGGAGCGGGCGCAGGGGCTCCTCTTGTCGCTTGGCTGACTCATGGGGACTTCCAGAGCTTTAGTAGCTTGACCGCGTGTCTGAGGCAAAGGAAATGCGAGGCCAAGTGCTTGGGATTTCTCAGCTCCTGGAGCTTGGTGGGAGCCTCATGGGGGCTGTGCACCGGCAAGCACTGGAGGAGGGACTGGTTGAAGGGTGAGATGCTGGAAAGCCCCTGACACATCAGCTGGTTTCCAGTTGAACAGCCAGCCAGCAAGGGATTTGTTGCCTCAGCCGTAGCCGTCTGCCTAACATTTGTCTCTGTGCTGACCTTAGACTGGCCCTTTCCTCAGAGCAGTGCGGCCGGGCGGTGGGACAGGCTCACCCCAGGGAAAGATTTCGGCTTGTTCCTACGTGAGGTGTTACCTGGGATAACCGGGCTCTGGACTTCACCCTGCGCAGCTTCCACCGGTGCAGCGGCCTGGCCAAGCGAGGCCAGGAAGGGGTGCTGCAGAGCTGCCCTCAGAAGGGTCTGTTGTGGCAGGGGGAACCGGGGTGGCTAACTGGGGACCTTCCCTCCCAGCCTGGAACTGCCAGTTCCAGTCACGCTGAAGGCAACGCCAGGCAGCGGACGTTGTTCGCCTCGGCGCTTGGCGCTGTCCCATACCATCCTCGTAGACAGGGTGGCAAAGTCCGGGTTAGGTACATGACCAGTGAGGTGGGTTGCAGACTGGTTGAATGGAGGGCTGTGATCCATGGCACAAAGTCCAGCTGGAGGCCAGTCACTAGCGGTGAATCCCGAGGGTCGGTGCTGGGGACGGTTCCGTTTAACATCTTTATTAATGACCTGCACGACGGGACAGCGTGCACCCTCCGCAAGTTTGCAGCTGATGCAAAGCTGAGAGGAATGGCTGGTGAGGCCCGCCGGACATGCTGCCTTCCCGAGAGGCCTGGACAGGCTGGAGAGATGGGCTGAGAGGGATCTTGTGGAGTTCAGCAAGAAGTGGCGAGCCCTGCGCCTGGGGAGGAACAACCCCAGGCCACGGATATGCCAGGGCTGTCCTGGTCAGCACCAAGTACCCAGCTGGCCAGGAGCCAGCAACATGCCCTTGTGGCAAAGGTGGCTAGTGGTGTCCTGGGCTGCATTAGGAGGAACATCACTGCAGTCAAGGGAGGGCACCCTTCCCCTCCGCTCAGCACCACGGAGGCCACACCAGCAGTGCCACGGACAGTGTTTTGACTCCTAGCCTGGGCTGGCACACATGGCCAGTTATGGAAACGAACCCTAGTTCCCCTCAAACAACGTGCCTGTCGTTCTGGGGATCTGTACACCATGTTCAGGCTCTCCGTCCCACTATCCAAGGAACAAGAGCAGCCTGAGTGATCACCCAGACAGACCAGACCCCTCAGCAACCCAGCAAGAGAGGTGCGTGCCCAGTTCCCAATGGGTCCTGGGACCTGACCCACCACTGAACTGCAAAGAGGCCACGGCAAGCAGGGACTGGGCTTGGGGTGGAGGATGGCTATGACTTGAGGTGAAGGCTGCCCATGGTGTGGACTAAGGCAGTCGGCTCCCAGGCTGTGGTCCTAGAACTGACTTTTAAGCCAAAGGAGACCCTGGGGGAAGAGATGGACATCTCCCTTCCTTCAAACCTTTTGGCGGTAGCCAAGCACTGCTGCAGCCCCTTGCACGGGTGTCTTTTCCTTTTTTCTCCCCGCTTGCTGTGGGAAATACTGCGTCACCAAATGAGGGGTGCAGGAGCAGCCCTGCTTGCCAGCTCCCCGCCAGCCCCCTCCCTGCCACCGTTATCCCAGTGCCTTCGGGCAGGCCCCTCCATGCGTGACCCCGCACCTGCTGTGGGCTGGTTTGCAGAGAGCTTTGAAAGGTCTCTGGTCCCTTGTGGGGAAGGGAGAGGGTCTGCAGCAGAGGAGGGGTGTCATGGGGTAGGGGGAGAGTCCCATGAGGGTCCAGGGTGCAGGACATACCAGCAGACCTCCAGGACCCACGGCAACTGTGGCCTGGCAGGAGCTGAACAGACCCCTTGCACCGGAGCGACGTCCTGCGGTCACACCTCCCCCCCACTGTGCAGGGCCCCGCACCCTCCCACCGCCGCCTGCGTGGCGTGGGCACGTGCACTGCGACCTGCCCGGGGAGGGGACATCTCTCCTGCGGGCAGGAGCTGCATCCAAACGATCCAGAGCAGCAAAGACCAGGGGCTACAACTGCACTTAGGCTAAACCTCAAAAGGGTTCCACCGCCGGGAAGCCCCCTGCACCCCTGCAGCACCCTCCGTGCCCAGTACACGAGCGAGGCCTATTAAAATAGAGTTTATTGCTGTTCTTAGTTTAAAAACCCCAAACAAACCAAAACCCGTTAATAACAAACCCAGTCCCCAAGCCCGACGCTATCAGAGGCAGGCTCGTGAGGACACACCTTTTAGTGCAAAGAGGGAAGTGGCAGTGAGGGCTGGAGGGGGAGCCTGCCATCTCCGTGTCCCCACAGGACCCACCACACTCACTGTACAGTATTTTTTGGCCCGCAGAGCTGGCTGGGGAGAGCTGGCTGAATTCCCAGGCGCTAGCAGGAGCCCTTGGTGGAGCCGGAGCTATCAGATGGGGAGGATGGGATGCCATGGCTGTGCAGAGCGGCTCTTGCATCAGAGACACTGGATGGGAAGGCACAACCCTGAACCAGGAGGCACCCAACCTGCCCACGTATCTCCTACAGACGCTGCGCTTTGCAAAGCAGCTGCTGCCAGCTCTCTTAGGCTGTCTGGCACTGGGGTGCGGAAACCAGATGGATGCCCTACCCCATGCTTCCATCTCCCAGTCAGGCACCTGAAGTGCTGGTGAGGACTCGAGAGGGGGTGGTAGAGCTGGAGCTGCACATGGCTGCGTCTCCTGCAGTGTCCTGAAAGGCAGGGAGAGGCTTCTTAGCTCACAGGTGCTAGGCAGGACCCTGCAGCCAGCAGCACATGGCCTTGTGTGCTGGCATATGCGAGGGATGCTCTGAGCCTCAGCCCTCCCTTCTCAGCCCTTTGCAAGTCCCTGCACCCCTCCTTCTCTTCCACAGCAGGTCCTGGCACTTTCATGCCAGGCATCACCCCCAGCATCTTCCTGCCCCCGTGCCCTAATGGGGAGTTAGATGCACTTTACAACTCTCTAGCAGTGAGAACAATTTGTCGCTGCAATAAACTACTGGGGCAGAGCCTTTTGGTGTCTTCAGATGGAGCCTGGATGCCTTGGTGGAAGAGAGGGCTTGCCCAAACACAGGCAGAAGGGCAGCTGGGCAAATTCAGGCAGCTCCAAGCCAGGTGATGCGCTGGGGTCCCGGGACGCCTCTTCCCGAGCATGTGGGATGGCTGGGACCACGCAGGGCTGGCAGAGCAGAGCAGCTCCAGCAGTGGAGGGGGAGGCAGGGCTGGCCCAGCTCTCTGGGGGTCTCATCTCTTCCACCAGAGTGCTGCTGCGGAAGCCTAGCACGCGGCTTTTCCCATGCCAGATGATCACAGGCTGTGAGAACTGTTTTCAGGGAGTCAGGATGCAGTTGCCACCGCAGCATGCAGGGACCTGTCCGTACACGTGGTCAGCGCTGGTGGCACGCAGGGGCTGCAGCCAGCCAGCGGAGGAGGAGGAGGGAGCGGCAGGCAGCTGTGAAGCAAGGCGCTATTTCTGAAAGGCGGGGGATAGCAATGCCGTAAACCCCCTCCAGTCCCTCCCTTGGCCGGGGTTTGGTTATGGCAGGGCTGCGGAGGTGGAGGGCTCGGCCAGGGGCAGTGCTGCCGGTGCACCCCGCAGCTGGGTTAGGTCATCTTCCTGGCAACGCTGGCATAGGTGTGCTCTATCTCCTCGTCTGCAGGACACGTGTGGCTGAACTCATCACAGGCGTAGGCGTTGTTGAGGTAGCGCCAGACACCCGTCATGTCCACTGGGATCTCAAAGTCACGGTACTTTTTGGCTGCGATCTAGAGAGGAGAGGAGGAGGAAGGTGAGACTTCCCAGTCCTAGGGAAGACTCACTCTCTGCCTTGAGGGGGGACACCTCCCTGTTTGCATCATCCCACCCTGGCACCCTCTTGGAGTGGGTGCCCCCACCTTGGCCCCAGGAGCTGGTGCCATTACCTTGATGATGTGCAGTTTGGGCAGGAGGTTGCAGTCAGCCAACGTCAAGTGGTCTCCGTCAAGGAATTTCCTCTTGGAGATGGTGATGTCCTCCACGCTGTCCTGGTCGATCTCCTCGGGAAGAGGAGTGTTTAGGTAGACATCCAGCCGCTGAAACTCCCGCAGCAGGGCCTTCTCAAAATCTGGGTAGGCAGGGAGACAAGTGCCATTAGCCCCGTGCCCGGGGCCCCCAGCTCAGCCCAGGGCTGTGCCAGGGTGGCTGAGCCTCTCCCAGGATTTGCATACAGGGACCAAGTCCTCAGGGCCACACCTGCGGTACACAGCATTGCGCCCTGGCCAGAGTCTCTGCTCCCAGGGGATCCCGACAGCATCACCCCATGCTCCCCGCCAGGACCCGCTCCCACCCGCTCTCCCCAGAGCCTGCACACGGGTCCATTAGCCCTGTGGAGTACACCCAGGACTGCCTTCACCCTTCCTGCCTGCTCCTCCACTTGCCAAGGAGGCTTTGGTGGGGAACCCAAGCAGGAACCCTAACCTGCTGGCAGGATTTGCCTACGGACAAAAGCATCTCTCCATCCCGCCCAGTGTGGCAAGTCACAGCCCTGCAGCCCCCACCCGCATTTCTTACTGATATTTGCTTCCTTGCGTGGGTTCTTGATGTACGCCGAGAACTTGGCAAAGATGTCACTCCCCACGTCGAAGGACTCCTTGTACTTGGGGCTCAGGTGCGGATACCTTTAAACAGACACTCGTGTCAGTGCAGCAAGGGTGGAGGCAGAGGTTCAGCTGCATGGTCCTCAGCTGGGTTCTCTCCTGGGCCGTAGCGCCCAGGGCTGGCACTGGAGGGTGCAGGTGATGTTCAGCTGGTTGTTGGAGAACGGTGACGCTTTAAATTCCTGCGGGTGCCACCCTGGGAGCTGTATTATCCTGGACGTTTGCTAGGGGAAAACCACGGGGCAGAAACTCCACAGTTTGGGGACGCCGGTGGGCAGCAGAGCCCCAGAGCAGAGCTCTTCCTGCGGGCAGCTCTGGCCCGGCCCAGCGGCATGGGGGGGCTCCGGGGAAGCCAGGAGCTCCCCTGACTTCCTCAGGAACAGTCTCTCGTTTGCCGATGCGTCGCAGGGCGCACTGCAGGGGCAGACCCGTCTGAGGAGGCCGATGACAAACGCATCTGAAACGTCCTCTTTTGCACCGGGGGGAGGGCTCGCAGCCGCACCGGGCGCGGGGCAGGCTGCCTCGGGAGCTCCTGCGGGCCGCTGCCCCCGCACTGCTGTCTACGAGCAAGGGCATTGCGTTCGCTCAGCTGAGCGCACTGGATACGAACAGGCAAAGGGGGTCTCACGTTCCCCTTGCCTTGACACCAACCAGCACAGCCGGCTGCAAAACCGCCAGCTCCTGCGGGTCCCTGTGCCCCCAGGGACCCCCTGTGCCCTCCCTCTTTCCCTCAGCCCTGCCTGCACCAAGGGACCCGTGCAGTTCCTCCGGCTGTTTTCCACGCCAGCCCATCCCTGTCCCCTTGCAGCCCGACCTGCCGCCCTCCCTGGGGGATGCAGCCCCTCAGCACCACAACCCCTGGCCCTGCAGAGCAGGGCTCAGGGCGCTGCGTGGGGAGCCAGCCCCCTCCCTGAGCTGCTCTCAGGCACATCTTAGCACCATGCCTCGGTTTCCCAATCTGCCAAGCACTACGCAATGCTGCGGCGGGCCCGGCGGGCCCCAAAAGGGGGAAGGAGCGAGCTTGCAATTACATGGGTGGGCCCAGGGTCTGCTCCAGGAACTCCTCGATCTTAATGAAGTCCGTTTTCAGCTCCTTGTTGAACAGCAAGAAGGGTGGGTTGGTGCCCGGCGCTAAATCTTTCAACTCTTCAGGTTTCCTGGAGTGGAGATAATAAATGGGCTCAGAGCCTGCAGCCTGTCTGTACCCCCCAGCCTCCCCAGAGCGAACGGACGACATGGAGGAGGGTGTGAGGGAGGGGGGCACAGGACCAGGAGCATCCCCACTTGTGCACTCTGCCAGGTTTGGGGGGCTGAGAAGTACCCCCCAGCCTCTCGGTCTGCTCTGTGGTGCTTCAGACTCATACCTACAGACAGCAGGACAGGGGTCCCCATGCCATGCACACGTTGGCGTGTGGCTGGAGCTCTGTGCTGGCCCACCCCCTGCACCCCAGGGTGTGACCGGCAGGGACTGTCACCCCTGTCCCAGTCGCAGTGGCATGCTGGCTGCAGTGCAGGCGGGAGGGAGGAGAGTGCTGATGGGGGGAGCTAAGCCAGGGGTGTCCTGCCCCACTGCTGGCACAAGGCGGGGCCGTGGTGCTATCTCACCTGGTCATGTCCACCGTGGTGACGTTGAACTTGACCCCTTTGAGCCACAGCACCATGAAGAGGCGCTGGCAGAAGGGGCAGTTTCCGATGTTTTCTCCATCCAGACCAGCCTGCAGGGAGAGCAGAGAAGCAAAGATTTAACGGATTAGCTGGGCTCACCCAGCCCAGATGGGGTGCCTGGAGGTGAAGAGCCACTGGTCTTGGAAGGCAGGCACACGGAGGGCTTGGCCCGGCACCCCAGCATTGCACGCTGCAGGGAGCTCCTCCTGGAACCGGGGGCTCGGCTGTAGGATCCTCTCCCTGAGCTGTGGCCCTGCTGCCACTGGAAAGCGTCAGGGAGCTCCCTCGGGACGCCCAGAGTCGGATCTTTCCCAGAAATGTGAGATAATGCTGTGAGGAAGAGAAGAAGGAGGCAGGGGAAGGAGGCGGAGGGGGATTGCTGATGGATAGGGAGGAAGGGAGGGTCCCCTTGGCTGGGAGGCCAGGCTGGACAGGGCGGCAAGACGGGAAATGTGCTCATGTTGGCCAGGAAAAGAGCAGTTTGTTTTTGTGTGCTGTTAGTGTCTGCTTCCGGTTTCGCGTGCATTTAACGAGCCCAGGCATCACTTCCCCAGGCTGGTGGTGGCCAAGAACCACCCAAGCAGTTTCCTCCGCCTCGGGGAGGAGAAGGAGCTGGGCGGGGGGGGGCTGTGCAGAGGTGGCTTCACACTGGCATCCCACCCAGCATCAGTGGGGAACGCAGCCACGCATCAGCTCCTGAAGCTTCAGTCGTGTCCCTTTCAGTCCCTCTGCATGGACACAGCCATGGCATCTCAGCAGTCAGGGGGCTGCTCTGTAACCAGGACGGGGTCAAACAGCAATGGGGACATGGGAAAGCAAGGAGCTTGGACAAGCTGCCTGACTGCCACCAGGTTTCCCTCATCAGTGCCTCACCCACTTGATGCCCATTCAGCAATCCCAAGGGAAAGCAGCAGCAGGTGGGGTGAAGCCCATTTCCTTGCTATGTAGCAGCTGAAAATGTCCTTTTTAAAAAGGATCGAAACTCCTTATGAGGAGTTTGCTCAAGAGGAATGAGGTGGGTTTCCCTCAGTGCGTGAAAACTGGTGCAGATGCTGCTCAGAGAGAGAGAACTTGTGTTGTGGTGTGAGGTAAAATGCCTCACAGGAAGCTGAACCTCTGTAAGAGAATTAACTGGTTTCTCAGCTGCACGTGAACCGTGGTTCCCCCATGCGCGTGGCCGTCCTGCCACTGCAGGGCAGAGCAGCACGGCTCACACCAGCTCCTTCACAGAGGGATGCCACTCCCCAGGAGCGGCTTGTGAGCCCTGGTGGGACAGCTTGTGGCCCACGGCTCTGTGCTAAGCCTCGATATCAGCTGGTGAGCTGAAGGCTAGAGGCTAAGCAGGAGGGTGATGAGATTTGAGAGGATCTGGTGGTGCAGAAGTCAAGTAGCAGCAATAAGATCCAGGGTGGGCAGCTGGAGATGGCTCCAGAGCTTGCACCTCACTGGGGATGCTGAGGATGCTTCATTAGCAGAAGATAGAGACCTGTGCCTGGCTCACCTGGGCTGATGGTAAGTGCTACGAGTCACCTGTCTGTATCTAGAGGTGCCCAGAAACCTGTGGACTCTGGAGTGCTCAGCTTCTCCAGGGTACACCAGCCTCAAACCCACCCTGAGGGAGAGTGTGAACTGATCGAAACAAACCCCTGTCGCTCTGAGTGGTCAGCAGGCGGTGGTGGTGGTGGTCTGCTTTTCCACTATGCCAGCACCTTTTACTCATTCCAGAGGAATGAAAATCACTTTTAACCAGTATTTCCTATGCTCTGCTGTCATGAAATGATGCTTCTGAGAAAGGAAATGGGAACTGAGAATTGTATTGATGCTCTGGGATCTACCCAGAAGTGAAGTTGAACTCACACATGAGGCTTTTTGCTGGCTATTAACAAGAAATGCTCCTGGGTAGCTGCTGCTCAGGAGCAGCCCATGCCAGCTTATAGCAAATACGGCTTCTCTGGTAACAGATAACATTGTGCATCGCGTGTCTTGAGGGGGAGATGGAGGGCGAGCCAGGAAACAGCCACGAGGGCTACCCGTTGGTATGAGAGCACGGCATCTCAGGATGAAAACCAGGTCTCTTGTTGGCCCCACCGGAGCTGTTGTGCTGGGCCAAGGCACTGAGTGGCTCTGGTGGAGGCGCACAAGGGGACACGGTGGTGCTAGAGAGGACAGTTGGGTGGGCAGGATGTCCCTCGCTTGCCTGCTTCAGGCTTCTCCGTGCTTGTCTTGTAGCTCCAGCCGCTGAGCAGCTCAGGCTGCTTTTCCCCCTTGTCTTTTAAAAATAGAGAGGTGAGGGATTTTGGACCAGGGTGAAAGGAAAATCACACTGGCCTCTGCAGGGCGGGAGGGAAAGCTAAGCCCATCCCAGGATACTCAGAGCCAAATCTTTATCTGGAGGAGATGGAGAGCAGCTCCACCAGTGCTCGGGCGCTGCTGGGGACACTGGGCTCTGGCGTGGGGAGAGCCCGCCAGGAGAGCTCAGGGGAAAGGAGTTTGGGGAGACTCATAGCCACATGCCCTCCCTCCCCAGCAGAAGCCAAGCAGCGTGGTGGGGAAGTCACTGCTCTCCACTTCCTTCTCCGGAGAGAGCATCTTCCCCCGCTCTGCCTGGGCTGCAGCAGGGACCGGGGTGGGGAGGGATGCGGAGCCTGCAACCGCCCCCAGACTGACTTTCCTCACTCTTTTCTCCTCTGGATGATGGGTAAGCCCAGTGTGGGCTAGCACACCGTTTCCAGGGGGGTATTTAGCCCCAACTCTTTGAGGCCTCCCGAGGCTGCACGAGGCCGTAAAACACCCAAATTACTTAGCAGTTCCTGTGGTTTGCCCTTCGCTGAAACAGCCTGAAGTACAGTGGGAGGAGGGAGCAGCTCTGCATGCTCGGGGCACTGCTAAGTGCTTAACACCCACCAGGACCTGCCTGCAGTCCCTACAGTCACCCCAAAAGTTGGGAAGCAGTCTTGGGGGTGGCCAAATGCCTCACGGGGCTGAGGGGCAGAGCTCCCGTCTGGGAAGGGAGAGCCCCGCAGCCGGTGGGACGATGTTCTCCCTGGGACCATGGCAGGGTGAGAAATTGCCAGTGCTTTGGGGACCACTCACCCCAGTCCAAGGTGATGTGGGAGCTGCTTCACCAAGTTACCTTCAGCGTTTGCCGAAGCGAACGGCAGCATGCAGGTAGGCGCTTGTCAGAGCACACCCCCCCGCCCCCGGGTTTACGGCCAGCGCAGGTTACACCGCTGCCTCCGCGCGGACCCCAGCCCTGGAGGGGTGCCGGTGGCGTGGGAGGGTGCCTGTCTGCAGCCGGGGGCTGGTGTGGCTTTGGTAAAGCTCAGCCCTGACTGGCGGGAGAGTGAGGCGTAGCATCAACTTGTCTGTTACCAGACGAGCCGGAAGGGGGTTTTTGTGCTAAATTAAGGCACAGGGGAAGTCCTGCTGCTGCTGCTGCTGCTTTGTTTTCTGTTTCCCTTCCCTCTGAAACCCCCCTTGAACGTGCTCCCGCCATTGCAGTCACCTCAGGGATTGTTTTCCTCTTCTCCCCCGTCACCCCAGGGAAGAAGTGGCGCTCAGAAGGGAATTCAGGACACAAGTTACTTTCATCGAGGAAATACCCTTGCCCAGATTTGGCTCAGGTGGGCTCAGTGCCCAGCAAGCACCGCCGTGGCCACAGTTTCGGCAAGGGCATGGGGGAGCTCCCTTCCGTGACAGTTCAGAAGATCCCTTCCAACACGTGTTTTCATGCAAGCCAAGCGAGGCACCGTGCGGTGCCCGGCGCTGCCAGGAGCCTGCGCCAGGGAACCCAGTGCCTCCAGCCAGGCACCGAGGTGCCCTCGGAGGAGAGGAGCGAAGCCTACGGGGCTGAGCGGCTGTGCAGACACTGCCTTTAAAACCTCGATGTGGTGGCACAGGGCGGCATCGCTCCCCCTGGCCACTGTCACCGGACAGTGTGTCCCGGGCCCTGCTGGCACCGCTGCTGGCACACGCAGTTACCAGCTTTGGCTCCTCTCTTTCCTACACCCCGTGTGTCCGCTGCAGATATTTCAAGCTTGAGTGTTAAAAAATTCCAGGGAAAGTGTTTGGAAAATTGCTTAATGGAGGAAAAAAAAAGTTCCAGCAAATAATTCCCCCCAGGCTGCTCTGCAAAACCACCCCATCCCGCCCACGTGTGGACACCCGTGCCGGCTCCCCAAGCCATCCACGCTCTGTTTCGCAACCCTGGCTCCCAGAAGCTGAAGTGGCTGCTCTCATCTCTCCTGCTTGCTGTTCTCACGCTGGGGCTTGTCTTATCTGGGTTCTGAGAGGCGCATGTGTGCCTGCTCCTTCGTTACAGCAGCGGTCAGCAGCGCTGCTCCCCTGCTACATGACCACCGTGAGACCAGGGCGTCTTCTGGGCATGATGCCCTACTGATCCCCGCTCCACCGCGTGCCTGGGCCTCTCCTCTGGGCACCCACTTAGCCAGTCTTTGTGGCAGGGATCCCAAACTTGGTGCCCATCTCCAGCCTCTGGAAATGTGAAGGCACCCATGAACTTCTACCACCTACGCCCAGCTGGAGCCTGGTAAGGATGAGCCCGCAGGGAACCACCAAAGAGCAACTGTGTCCCCCCCACCCCGCCCTCGAGACCCACCTTCACGAACAGCTCGATCTCGGGCTCCTTGGTGGCGTTGTGCTGCTGACTCTCCATCCTGACAGCGTGGGGAGGGACCGCTAGCTGCTCACTGCTGTGGTGAGTTGGTCCGTCCTTTGCGGAGCTCTGACAGGGGAGGTTTTCAGAGAGCTGGCAGCTTGAGCACCTCAGCTCTGCTCGCGCCCCGCGGAGGGCTGGGACTTGCCCTTTCCTTCCTTTTGAAGCGGGGAGGAGCGATGGGGTGTGCACCGGGACCTGCTGGCGGGGAGGGGGAAGCTGCAGGGCCTCCCAGCCGTGACTCAGCACGGGTCTATCTGGACGTGTTCATGGGTCCCCTTCCAGTCTATCTCATGCACCCAGGCACTGCTCCAGGGCCTCTGAGCAGCGGGCTAGTGGCCCAGGCAGCCCCGACGCTGCTGCCGTCACCTCCCAGCTGGGACCAGGGGGGTTTTCCAGAGGAAGCATCTTGCCTGCTGTTCCTCGTGCTGCTCCAGTCCTGGGTTGCCCCTTTTTTCCACCCCTGTGCCGGTGCCCCAGGGCTCGCCACTTCTGTGTCCCTTTGGGGTAAACAGAGCTGAGCTTCCCGCTGCATCACGGTACAGGGGGTACAGCTCCTCTCCCTTCCCACTGCTCCGGGGGTCCCTCCGGGTGGGCTCCTCTGAGCAGCCCCCACTGCACGGAGTGGAGGCTGAGCAGGGTAAGGGTTCAGGGGTGCCAAGCGGGGCAGCCGCCAGCCACCAGCTCTTTGCAGTGGGCTGACAGTGCCAGGGCACAGACGTCAGGCAGGAAGGATTGCAAAACAGCCACGGAGGGAAAGCAAAAAGGCTGGAGTGTGTCGGGGTGCAGCAGGGAAGCCCAAAGCGCCGCTGGCAGCAGCCCAGCCAGAATGATGCATGGTGGGGTAATGGGAAGGGCTGTCTCCAGGGCTGACACCCAGCAGGGCCCCATTCCTGGAAGCTGGGCTGTTTCACAGGAAGGATGACCAGCTTGCTTTCCTCCCCAGGATGGGAGGGAAACACTTGCCGTCAGATCATCCTGGCTGCTGTCCCAGGGGACACGGCTTCCCAGCCAGCACCCACGGGCTTAGCTCCTCTCTTGGGCAAGTCCCGTCTCGCACACGGGGACCCGATAGCTGGTACCAAGCTCTGCACAAAATGGGGATCCTGACAGCTTGACACGGATGGACAGACAGGCGCACACGCTGCCCCCCCGCCCCCACCCCGCCCTCTGGCTCGGGTCAGCTCAGGCTTTCCTAAAAACAATCAAACCCTGATAAGAAAACGTCCGCTCTGAGGCAATTAAGCTGGGAAATTATTTTGTAGGCTTCCGTAGGAGTCTCCCCAAGGAAGATGTTTCTCCTGGGCACTGCTGCACAGCCCCGAGCAGTGCTGATGCTGGCAGCTGCACAGGAGGG